>OZ022257.1:26581710-27065728 GCA_963978905.1 Trichostrongylus colubriformis | reverse complement strand
ATTACTCATGCGATGTTTTTGAAGTACTAAGATGTCTTTTTAGAAAAGCTGGAAAGTTGATGATCGACGATTAGTCTTCTAAGAACAAGTCTCCTTCAAAATCTCGGTCTGGTTGTGAGGAATACTGACAATTTGAGTTCTCTCACTGTTATCGAAATCATTTGCGAGTAACGCACGCAGTTAGCCAGTGCTCAGTGCTGATACTTCTTCCGGCAGCCACAAACTCGTCCTTCCGATTCAAATAGCAGAACATTGCAGAACGAAAAGTGCTCATGATCTTCTCAATTTGACATGTGGCCAAATTGTAGTCGGGCGAAATCTGAGTGCTCCCAAAAGTTTTCGTGTTCTTTTTGCCTATCACTGGGTCTCGAGGAAAGAATCTTACCAAAAACGCTTCTCTGAGGCGCACGTATGGAGGCACCATTCCCGTCTGGTTCTTGAAGTTATGTGACGATATCCGCAGATCCGAAATTTGCAAGCGTTTCTCATCTGAAGAACATCAAGTGCATATACATATGGGTCCACATTCGTAAAGATTCTGAATTGTCATCATGATGCATCAGCCTATTTTCGAACATTTGGTATTGTGTGCGCTTATGATTCATTTCGACTATCTCCCCCGCGAGAGATGGGCTATCTTGCCACTGACGATTTTGCCGTCGAACCCTACCGGTAGCACTCGATCTTCTGCCGAATCTTTCGGTAATGTGCCACAATCCGCGTTTGTGGCCCCTTCTCTTCACAACAACTGGCAAGTTCTGAAATAAATGCCTAGAAATCAAAATCTACTCTACTTATTTTAGATGATTTGGTTTTGCATCGGTGAACGTTACGACAATGTCCCAATGTATGCTGGGCTGGGCTGTACCAGCTGGCTGGCTGTCTCCCTAGATTATCAATAAACGATAATTGGCATCCGCTATATCAGAGATGGTATAATCCAAGCCGATTTTTTTTCCGTAAATCGAAGGAGTTTTGAATTGATCCGAGTACATTTTCCAATCTCTGTCGCTCCAGCTTCCGAATTTGAGCAGTTTCTGACGTTGTCCTAAATCACCTTCTTCGACCTTAGTATACACGTTGATTACTAAGTGAGTGAAGGAAGTGCATGTGGCACTTATGGGACCGGTGAGTAGAAGAAAAGGAGGTGCATACCTCGTTTTGTTCCGTCGCCAGCACCTTTTTTCGAGAAAAGGAGTTGGAAAAAAGGTATGGAGAAGTGCAAAAGGTGCTCTTCGCAGTGAGAAAGACCACGTTCTCCGCTCTTCCGGATTTTTCTTTAGCAATGATCGTCGTCTGATGAGCGTGACATTGACAATGTGCATGAAAGCGACCTAATTTCGGGGAAACCGAGATCGCTACCGCCAATGACGACAAATCGATAATAAAAGCTGCAGTGGTACTACAGCCTCTTAATCCTTCAGCTTTACAAAGCGCAAGCTTCCCAGAAGCACGAGAGGAGTGCGTAAATTTAGCAGCCCAAGATGACATTGCAGCGCAAGGAAAATAGAAGTATGGAGTGGCAGCCAAACTGATGAGCTCATAGATATGCTTGGCCTGTGCAAAGAGATTCCGTTGTCACCCGCCGATGATATTCACATATGAAACTACCTCTTCATCCAAAACACCGTCGACAAATTGAAGATAGCACGCGCTAGACAGAACGGTCTTCAAATGTTAGCATTTATTGAAGCTTCGACATCTTGATGCTTTATTGACGACGACACCACAAGAGGCTGTCGATATTGCGACAACGTTTTAGCAACAACCCCTACCAATTGAACTAGGGCCCGTTAACCTTCTCAGCTTGTCACAGCCAAACTTTTCAAAGCATAGCATCGTAGTCGTTAAAATACTGCAAGCGGTGCCGATGGGTTTTCATCAGGAGCAGCTAGATGTTCGGTGTCCTAGAGTGTAATTTTTCCAAAAACTTCTTCACATCCACAACCATCCTCCTTTATGACATACTCACGCTCTTGACATCGTCAGTTATAAGTCAATCTCCTCACCCTTAGCAGTCCTGAAAGGGCTCACCTGTGTTCTAACTCATCCTGAGGAATCGACAATGAAACGCATTCGCCGCTCGTTTCCCTTAGCCAAATTTTGTGCTTTTCTCAGAGACGAGGGTATAAATCGAATTTCAATTAGAAAGCTCTTCAGTTCTCTCATTTTGAAGCCTCAGCATTCGGTGCGAAGAGACGTTCAATTCATTCATGACACTTAGCGGCTTCGAAAAAATGCTGCCCGAACTAGGCTATACAGAGAGATCTTTGATGGAGGCAGCTCTGTTAATAAATCTTTTTAACATCCTTTTGCGATCTATGGACGATAATCATCAGTCTCTTCCAACTTACAGTGGTCTAAGGGTGGTTTGCAGTTATATCCGCCATGGTGGTCATAGCGAGGCACGATAAGGAAGCACAAGAGCACTGCGTACGGTCGAAACTTTTTGTACCGTTCGTGCAGGAACGCCATGTAGTAAACCTGAAAAAAATCGAGTGCCCATAAGTTCAATTTATCTTTATCTTAATGTTTATTAAATACGTTGTGTAAGACAGCGTTAGAACTAATGCATGAGAACCAACAAAACAAACACAACAATACAAACTCAAGAGGGAGACCTGGACATTAAGAATGAATAAACTAAGATACTGCCGCGACAACTATGCTAGGAGAGCTTGTTTCGCAATCATACTCTCGAAAGACGCCAACGAGCTGCTCCTGGCGAAATTTTTGTTACTCGCAGAAACGTAAGACAATCTTTAAGTGTGAAAAAAATTTCGTTTAAGATCTGTTTTCGGTTTAGAGAAAGAAATTTCATGCTGAGCACCTATGGTTACTGACGGCAATGAATTGTAGAATTTGGAAACATTAACCGAAAACTTGCTAGACAAAATATTATGTAACATACATAGGTCAAAGAGGTGGCGCCCAGCTTGAACGGATGGTAGCCCAATACTTACTTCTTATAACTCCATCAGGAATTCTGAAGTATATTAATCCTCCATAATGAGTTTCGCAATCTCCCAATTAGCGCAATGTCCTTCTTTTTGTTGGGGGATGTAACTGTTCCATTTTCTACCATCGACGCAATAAAATCTGCAGGGTTGTATACAGATTTTGGTATCCTTTGTCGCCGATGCTTTGAAAATGTGCTGAGTCCGATTAACCGCCTTCTTGTGATTTGTTTATAATTATAGATGAATTCAAGTTTGGAGTAATAGCGAAATCATAAGTCTCGAACTTCTTTGACCTTGGAATTCTCCAAAACATCAATAGAACAGATCTGTTCACTGAAGTCAAGGATCCAATTTGCATGTGTACTGCTTTTATTGAGGATATTGGAAGCTGCCATTTAAGAGCGTATTGATGACTTTATAAAACTTCAGATCATTGGTTAACCTCTCACAGGCGACTTCGTGATTGAGGGCAATGTTTTCTAGATCTGACGAGTGAATAGCGAAAAGTATGGGTGATAATACTCTCCCTTGAATAACACCGCTCACAACATAAAGGATGACCGAGTAAGACGAGACAACAGAAAATATGTAGAAGCATCAACATTCCCAATACACGTGTGGCTCACAACGTCAGGTTGCTCTGATTCGCCAAAACTCAATAAATGGGAGCTGCACGACGATTCGGAGCAGCTATGCGCCACAGCATTTCACCGATTGTCTTGCACAAAATGAGGAAAGTACAGGTTGAAGCCTTTGCTCATATTCGTCATACTGGCGGATTTAGCGCCAACCAAACACCACTTCCCCCAACATCTCGATTGCTTCTTCACGTCGGAGTGTTCAAGAAGCATTTTGGCATCGAGTCGAGTTTTAATGAGTTCGAGAGAAGTCGTCAAACTTTTATCGTAATGAAAGAAGGCAAATATTCTTCATGATAGTAAAAGTACGGCGAATCAAATTGTGCTTGATCTGTGGCAAAAAATGCAGTCTGCACCGCACCAAATTATGGTCTTCCGAAGACTAACCCGAGAAAACCGATAAGCTAACAAAGGTAATCCATAAGGAGGTCACCAAGTTTCATTCTGTCTGTGCAAGATTACTGCGTCGATTAGCCTTTGAGTCACTTTTCGATAGATGGTATCATGAGGAACCCTGAGATACCGCTTATTTGCCAGCATTTCTTCTACCATGAGGAACTCCTCTTTATAGCATCTTATCGCACAGATCACATGCCTCATTTGCCACGCTGTTGTCACCGTTGATAGCAATAGCAACACTGCCAGCAATCATGTTTGGAGGGTTTGGAGTGGGCCTAAGCTGCATGATGGAGTTGCGCCGTCTTTTTCAGCACTTCGCGCTCCAAAAACTCATACTTACGCCTCTATCAAACCACAGCCTACGTGTCTGTGGGCCGAGCTATTTGACCGCGGAGGAACTGGTAATGCCACCATAATCCTGAAATGTGCCTTTGAGATCTAATAATCAACCCTAATAGAATAAAGTAAGATCAAACGAGGTATCCAGCTCTCATAACTTTACAAGATGCAATGACGACACCTGTCACTGCATCACGTCCATCTGTGAACCTTTACGGGGAGCACTCGGATGAGAATAGACAGAGATCATATCGAAAGCCATGGGAAAGTAGCCAACACTGCTGTATGTAAAAGTTCATCGAAAGTCGTTAAGCTGCCCAAAAAGTATTGCAGCGGAAGGATTTAGGAAAAACGCGATAATTGAATGAAATGAACTAATGAACTTTCGCGACAGTTTATAACCACCGTCGACGGCATCGCACAATTCATGAAGCAAGCTGCGACTAGCCTCTCATGGCATTTTGATCCTTTGTTAGATAATCCAGGAGGTGTGCGCCTCAAATTTGGTTGTTGTGTACACTTTGCGAGGACTATTGTTGATTCTTCTCTTTTTTGTGCTGTCTTCAGGAAGTTTTTTATTGAACACTCTTCTTTTCGTTTTCTCTATGGAGCGTTGCCTTCAATTCTTCGTGTCATGAATAAATAGCTATGTTTCGCTTGTCATCTACGTCCAGAACGGTACAATCTGGTGCCATACCTCCCTGTATGCAACTAACTTTCTACAAAATTCGTCCAAAAGTCGAGAGTGTTTATAGACCTATCCAGGTATGAAGCTGGCAGATCATGAAACCATTCTAATCATTTTCATTTCCTCTTATTCACATTCTAGATCAGTGGTCGGAAATACTTTTCGATTCACTCACTTCATCCACTTCACCCAGCAGTCTAGTCAGGGTCCTGATCGAATTGAAATCGAGTTTCAAAAAACGGAATTTCTTACTTTTCGAGGAGGTGGGACGGCTCCACACAGCCGTATGTGACTTTTTCGTCGTGTTTCATATTTCTGAAACTCAAAGAGTCGAACAAGTTGAGAGTCAACTGTGATATCTCGACATCTCTCACAAATGCTGACACAAATCACACACGTGTGTTTTTACAAAATAAGATTAATGTAGTTATAATTTATATTGAAACTACATATGATCAACCCTTGATGTACTATTACGAAGGTTGCGTAACAAAACCGAGAAAACGCGGTCTTCGAGTTCTCTGAACAACCGCCCTACGAGCGATTACCAATGCTGCTATTGGCACAACACCTGAGGGATCTCTTCCCAATTTTCATTTTTCCGCCATGCGGTTGACCTATTTCTTTGTCAAGGGTGGGCTGAAGCCGCCCATGCCAAAGAAGCGAAGAGCAGTTCGAGTGATATCCGAGATCGCAAGTGTTACGCTGCAACTCAGTATCATCACATAATGGAGGGTTAGGTAAATCAGCATTCATTGTGAAGAAAGGCTCTTTTCTAGAACCGTTCCTCAACAAAAACGCAGATTTCAACAGTTACGGGAAACTAATAATATTCTCTAGTGTTGGAGCTCGCATGCTATCCGCAATAATTTTGTGCAAGTCCAGTAGAATCGGAGTCAGAGATCTTCTGAGAAAACTTATTCTTACCACCTATTTCAAAGACATGTCGTCATTGACTACACCTACAGTGTACGACAATTTTATGCTTAAAGACCTGACGACCATAGCAATAACACAATTTTGGCCAATTACTTGTTAATCTTCTCTCAACATGGATAGGATCCTCCAACGTATGCTCAGACAACCTGGGCACCACTGTAATGCAGTCATTTTACGTCACCCGTTACCCTTTAATGCAAACGTCCGAAGCGACTAAGCCATGATACATTTTATAGGACGAAACTCAGAACTGAAAAAAGCGCAGTCCGGTCAGGAGATCTACTTTGAGATCAGAACGACCAACCCTTGATCGCTCAGCTCTAATGTAGAGCAGACACAGCGTCGACTGTTTTATTGTAACATCAGCGCAGTCAATGGAAGAGTGTTTTTGATTATCGAATGAGCAGTAAGAGAACATTAATCTTACATGGAAATCAAGAAGCACAATTGACTATGATTCCTCAATACACAGGTCAGGTTGTCTGATGACATTGCTACTGTGAAGTGATGCCGTTAGCCCGGCTGTATAATCATCTTGACTCATACGAAGTCACCACACCCTGCTGCTCTAAGACGTGTAGTTGGTAATAACATGGCCGCAACAACAACCACTTTGTGCACTGGTGATAAGGATTGCAGAAATCAAAGCATCGCATATCGCAGCGGGAAATGGCTGTGCAACCAATGACTATAGAAAAATATGCGCTTGGTGTATGGTCTCGCAACACGGCGACTTCACAACAATTTCACGGTAATATGCAGGCAATATAACCATTTTTCAAGGTAGGCCTCATTCGCCTGAGCCTGAAGGAGACCCCAATACGAAGGCGTTGAGTAGAACCGCTCGAGAGAGCTGCTTAAAACTCAGGGCTTTAAAAAGCTGCCTAAGTCGAGAAGGAATGAGATGGCGATTCACGAATCTTTGCATCGAAAGCGAGTATCGAACAGCTGATGATGCAAGCCAAGGAGATCAAGTACGACGTCATCAAATTGACAGACACGGGCAAGCACCCACTGCGTGTTTGAGACAGGTGGAGAACTCTTCCTTGGAACATGCGACAGGAGAGGCGTTGGCGGTGTGGGCGTTCTCGTCAACACGCACTTAGCCATGAACATCGATTCGTACGAAAAGCTGACAACCCGAATCAGACGTTTGCGATTGAAAAGATGCGGTTCAATCCCGGCTTTGACCATCTTCGTCGCCTACGCACCAACATCAAGATACGACGAGGACAAGCTCGAAGCATTTAATGAGGAATTTGAGAAGGCTCACAAGGAAGACTGTGTCTTCAAGGACATCGTCGGCGACTTCAACGTCGAGATCGACTTCAGAAGAACAGATAATGAACTTCACATCGGGACTCACGGAACGGAATGGAATGAGCATGGTGGAAGGCTATCTGAGTTAACGATATCGATCAACTCCATCCATAGTAACACAATTACAGAAGCCCTCTCATCTACGAGACAAGGGACTCACCCGGTGGACAATTTCATAATGAGATTACGTAGGGATTACGTACGATTACGTCATTTTTAACCGAAGGTTTCGCCTGTCCGACGTCGCTGTTGCTCCGAAGTTCTATAAGGGGACAGACCATCGACTCTTCTGCGCAGAATACCTCTTTTCGGCCTCTTTTCGATATGCGGAGGAGCGAAGACTCAACACATTTATCAACTTGGAACACTTCGTTTCTGTCACAGGTGTGTGGGAGGATTTCATTAGCGAGAATATCGGCGACTAGTGCAACCGGCTGTTGAGCATCTTCACGATAGTGCCAGGTGAGCAGAGAATTCGAAAGACACCAAGAGGCACCTCTCTCCGGAAACTCTCGAGCTGATACGCCAACGTGGAGCCCCACGAGCCGCAAGCGGTTTCAGCCGACGTCCTTGCGTAGCAATGCAGAGAGGCGATAAAAGAAGATTTCAAGGAGAGAAGAGCAGCAGTGCTGGCAGAAAGAGCAGAGGCTGGGAGGAGCATCCGCAATGTCCGTCGGAGTTTCGCCAGTTATAGGACTGAAATGACCGGTCTTCGGCCTTCGGACGATACAGCTACTGCTTCCCAAAGGACAATAGGGAGGGTCATCTACGACTTCTACTCGGACCTTTTTGATAGCCATGTTCAACTTCCTAGAAATTTTCCTCGACAAGGCGACACAATCTCGCCTAAACTTTTCAGTGCCTCTCTCGAAAACGTCAGTTGGAATGGGAAGGCATGGGAGTGAAGTTCGATGGCCGGCATCTACACCACCTCCTTTTCAATGACGAATCGTCCTTATAACACCGACAATACAGCAAATGCTAGCCGATTTCGACTGCGGGTGTGGTAAAATCGGTATGCAGCTGAACATGACGAAAACGATGTTTATGAGGAACGGACTTGTTCTTGATGTGCCATTCACGCTCAGTTGAACGAACTCCGAATGCTTCAGCTATGTGTACCTAGGTCGGAAAGTCATTATGATGAACGACTCAGCACAAGAGCGAGCAGGAGCAAAAGAGCGGCTTGGAGAGCCTTCAAGAGCATCGAGGGAGTTGTGAAGAAAACAAAGAACATCCGGCTCCGGGCCCGCCTCTTCGATTCCGCTGTACTTCCCGCCCTGACATATGGCTCAGAGACTTGGGCTCTACGTAAGCAGGAGGAGCATGAGGTCGGCTTCATCCAGCGCGCCATCGAAATGACAAGGCCTCGGAGTATCCTAATACAAGCAGGTGCACGAGGGAATCTAGAGTTCCGAACTCCGTCGACAATCGAAGCTCAGAGAAAGCGCTGATATTTGCCAAGGAATGGAAGATAAGTATAAGTGTGTATAGTATATAAGTGTGTGACGCCAAATTGCGTTACATGACTGTACGAGAAACAGAGAGATTATGAAAAGGTAGTGTGATTTGTGATCTTCATTGCAAAACTTGTAGTAACGCGGCGCTCTGGACAGAAAGAGCCCTGCTTATCCGTGTTAAGGAGCGCTCGGGAGAGGCGTGGTATAATGAACATCACAATAGACAAGACTAACGGATATAACTTCGATATCACTTGACTGTTTGTCGCGGGAGTCGGAAATCTCATCAAGAGAAGTTTGGGGCCATTCTTGTTTGCCGAAGGAGTACTATGAATGGATTACACACTTGACTCTTGATAACCTCTGCCTCCTTGGCTTTCGTTGCCTCCTTGGCTTTCGTATCATGATACGAGTCATGATGAAGAATACTTGCACGACAGCGGTTTGTCTCAATTTGCGTGTCATCCATATTATAATTGGTGGAACTTGTTCCATGGTATAACAGTTCGCTGAGGTTACTAGAAGGATGCTGAGTTATGGGTAAAAGCTTCGGTGTCGGACGGGACTCGAACCCGCACTTCATCCTTATGTGCTAATCCATTACACCACCGACACCCCTTTTAACTTAACTCAGCTTTTGAATGGTATATTTATCATAGCTTATCAGCACTCACACGTATAACGTGTTGAGCCGGTTGGCCAATATCGGCATTGAACCGTGAAGCTGAAAGCTTTAGTATTGATTTTGATATTTTTGATTTTTCATTTTTAGCACATATCGCCGGAAAGGATGAAGTGCGGGTTCGAGTCCCGTCCGACACCGAGGCCTTTGCCCATAACTCAGCATCCTTGTAGTAACTTTCGCATCGCGAGCTGCGGCGATAAACAGCAGTTATCAAAAATCAAGAATAACAAAATCAATACTGAAGCTTTCAGCTTCACGGTTCCATGCCGATATTGGCCAACCGGCTCAACACGTTACACGTGTGAGTGCTGATAAGCTGTGGTAAATATACCATTCAAAAGCTGAGTTAAGGTGAAAGGGGTGTCGGTAGTGTAATGGGTTAGCACATAAGGATGAAGTGCGGGTTCGAGTCCCGTCCGACACCGAAGCTTTTGCCCTTAACTCAGCATCCTTGTAGTAACTTTCGCATCGCGAGCTGCGGCGATAAACAGCAGTTATAAAAAATATCAAAATTCGCTGAGGATTGGTTAGAATCGAAGGCTTTCCATTTCTTAGAGGGAAGCAAGGATTATTTCTACTAAAACTGCTAGCGTTTACGGCGCAGGTAGGGTACCTAGAGAGATAAAAATATTCGATTCAAAAGATAAAGTTGAGACGGGATAAGATTCTGTGGGTAAATTACGACTCTTTTGGAAAAGCACTTTCCCCATTCATCGAAAGACCTGTTGGACTGATACGGGTGGGGGGTAGACGCCAATAAAAATCGCGTCAGCGGCGTCGCGCTCGCGGCGCCACCAGTACGACTTGCAAATCGGTTTTGCTCCTGGGAGCCCGGCAGAGCGTGGCTGCGTCACTTCTGCACTCCAGCCATACCACACTGCCTCCTCCAGCCACGCCACCCTGCCTCCTCCACCTTTGCCACACTGTCTCGCTTGAAGGCTGCCAACACTGCCAGTGGCACTCGCACCCGCCACACCGCTCGCCGCGGGCGGCTACGCGATTATTTGGCGTATTTCCCCCACCCAAGTGATACCATCACTGCCGTCACGGTGTTTTATCTTTTGCAGGTCGGATAGCAGTGATGACACGACCTAAAAATTTTCTCACTAGTGACGGTGTAAATAAATCCACTCCCTTGAAGAAGCAGCATGTGCTTTCAAGCTCAGTCATTTTACTTTTGAATGTCATGAATAAAACTTCGAAGTACAGAAGCGCAATCAATCAAAATTATGAAAAAGCGACGAAGTTAAGGGAAATGAACAAGAGAATGCCGAACACATTCATGTGAATAGCGATAAAGGTGGGTCCGGTTTTCATTTACAACCCATGTATCAAGCTATTTCGAAGGGAGTGTGGGCCAGGACTATGCAAGCTGCTGTCAGCGCGTCATGACTTTGGGCTATCGCTAGCAACCAAGTCCTCGCGACCTGCATTGCCTTCTGAAATGGGTAGAGAGAATCAAGAAGATACGACCATGCACTGAGCAGAGAAACCCGGCTGACCCATAGGTGCACTTACATTTGACCTAAATCTCTTTTTCATCATCGTAACCCAGGAGGGCGCATGCGTAAGATTACCATCACGAAACCAATGGTCGCAATGAAGAGGAAAAAGAGTGGAACGGGCTGGATCACTGAAAATTCAAGTAATTGCTGCTCACCTTACAACTAGACAAATCGCTGATAACTCGACTTACTAATCTACTGACAACGTACTCTTTGCTGTTGACTAGCAAATTAGCAGTGGAAGAAGTTCTTGTTTAAACCTTCAGCCTGAGACGCTCACGCGCCTAATCTCCTTCTTCATCTACATCTTTCTCTTCGAAGGGAATATGCAGTTTCCAAAGCGTTGCTCCCAGCCCTGGAATCCAGTTAGTGCCACCGTGAAAGTGCTCCCCACTGCTTTCTCAGTTGTACTCTGATTAACATAGTGCACACAGCTTTTATCTTCAATTATCATGACTTGCAGACCCTTGGGCATCATCAACGCCCACCTAGTTTAACCCAGCTTCCATTCCTCCGGGACAGGTTTATTGGCACCAGGCTCATCTCACAGGACAAAACCACAGTCATGTAAAACGACTAACGCCCCCAAGCCATTGTATAGGCCGTATCGCATTCACCTGCCATCACGACACTGAACGAAACTAGAATGCGCGGCTCATCCCACAGAATGCTTATGAGAGGCAAAAACTTTATCCCTTATTCTTTTACCTTGCTATCATCCGTGATCAGTGTTCAGCATTGGAATCACAGACAGCGCTCAGGTCTTTGAAAAGAGTGACTGATTGGGTGACATACGACTTCCCACACATACGATTAATCGCAACACTTGTTGCTAGTTCGAACCACCCACTTCAACGCTCCCCTACAAGGCCCTATTATTACGGTGTCTAAATGCTCTACTGCCAATATGAAAGGAGCGAAATTCGGACCTGGAACCCGGTTCATCCACTAATAACTCCGCCCCCGCTCTGAAAAACGCTTGTGAGTGTCAGCGCTCTGAGGTCAAAGTAAAAAGCGTATCATGTTTTTGAGCATTATCTGCATAACGCTTCTTATATACAACCAGTTGGCTGGCTCAGATTACTGCGCGCGATTCATGGCGATGTTGTGCAAAATGGGTGTGTTCGGCCCGACCACAGCGGAGCGGAGATTTCCTTCCCTCTGCTTTCAGCTGAGCTATTGAATTGCAAAAAAGCAGAGAAGGTGGCGTGATAAAAAAGCATTTCGGTATCGGTATACTTCAATCGCTTTGCATGGAACCCATTTTGCACGTAATCCACATGAATCGCGCGCAGTAGTGTGCGCCAGCCAACTGGTCATCATTGGGAGTTTGGGTAGTTTGGAAATCGATAGTTTTGCATTCGATTGCATCGATTGCTAACAAATAGATCACTTGCTGAGAATCTAATTCGTACACATTGATGGTAGGCCATATCCCACTTATCGATGTTTATCGTTTTCGTAAACATGCTTCACTACTTGAAATTTTACATAGTCTGGCGGTCGATACCGAGTGTTGCTGCAAGTACCGCATTAGAAAGTGATTCCAAGTGAACCGCTTGCTTTGCTATCACAAAATAGGTTGTATCATGATTACCAATAGAGATCGCATTATCAAGAGAAACGCACCATTTTTTGGAATGCCAGGCACTCAGCGGTCGATACATCGGTCGGTGATATCAGAACATAAACAAAATATGTTCACCCGATGCCACTGCGCATCAGACGCTTTTGCTAAAGCGGTCGTACAATGTTAGCAAGGATTTCATCCCATCCAATTCCTAACGGTTCTTATCAGTCACTGTAAGCCGTTATCAGTTTCACTGAGGCTCCTGTACCCAACAGCACCATTGAGGTACCCGTACCCTACAATACCTGCGAATATGAACATCCCACTGTTAGCCGTAGAAGCAAGCCGGCCTCGGTGACATTTCCCTTTCTCACGCTCCTAATCGAAGCTTATCAACCACTATCAGTTTGGATCACCCACTATTAATGTCCCCGTCCCACCCTGCTCAACACCCATGAGTGTCAGCGCTCCTGGATCAACGCGAAAGGCGAAAGAATTTGACGACTCTAGCCTTTTTACGCCCCTTATCGAATCTTATCAACCACTATCAGTTTGGATCACCCACTATCATTGTCCCCGTCCCACCCTGCTCAACACCCATGAGTGTCAGCGCTCCTAGATCAACGCGAAAGGCGAAACCAATGTGACGACTCTAGCCTTTTTACGCTCCTTATCGAATCTTATCAACCGTTATCAATGCTGGTCATCCACCATTAATGTTCCCGTCCCATCCCGCAAAACACTTATGGGTGTCAGCGCTTTAGGATCAACCCGAAAGGCGAAATGGATTTGGTGACATTTGCCTTCCGAGGCTCCTTATCAGCCCTTATCAATTGCTATCACTTTCGGTCCACCACCGCTGAGGTTCCCTTGGCACCCCTATATCACTTGTAAAATTCAGCGTCCCAGCTTTGCTGCGACGCGAGATATGAATTTCGTGACAGACGGACAAACACACACACACAGACATACTAAGCGAATTATATATAGTAGGATAGATATATTGATCTTCCTGGAGTGACAATGCCGGGTTAGCTTTTGTCGGTTGGACCTACCTCTTCGCTAGACGTCTTTCGGCCCCGGGTGTATACACATTGGTACGAAAAACCTCCTTCGCATCCCATGTGCGAACGCTTAATTACCTCCTCGCATCTCATGTGCGAGAAAGGAATTAACTGGCAGAGGTCAGCTGTAGACCACTCAACTTTATAACTGAGTGTAATGTCTATAAAGAAAGAAATTAAAGAAGTTTTATCGCAGTACGAACTACAAAACTTATTAAATTCATGAAACGTACAATAGGTTGCAGGAAACGTAACGGAATTCACACTTGCTAAAACATATAAGCATATTAGTAAAGTATTTGTAAGTATTGGAAAATATTACAGCTCAACAAAGTTTGTCGGAAACAAACACTTGTACGTGTATTGCACAAACACCGTTTGAATACCTGCATCTGACCACCCATCGAACTGCCAAATTAAGCTTGTGGCCATCATATTAAAAGAGTGAAGTTACAACTATTTTCCTGTATGACTCCCTTACGGGCATTCTATAACATTTCATCAAGATCAATAGTAATATGCCTTTATATGGTAAGGTTGGTTAACATTTGCGCCTTAATAATTCAGCCAAGTAAGTTTAATTCCATTCATTCATTTCACTCATATTTATTCTTTATACCAACATTTATCTTTTCCTTTGCAATACTACAACTTTTAAAAATGTTGCAATCATTCCCATTAACCAGTATCTGACTGGACCATAGCACCATTGAATCGAACTCTTTTCTTTCAAAAAATCCTTTAACCAGAATTTCACCCATGCTGTTTTTTCTGTGGCGGTACACTCAGTTAATAAAGTTGAGCGATCTATAGCTGACCTCTGCTTGTTAATTACTTTCTCGCACATAAGGTGCGAGCTAGTAATTAAGCGTTCGCACATGGGGTGCGAAGGAGGTCATTCGTACCAATGTGTACACACCCGTCGGCCCCATTCTAACATAGTCAACAATTTAAAATCAGTCTTTATAGAACAATCTCTTCCAAGTTTTAAATGCCGCAAAACTTGTAATTTTATAGAAAATGAATTCTCGGCAGATTGATGAATTCGTTCGCCCAGCATGGGCTAGAAATTAGGCCAATGTTGAATATTTGAGACCTGCAACTATCCGCGCACTATTCAGTCATTGGAAACACCCCGATGTTTTTAGATAGAAGCGTACCCGGTGTGTGGACTGTATGCGATGCAATTCAAAGCAATGCACTACGCAATACGTCCCAACGCTCTGCAAACTTTATAAAAGCGGTAAACGCAGAACATTTCAGGAATCGTATTCCACACCTTACCCATCCTTCTGCACGAGTTGGTCTTGACGAAAAGACGGACAAAACCTGTTGTCATCGCAATAAGTGCCAAAGTGGTGCAAAGTGGTTGAAATATCAAACACAAAGTTCGTTGGCGCGGTTTATCCGGCCTCACCTGCAAACGGTTGTCTGGTCTCAATTTGCTTGGATTAGCGCAACAAAATCTGGGTCCGCCGTAAGCCTGTGCTGCCACACTGACCATTGCTCGTCGGAACCGCCACCGCAGCTGTAATCTTTGAATACTTCAACGCTGAGGAATTTCAGCTAGTCACTTACAAGTCATGCGGCTACTCAGTCATCGATCGTACGAGCCGGTGCGTTCCATTTACTTGAAAGACAATCTCTACATCTCCTCAAAAGTCCTCTCAATATGTAATATCAACACATTGATACATATATCGACATCAGCTGCCTGTCAGAATTCAGTGACTGTTGCTATTCGTAAAGCATAAAGCATTTTTAACGCAAGCCATTTAATCATCTGAATTTATCATTAGTACCACTGTCCTTTACTTTAAAGATTTAATCCTTGCACCTGTCTTTGTTCGTTAACGAAACTCCGGAAAATGAACGTATGGCTGTCACTGGTTCACATATAGTGTCAGCGTCCTAGCTTCGATAGAGTTGGACCACTTGCTCATAATCAAAATTTTGGAATAAGCCCCAGCATCAGTGTCTTGAGACTCTCCAACATAAGTCTATTTTCCGGCAATGAAGGCTACTTATAAGAGGGTTGTTAGCTGAGCTCGTAGCAGATATGTGTGTCCGTCGTGAATGAAATGTTGTGCTTGTGATGTCTGTCCGAGACTTTGGACTTATTAGCTGAGCCCACAATAGGCGTAGCGTGAGAGCCGCCACTTCGGAGGATACCATTATTGGTAACAAGGGGATTAGAACTGGCAGGACATATTCCTCATATAAGAAATGGCGAATTATGGAAGATCAATGTTCCAAAGGTTGCTTTTGGATGCGCATCCAAGGGCCTTTATGGCGGGCTTATCTGGTTCCGTTTCGGTGCCATAGGTGCGGGCAAAGGAATTGCAGTAGAGAGTATGGCAATTCCGGCAACGGTGGCTGAGCTGGCCTCGCTGTCTGCATCACCATCTTCAGCGATGCAGAGAGCGCAGAAGCACGTCTCCGGTGAAGAGGGATGATGGGAAAAGGCCTTGAGTTTTTGACCGTTTCATTTCGTTCTCCCCCATCTGTCGCACATACATATACAGGGGGTGCCAAAAAAAAAAAAGTAATTTTGTCTCCTCCACTTTGGACCCCATTTAGCCAAACTACAGTAAATTCTATTGAGGTAGTCTCATCCCCAGAATCAAGAGCAGACCTAACTCTATCACTATACTCCGTGGCAGCCTCCTGCACGAGCAGAAACGGGAGCAAGGAAAGACTGAACAAGATGTATCACCTCAACTGGGCAAAATCCGAAATTTCTTCGCCCTCTTTCACAACCTTGCTGACGTCCGTTCAATCTGGGTACCTAAGGGGATTCATACCGGATGGTGTTCTTTAACATTGCGTTTTTCCCGGGTTCCCAGCGCCCTTCATTTCCAAGAGCCAAAACGTTCCCCTACCACTGAAACCCCTCCGGAGGCGGATTTGAGGCATGAAAATGATACTTTGGATCATAGCAGCCTTGTCCAAGCAGCAGGGGCTCTGTGACTTCCAAGAACCGAAGGGCCAACCCTCAGGAAGCTTTCCACAAAAGACCTACCACGGAGCTTGGCTCCACTGTTTTTAGCGAATTTTTAAATGTAGGTACTCCGAAGCCCGACTGCGCCGAATGAAACCTCCATATTTTTATGAACATGAACGTGAGGAGCCACAGCTTGTTCCTGCTTTTAGAGGAACATTTCGGGAATGTTTTGCCCCAATACCTTTATCTCTTTCGTTTCCCTACGTTTTGTAAAATTGGCAGATGTGAGCCGTGGGCAAAATTACTTTTTTTTTTTGGCACCCCCTGTATATTAGCGCTTGAATCGGCCATAATTGCCCCTGACGGTGCTTGTGACTGGGCCAGGTAAGCTCACCATACATCATTCTTTATGAAACACCGCTCATCTTGACTAGCCTCCATCTCGTGGTAAGCCATTGATCAGCGTGGGTTGTAAATGAAAACTTCGCCCGCGACCTGGACTCCCCCTAACATAATCTTCGAATACAGGACACATTCACTTCACTCTGCAAGCAAACTGGGGTTGAACGTTCGACAGACTAACAGACATACTAATTATGTCAGAGCTGGGCGCTTATGTACTACGGGGCAGGGTCAAGCGTCCACTTAAGAAGAATTTTCAAAAAATACGACCCCCCCCCCAAAAAAAAGGGGCCCAATACGACCCCCCTCTCTCTGCACAAAAACCATCAATTAAGCATTTGTCGATTTTTTAAATGCTCCACACCAATATACAACTAAATGGACACAAACCCGAAAAATATGTAATACAGGTGGAATTCCCAATACTGTACACTCAATATATAATCTATGAATCCTAGATTCCAGATCGCATCACGCTTCTGCCTCATAATCGAACAATTTCAAACAATAATTCAGGATACTCCACACATCTATTGAAGTTAAGGATCTCATGTCAGGCGACGGCTGCGACGCGGCGATCACGATGGAGCGCGGTATCCTCCCCATACTAAATTCCGACATCTTGGAAATAGTTCAAACTTTACCTAGAGCCCATATTTCAAACATCTGTAAACTGTTTTCCTAATAACTCCCTCAGACCTATCTATTGGCTGCTTGCTTTCCCTAATGGTTGCTTAGTTCTCGATATGGAATTCCAGTTGAGGATTAGTTGAGGAAAATTTCGAAGTGTTTCACGGAAATGGCCATAACTTCCTTCAAACTTAACCATATGAGTTCGTTTTGGTGAAGCTGAGTCTGCTAGGTTGTCGCTTTCGAACGACTACCTGAGCTATGCCATATCTTCAAAACGAAGCAAGAAAATTTCAAAAAAGCCAGTTAAGGAAAGCTTTTTCTCGTCGAATTTGCGAGATTTTCCCACGAATCTTCCCAAAAACCGATTCATTGTTACTGAAATTTTTCCAGTACGCCGCATAGTGGCCGCTAACACCAGATTACGTGCTTGCGATCGTAGTAAGATAAGAAATAGGTCCATATCAGCTAATTTTTTTTCCTTTCCATAGTTTCTGGAGTATTCATCCACGGTGATACCCGTGGATAGATTCCGCTTCCACGGCCAATCAATAAATTTCGGAGGTGTCTCTGTAGGTGGAATCGGTGGCAGCGAACCAATGAAAGGGTCATTGACATTGGTTGGCTTCGTTGTGGATCGCGCCATGCATGAGGTTTCCATGATGATTATGTTAAATTAGTTTTGGGTTCAAACTCAGCTAGTCAGTTTTATCATTTCTCTTCTCACACTTTAGACCCTCAGCGTGAGAAATTCTCTTGATCACTGCCTACCTCAGCAATTACGACCCCCCCCCCTCCTGACGGACCAAATACGACCCCCCTGTTGAGGATTCCTCAACGGAGGCTTGACCCTGCTACGGGGACTCAAAAACACATTTGAAATTACAATAGAGAATTCATTCTATCACAAATCTTCAAAAACATGTAATATCAACGTGTCCGATTGTCATTAGGATGTTTTTGTTTTGAAATGTTGAAAGTAAATAAACAAACAAAATCCTGCCCCAGCCATTGATGATCTCCCGTCTGTGAAGTGTCTCCCCTCCGTTCCCCCCCCCCCAAGGCTTAGGCTAAATGCTTGGTCCTAGTTATTTCATTGTCTCTTTTTTTTGTTCTTTGGGTTTTCATGCGTGTCTGTTCTAGTATTTTAATGTGTTTAAACGTACTAAGATACCAGTGCAAACCGGGCAATGTAGTTTTTGCTAAGCCTTGAGGGGAAGGAGCTTCGGAATGGGTGGATATTTTTTGGTGTAGCAAATATTTTTCGTCCTTTGGTTGAGGACACTTCTCGGAGCTCCTCCTTAACCTCTCAGGGCAAGGAAAAAATTTCCACCTCCTAGAATTGGTTCTGAGTGTCACCCCCATAGTACATGAGCGCCCAGGGCTGTAGCTTAGGCTTACTTCGACACTTTCACTGGTCTACTCATGTACTTTCGCCCTTATCCTTATTTCCTTTATGTTCGCAATTACAAAGAAACCGATTACTCAACCAAAGAAACTAAGCAAAACGAAAAATCTCGTTCTGTAGCAGCACTGCAGCTCTGGTGCAAATGCGCTGCCCCAATCCGAATTGGAGAACTCTCGCGCGATCGTCGCACTCCGCACGCGGTCGCGCGATCTTCCTGTCTTAACGGCATGCATCCGCCCTCCTCCTAGGGTCGACGTTGTCGGAGAATGATAGAGGAGTAGACTAATGCGCAGCATAGCAGAATGATACTTATCATATCGTATTAAAGACATATTGATTGAAATGACGTGGTATTTTTATGATAAAAACAACCACCAGTCAGTATGAAAGGTTAGAATGATTGATAATCCCGTTTTACCCCTACCACTGCCTTTGAGGTGAGGCTACTTATGGCAGAAAATCGCATCGCGGCGCCACCAGTACGACTTGCGAATCGACTGCTCTTGGGAACCCGGCAGGGCGTGGCTGCGTCATCTCAGCGCTTCTACCCATGATACACTGCCTCCTGCACCCATGCCACCCTGCCTCCTCCACTCATGCCACACTGTCTCGCTTGAAGGGTGACATGCCCTGCCACTGGCACTCGCACCCGCCGCGCTGCTTGCCGCGGGCGGCCACGCGGTCTCCTGGCCTCACCCCTGCCTTTGAGGAGGGTTGCTTTTCCCTTGATACACATCAGATCAAAGAAAACGTGGTGTTGTTGCACTACATATAGCTGCTGTCATTGATGCATGCCCGTCCATGCAAAAGATCTGATCTGCATAACCCCAGAACTCTTTGTTTCAAAAAAAAATTAAATAGTACCCATTTTCAAAGCGGGTGATTGTAACAATTCAAAATTACTGTTAGTAGAAACTCGTCAAAAATGTAATTCTTAATTTACGTAAAAATATCAGGCTTTCAATCAACCAGAAAGAAACCGTGTACAGGCCAAATCAAACTAGCGAAGGCTATTTTGATTGTTCTGTCTCCCAACCGTTTGTTTTGAGGGATTTACGTGCACAACGGGAATCGTCAAGGTGAATCCAGACCCCATTCAGGGTGAGTCACTTCTGACTCATTTGATAGGGCGTAGTCATCACGAGCAATCCGGTAAAATGTTGCACACATGACAACCGGACTTGGCCAATATTTACCACAATGCGTCTATTTGATTGGCCACCTTCACGTTTCCAACATTTTGTAAGTGAGGTGGATCAGACTTTCAAGGCACAAGTCTGCGAGCACAGGAACACACTTGAACCCCTCACCTCACCGGAAAGGTGAAATATGCAAAGGTTTCAGCACGACCATTTGCCCCACAATGCTTCTGTTCATGATTCTTCTGCTACAAGGTGTTCACGGTGGAATCTGCTACTGTCGCCAATGCTTCCTACTTTTCCGCCCTTGTCAAGAGTCTGAAAGTAAATATATCCTTACGTCAGGAGTTAACATTCGGCGTGCTACGTGCGACGATTGTGCCCAACATGGTTGTCCTCGGTGAGAATTGCGTGCATGAACCTGTTTTCGATGAGCAGCTGGGTGTGGACAGCACACTCAAATTGAGCCACCGTCCAATAGGAGTTTTCCATGAGGATAGTCATTAATCCTCATAGAGGACCCCTATTGTTTGCACATCACTGCTCTACCTCCGGACCACCCCAACAGAATTTCATTATACCAGATCTCCGACCCTCAGTTTGCAGATTTTCGATTTCTGGAAGCCACATTGTTGGGCTGCGAAAACATTTTGCAACTGGAGCTGCCCACGATGACGTCTCCTTTCGTAGGTTCTCCTGAATAATGACCAGTATTTCCAGCGTTGTGACGCTCCTCAGTACGACGCCAAAGGCCATTGGCTCTCGTTTATAGAATTCTAGTTTCCTCCATCCTCACGGAGTTCATCAGTAAATACGCAGGAACAGGAGGCGTAATGGTTTTAGATAGCAATGAACTGCTGATAAAAAAAAGGAACTCAAAACTAATGAACTTTTGAGTAGTTTGGTTTCTGGTACTCGGTCTCCAAAATTCTTCACCTGTTCCAGTTCCATTCAGATGGCAATGGCTTTTCAAAGTGCGTTTCTTATTCTTATGTTTTCTTATTCTTTCTTATTCCTTATTTCTTATTCTTATTTCTCTTTCTTATGTAAATCACATAAATCAGGCTGTTTTTTCGGAACCAGAAGCAAAATTTCATCAAAACAAATATCCTACCACTAACGATTGAGCGACAAAACCGAAACCTCGTCCTGCTGTCAGCTTACACACCTTCTAGAGACAACAACAAAAAGCTGCGTAGTTCGAAAAAGCTTCTACTCTTTTGTTTTTGATAATACGTTGCACCATTCTCTACTTCGAAGACGCTGGAGATGAAAAAGAGCTGTTTGGATGCCAGATTCATTGTTCTGACAAATGAATGAATAATAAGAAAACAAGAAAGCCACGACGGTATCATATGAATAAGAGACACAGAGTGTTCTACAGCTTTGATAGGACGAGGGTGCCGACGTGATCGACATTGTTGAAAGAACCTGAATAATGGTCTTGCTCAAGCTGCTAAAGCTGGGATATTCAATCCCACCGATGTCTTCTATCACAGACTATCCCATCTTCGTTAGAGCAAGACTTGTGTGTAGTACCTGTATTTGTACTACGCTGCCATGATGACACTCCGTGAGTCCCTGGAAGGGTCACGCTTATGACTTTACTTTCTGTCTTTACTTAGAGTTTTGTCGTTTGTTCTGCTCTTTTTGATCTTCTCTGATCACTCGTGTTAATGCTCCTCAAACTTGTACTTACAAACTTGACGGAATGCTCAGAGTCACACTGCTTCTGGTGTGATGCATACGACTTGGGTGCTCACAACGTTTCCCCTTATGATCAGCGCTGATCTCCTGGCTGGCTAAGCTGCCCACATAGTAGGCATTGCATTACTTCAGTAATGCAGAAAGCGTAAAGGTATGTCCTCGCGATGAGGGAGGTGTCCTACTTCTCGTGCTTTTTGCCGTGTCACTCCCTTCCTTTTATTGACCCTCTAGTTAGATACTGATTTTGATATTTTTGATTTTAGATAGCCGCTGATTATCGCCGCAGCCGCGATGAGAATGTTTATAACGCAGCATCCTAGTAGTAACTTTCCCATCGCGGGCTGCGGCGATAATCAGCAGCTATCCAAAATCAAAAATATCAAAATCAGTATCTACTTAAGCTTTCAGCTTCACGGTTCGATGCCGATGTTTACCAACCGGCTCGGTTCATGAGATGGTTGTTAAGCTATGGTAATACACCATTCAAAAGCTGAGCTAAGGTGAAAGGGATGTCGGTAGTGTAATGGATTAGTACATATGCCCGGAAAGCATGAAGTGCGGGATCGAGTCCCGTCCGACACCGAAGCTCATGCCCATAACTCGGTATCCTAGTAGTAACCCTCTAGTTTGAGCTTCCATCATCTTCTGAGATATGCTGCCCGCCTCAATACCCAAGCTTTACTTCTTCCGCCTTAAGGCTTCAGTCAATATTCTATGAAATGTCATTATGCCTCCTATTCTGAGATACATCATTGACTTATTCGATTTGCAGAAAGCGTGTATTTATGGAAACGTTCTTGTTACGATCCTTATGAGTTAAGCATGCTTTTTGTCTCCATCGCATGAGCACGAGAAGACCTCTTTGAAGATCAACCTATCGGCAAAACGATTTTGCGCTATTCTACCAATAAACTCTTGGTTTCATATTATCATGGCCTCGTCATTCCTGCTCTAGCCTGCCTCTTTATTAAATATATGATGTATTTACTCCCGTACTTTTTGTACCCTGCTTTTCTTAAACGTGCACAGATCTTATCTGCTGCAAGATAGGGTTATAAAATTCAAAGCTCTGGTTATAGCATCAGTATATGTCCCTTTCCTGCAGCTTTTGCTGCCCATTATCAATAATGATTTATCTACATTGCTCTGCATAATTATACAGTCACCTATAAATTGTCCAAAAACTCTGTTCGCAGAGTAATTCAAAAAAAGTCTCTACATAAGTGAAAGATGTAGCCAGTGCGGACGCGCATTCGCGCATCCATACCAAATTTTAGCCAAGAAGCATAGAAGACTCTTTTTTTAATTTGTTTCGCTTATACCATTCTGCAAAATTATACAGCCACTAAACAGGTTGACGCACTCGTCAACCGAGAAACAACGAAGAAGGGAAAAATGCTGATTTTGCGATCATTTAGTCTTCCATTACTTCGAATAGCCACAAATTTTGGTGATATGGGTCAATATTAAGATTTTCAGAATGTTTTTAGACCACATGCTGCCACGCTTCGATGACAACGCCTTCAAACTCCCTGACACCTTCCAATCGGTCTGAATCCTGTTCTCCATGAAACCCCAGATAATGTTTCATCATGTAAAGATCGGAGCCGTTCGTTATTCGGCTCAGAAGGTCCAATCGGTGTCGGCTTCACCAGATCGAGTGTTCCAGCTGACACGGGATGGTCCATTAAGTTACATGGAAACAAGATTTTGGTGAAGATTTCTAGACGCATGACAGGAGAAGGGTACGGCGCACAAAGGCTCGGTGATCGGATGGTTCATTCTTTCAAGAACGAAACAAAAATTCGAATGATTACTTGGTCCCACACCATGACAAATTGTCCGAAAATTCCCTCAAGTTTGTACACCCTTCCCCTTTGGTTTTTTCTCCAGATTGTTCTGTCTGATGAAAAAAGGTTTCGGCTATGACGTCCCCGACGGCTACCGGGGCAATCGCACAAGGGACAAACTCAAGTTTTCAAGAAGAACTTCAAAGAAGGAGGTGTTAGGGTGTGGGATCAAATAATCATTCGAATTTTTGTTTCCTTCTCGAAAGGATGAACCATCCGATTAGCGAGCCTTTGTGCGCTGTACCCTTCTACAGTTATGCGTCTCGAAATCTTCACCAAAATCTTGTTTTTTGTAAGTTAGTGAACCATCCCATGTCAACTGGAACACTCGATAATGGTGAAGCCGTCACCGGATGGACCTTCTGACTCGGATATCGAACGGCTCCGATCTTTACATGATGAAACATTATCTGGGGTTTCATGGGGAAAAGGATTCAAACCGATTGAAAGGTGTCAGAGAGTTTAGAGACGTTGTCATCGAAGCGTGGCAGCATGTGGTCTAAAAGCTTTCTAAAAATCTTAAAATTGACACATGTCACCAAAATTTGTGGCTATTCGAAGTAATGGAAGACTATATGATCGCAAAACCAGCATTTTTCCCTTTTTCGTTGTTTCTCGGTTGACGAGTGCGTCAACCTGTTTAGTGACTGTATAATTTTGCAGAATGGTATAAGCGCCATTTTCGAAACAAATTAAGAAAAGAATCTTCTATGTTTCTTAGCTAAAATTTGGTATGGATGCGCAAATGCGCGTCCACACTGGCTACATCTTTCACTTAGGACCTTTTTTGAATCACTCTGCGAACAGAGTTTTTGGACAATTTATAGGTGGCTGTATAATTATGCAGAGCACTGTATTTACTTACTATGTGCACGCGAAGGTACGCCAAACACAGTTGTAGGACCAAAATGCGAAATCCTGCCACGAATTCGAGAACGAGTGAGTAATAGGATTTATATATCTATTCCTCCGTTACTATGACATAAATGGCTTTTCGACCCTCGAAGAATATCAGTAACTGAAGGGGAGGGAGTTTTATCGTCAATTCAGTATAAGCGGCGTAATGTCACATACATAATGTTATATGATCATGTCATATTGTATCTCCACATCACCATATGTATGTACATAATCAATTACATGTATAGAGTAATCGTTAGTAATCAGTAGAAATCGTGAGTTATCGGTAGCGTGAAGATAGTAAGAATACCTTGACGTTGAAGTATGACATACAATTTTTAGTGTTTATGCAATAACACATATGCGTGCATTAAACGACAATAGGTATCTCAATACATGGATTATGATGCGCACATTGTTGTGATAGTAAATGTTCTCATCAAGTAAGGTTCAGATTGTACATGATAGGACGAATGTAGGCCTGAAAAGCTTCAAGGGTTTTCCATGTACCCGTCTTAGAGACCTGAGCACTATCAAATTCCTGAAGGGCTGCGGACGCTGCTTCCTCCTGAAACTGTATGTGGAATAGCTATTGAAAGAGCGCCTGAGCTGGCCAGTATGGACATCCTTGAATGCCCACAAATCAAAAGTGTTTTGCCCATGGTAATGTTTTTGCTATCAAACTTGGTGGAGGTCATAACCATAGGAGATGTTCTGACCATGAAAGGGTCTATTCCTCATGTGATGGACCCCAGTCCCTAAGGAGAACCGTTCACACACTGTGTTCAGTTTATCTGCAAGCATATCCGACTTGCAGAATTTTTTTGCACTGCTTGAGCCTCTTGAACTTATTACCCAGTTGTCGTGATCCAGCTCTGTACTTTTCCGATCAGCCAAGAAGTTTTGGTTCCTGGGTATTCAGTCCACAACAACCCGATTGAGTTTTAGATTCCTGTAATTTCCAGATATCTTGTGCTTGTTTTTGGAGATACTCATATTTAGTACCTACCCTGTAAACACGACAGGCTTCTTACTTACCTGCTCCAGCTAGAATATTGCCAGCTAAAATGGACCGAAGGTTAGCAGCCCAAAATGATTAGCTCCCAGCTCTCTACTCGTACATGATGCTAATTTGAGGGATTCTAAGAGCACGTTATGTGCTTTCATGATGCTACGTGCCTGAGTACTGCTCCCACTGAGAGTACCGATGCATCTATCTTGATGATAAATTGAGGGGCAGGAGGGCAATCTGAAGGAGACAAAGATGTCGGAGAGCAATCTGATAGAGACATATCTTCTGTCAACCTTTCTAACCAAGAATGTATTTCTCATACAATAAAGTGTAGAGGCAGTCCCCTAAATTCTATTCATCGTGATGATCTCGAAACTGCTCAAAGCTATATCAAAACCCAACCATGTGTTAGGTTGTACCAAAAGTCTTGTAGGATATTTCTAAAAAATCGATAACTCTTGTTTACTTCGAGACAGATCTAGGCGGATCTACAGTATGATAGAACGTTCTCTAAGCTTTCTAGCAGTATAAATGTATTGACCCGCCAGATTCCGTAGAGAAAGCTACAATGCTTGTAGTCGATACCCATCAAACAGGCGGTGTCATCTACTATGAGTTGTCTGGCGACACCGAAGTGACCGAAGCTTGCGACTCTATCAAAGCTGCGTTGGACAGGGATGTGTGAGCTGCGAGACAGTGCGCCGCTGGCTCAGCAGCTTCAGCAACGGCGAGATTGACATTGAAGACAATTCTCGCTCGAGACTGCGCTACTTCTGGGACGCCGGAGGGAATGCTTTTCCATGAAGTGCTGATTGAAGGCGAGACAGTCACCGCTGCCGTATACATCCGCCAGCTTCAGCTACTACATCGTTGTTCGATAAAAGGTCTGGCGAAGGTCTGCGGTCACCCTACGCCGCTCCCACGCAGGGTCAAGCGTCCAGCTGAGGAAAATTTTCGAAAAATACAACCCCCCCCCCTCAAAAAGGGGGCCCCTATACGACCCCCTTTTTTCAGGTTCCACTTCTTCTGTGGTTTCTACCAAGCCAGTGCGATCCATCACAGAAATTAAGAGCCTAAAAAACACTAAGGCCAAACCAAACTCCTGACAAGAGAGAGAATAAGAACCCAACAAAACTCAGTAGTTATGTTCCAAAACAAAATCGACAGGAATAGTGAGGTACACAGTAAGGGAATGTAACACTCACTGTACATAGCAAAACTTTGAGTATGTTTCTCAGGCGTAAAAGAGGATTATGAAAAGGAAAATACCAATGCATTCAAAGTTATGGATCAGACAGTATATTTGCGAAAAGTGCTTGCCATTTGAACATGCCTGATTCCAAGAGGACAAAATGAGGTGATATCAATGTAGAAGTGTTTTCTGTAGTCAGCAGAAAAAGTTCAACCAATTGCAAAAGTGAAGTTCCGCAAGGGATTCGAACCATAGTCTTCAGCTAGTTGAGCGAGACACTTACCTCTCCGCCAAGACCGTGTCCACTGTTTATTGGCTTGTGGTGTATTTGGGCCGACTTTCGTCGAAAAACGGTCTCTCAGATTCGAGATCAGCGTCCGAAAATGCATCGGACCATATGCGTCCCATTCCGGATGGCCACTTCGACCTCGGCTCCTTCCCTTGTAAATTTGGACACATTTGAATACTTCAAACTTTACCTAGAGCCCATATTTCAAACATCTGTAAACTGTTTTCCTAATAACTCCCTCAGACCTATCTATTGGCTGCTTGCTTTCCCCAATGGTTGCTCAGTTCTCGATATGGGTTTCCAGATGAGGATTAGATGAGGAAAATTTTGAAGTGTTTCACGGAAGTGGCCATAATTTCCTTCAAGCTTAACCATATGAAAGCGATTCGTTGAAGCGGGGTCTGTGAGATTGCCGCTTTCGAATGACTACCTGAGCTATGCCACATCTTCAAAACGAAGGAAGTTATTTTGAGGGAAACCAGATGAGGATTAGATGAAGAAAATTTTGAAAAATTGTAGTGTTCCAATTTAATTGGTCATAACTTCCTTCAAACTTAACCATATGAGTGCGTTTTTCCGTGAGCAGGGTCTGCGAGATTTCCGCTTTCGAATGATTGCCTGAGCTATGCCATATCTCCACAACGAAGGAAAAAATTCAGAAAAGCCAGTTTAGAAAAACACTTTTTTTCGTGAATTTGCGATATCTTCCCAAGTTTTCCGAAAAACTGATTCATTGTTACTGAAATTTCTCTAGTATGCATCCATCGCTCTCGAAGACCTAGTGGAAGGGCGAGAAGCATCGGTCAGCTTCTCTGTGGGATGCGCCATGTATGAGGATTTCATCCTCAATGAATACAAACATCCTCAATGGATACAAACGTTTTTCCGGTTCACATAATGGCCGCTAACACCAGATTACGTACTTGCAAACGTAGTAAGATATGAAAGAGGTCCACATCACCTAATTTTTCGTTTTCATCCCATTGTTTCTGGAGTGTCCGTCCACGGTGGTACCCGTTGATAGATATCGCTTTCCACGGATAATCGGTGATTTTCGGAGGTGCCTCTGTACGTGGTTTCGGTATCAGGAGACCAGTGAAAGGATTATCGGCATAGACCGGTTTCGTTGAGGATCGCGCCATGCATGAGGCTTCCATGATGATTAACTTGAACTAGTTTCGATTCGCACCCAATTAGTCAGTTTTATCATTTCTCCTCTCATACTTTAGACGGTTCAGCCTGAGAAATTCTGTTAATCACTGCCTACCTCAACGTTTACGACCCCCCCTCCTAGCGGACCAAATACGACCCCCCTCGTTGAGGATTCCTCAACGGAGGCTTGACTCTGCTCCCACGTTGCGAAGACTGACGTCGTCTCGCATTTGTTTCTTGCCCAAATGAGCCCTCTTTCAGATATCTGTGCTCCTCCACCCTTTCCTCTTCATTTTTCCATGAGCGATATTAATATCTTGGCAAAAGTATGGGGAGCGAAAGAGATCGAAGGAAGAACAGTTAACTTGTAAAATTTACTATTTTAGCTGAATCCTATAGAGTTTAACTTTGCTCAGCAATGCAATCATGGTGGTCATCGTTCACCGCTCCAAAAACTCAGCAGTGGGGTGTGTAGACTTATGTCAAATTTTCGCTTTGCGTCACCGCACCCGCGGCGCCATCTACACGCGTGTAGCGGTCGGTTTGAATTCTGCTCAGAACGCAAGGGGCTGGTACCATGGATGTCCCTTAAACAATCAGCTGTTCAGCTCATTATTATCTTCCTACTATATATAATTCGCCTGGTGTGTCAGTATGTGTGTTGTGTGTGTGTTCGTCTGTCTGTCACGAAATTCATATCTTGCGTCGCAGTAAAGCTGAGACCCTGAATTTCACAAGTGATGTAGGGGGTGGTAAAAAGAGCCTAGCTGTGGTGGTTCGAAAGTGATAGCAACTGTCAAGGGCCGATAAGGAGCCTTGGAAATCAAATGTCGTCAAATTCGTTCGGCCTTTCGCGTTGATCCAAGAGCGCTGACACTCATGGGTGTTTGGCAGGGTGAGACGGGGACATTAATAGTGGCTGATCCGAACTGATAATGGTTCATAAGATTAGATTGGGAGCGTGAGAAGGAAAATGTCAGCAATACCGGTTCGCTTTTGCGGCTAACAGCGGAATGTTCACATTCGCAGGTGTTGTAGAGAACGGGGACCTCAATGGTATTGTTGGGTAGAGGAACCTCAGTGAAACTGATAGTGGCTTACAGTGGCTGATAAGAACCGTCAGAAAATTGGATGAGATGAAATCTTTTACATCGCTTGCTACTACTATACGATCGCGTGAGCAAAAGCGTCTGATGCTTAGGGCCATTGAATGAACACAACATTTTGTCTACGTTCTGATATCACCGGCCGATGTGTCGACCGTTGGATTGCCTAGCGTTCCAAAAAGTGGTGCATTTCTCTTAATGCTGCGATCTATTATAATAGGTTGGCAACTAAGTAATTGCGGATTTTTAAATACTGCTTTTTCCCTCCAAACTGCTTTCCAGCAATCTCTTCTGTACATACACATGTAGTATGATTCCACACGCATCTATAGGTATTATTGTCTTCCATCTCCTGGATAACCCTTTACGGCAAAATGAACATATCAAAGTTCAACCTCATTTTCAATGCAAAAATTTTTTTTGAATGGCGTTAGACTAGACAGAGAAAGGAAAAGGTGATAATCTGATGGAGCGAGATCAAGGCTATAAGGCGGATGGAGCAGCAATTTTTATCCAAGCTCGAAAATTTTTCGTGAGTCATTTTTCAATAGTGATAAAAAAAATTTAAATTTTTTTTCAAACAATTCTCGAGCTTGGATAAAAAGTGCTGCCTTATAGTTCTGATCTTTCTCCATCGGGCTATCACCTTCCCCTTTCCCTGTCTAACGCCATTCAAAGAAAAAAATTGGAATTGAAAATGAGGTGACTTTTGATATTTTTATTTTGCCGAAAAGGGTTATCCGGGAGATGGAAGACAACAATACCTATGGATGCGTGTGGACTTGTACTACATATATATGTACAGAAGAAATTTTGTGGAAAGCAGTTTTGAGGGAAAAAGCAGTATTTAAAAATCCGCAATGCCAACCTAATACATTGATAATCAGCATACAACCTATACTCGTGAGCAAGCGGTTTACTTGGAATTGTTTTCTAATGAAGTGTTGGCAGCAACCCTGAGTATCGGCCGCTAGACTATGCAAAATTCTATATGTGAAGCATGTCTACGAAAACGATAAACATCGATAAATGGGATATGGACCTACCATCAATGTGTAGGAATTAGATGCTCAGCAAGCGAACAAATTGTTCCTCATCGATGCAGTCGAGGGTAAAACTATCCATCCCTGAACTATCCAAACTCCCAATGGTGACCTGAACCAGTTGGCTGGCGCATACTACTGCACGCGATTCATGTCGATAACGTGCAAAGTGGGTTCGATGCAAAGCGACGGAAGTATATCAATACCGAAATGCTTTTTTATACACCATCTTCTCTTTTTCTTCCAATTCAATAGCTCAGCTGAAAACAGAGGAAAGGAATTTTTCCATACCCGATCGATGGTCGGGCCGATCAAACCCATCTGGCAACATCGCACTGAATCGCGCGCAGTAGTGTGCGCCCGCCAACTGGTGACACAACAACTTTTCTACTTCAAAAAGACAAAATAGTAACATAAAAAGTAAAAGAAACAGTAACATTGCATGATAAAAATCTCTATCAAGAAATAATCGGTTCAGCGTGTACTTTTATAGGAAGCGTACACAATATATGTTCAGTCACACGCGACGAAATCCGCAGCGCCGCGAGCGGCCGTCAAAAAACTCGATGTAAGGCTACCCACTCCGTCGATGTTGAATATGTCAAAAAATGATTTATTGTAGGATTGTACCCACTTTTTATATTTCGGTAGGATTGTACCCACTTTTTTATTTCGATATACTACGTTCGAGTGCCATCCACACAAAGATGTCCTTTATATTCCTTTGAATTTCAAGGTTTGAAATTCCTTCCGGGTTGGTTAGAGGTGGTTACTCTAGAAGTGACTGAATAGCTCGAGTTTGAGAGAAGATTCGTTCCGAGAGTTCGTGAAAAGTTGGATTCGGGTGAGCATACTACTAGTACTACTATCGGTTCCTTTGTAGGGTAAAAGCGAATCCAGAACCGATCTCATCGCAGCAACACCATGAAGTAGTATGCTTGATCAAATTTACAGTATTTTCGAACGAGAACGCAATTGCTGTGTAGTTCTCTCCCACAAAACCAGAGCACGTCAAGTGGCCTCTGAGTAGATCCCGAAGTACAGTGATCCGTGCCGTTTACTTGTCGTTGTAACCTCGGCAAAGAATCTTGCGGCATTTGACAAGGATTCAGCTTGCGAAACGATTACTATCTTACATCATGCTTCGCTTTGTAGCTGAAGGAGGGGAACATTACGAGAAGCGACAACTAATTCCATATCCTAACGCAATCAAATTAAGACAGTAAATGTGAGATTACGAGATGAAAAAATGATTGAGTTTCAATGTGTGTGTACTCTCAAACATTTGCTGAGGAAGGAGCGAGCTCTGGATCTTCTTCCTACTCCCCCCCCCTAAATCCACGTGGTCATTAGGACAGAAACATCGCTTTACGGCAATCGGTGTGCGACCGGATGGTGTGAGCTATGCGCGCCGTATTGGAAGGATCGTTAAGCTATGGCAATGGTCTACGCCTTAATCTAGGCGTTATCGCTTCAGGACTCAACTAAGGCCGCTTCCATACTTTGCGCACCGACGCCGTCACGCGCGTGCGGCGTCGCGCGCGTGACGGCGTCGGTGCGCAAAGTATGGAAGCGGCCTAATACGGCGCGCATAGCTCGCACCATCGCGTCGCGCGCCGAACGCGGCCACGCGATCTTTCTGTCCTAATGACATACACCCATATCCACGTACCGGCTTTTGATCGTAATTTTTATCAAACGGTTGGCTAGTTGTTAGTAACAGTAGTGTTGATAATAATCAGTTATAACTAACACCACTGTGCGCGTATTGCCATGGGTGGTAGGATGATCCCAATGCTTTTTTCTATGAACTTACAATGGCACCCTCCACTACATCACGTATGACAATTTCGAAAACCTCGCGTACGTCAGAAGGGAGTGCATCTAGCTCATTTTTCAACCTTTACACAAAAAACACAAAAACAATAATCTCGATCAATATCGATTGAGGGTCCGTACCGCCATGGAATTCCCAACCCTGCAACATTTCTAATTCGTTGAACTGGTGCGGCCTCCTACACGAAACCGATGGCTTCGATCAATACTAATCGATGCTGGCTTTATAAAAATTTTCTGCATTTTCGGTCACCTACTGATGCGGTCAACGGTTTCCTTCTTCCTACATAACTATTGCATGTTATGGTAGACTTTGTTAATCTCCACACTATCTCACATCGTTTCGCGCATTTTCGAATCTGACCCCGCCCGCATTATCGCAGTCACGGCATCCATGCATTGCTCTTGCCTTTCACTTCCATTCTTCTTTTTCCCATGATTCCGAAACTCCATTACTAATTTCCGATTCATGCTCCGCCCACCTTTGCAAGGACTACCGAAATCAACACTCCCCTACATAGCTCTAGCCGTAAGTGATCCCTCACTTATCCCTCGGTCCTTTGTAGCGAACGGCAATTTCTGCTGTGAGAACCATTCAATATTTGCGGTGACTCAATGAAGAGACAGCTGGTGGATCTCATAAAAGCTGGTTTTTGCTTTGAACGTGATAACACATCTAGATGATGTGTACTAAATTTGTCTATTTGTTTCTGAAGAGCAGAGCACTGAACTTGAGCGTGTTTGAGTGCTGACAGAAATCAATAGCGGATATTCCAATCAGTATGGCTCTGAGCCCAATAATAATGCATTACGCAAGAAATTCCTCCCCTTTTCCTCCAAGTATCTGCTTCAATCTAATGAATTTGCTGTCTAACGCTGAGGATCGTGTTCGTTGTGATGGATCCTTCTCAAGAGCCCTCTTGCAGGGGGCTTTAACTCGTAAACAAGTATCTCTGCATTCCAGATTTGCCTAGCCTAGACACCTTAAAGGACCCATCCTTGGATGTAGTGGAAAAGAAAATGTCACCTTTCACCTTTCAGAAAGTCAGATGTCCTTTCAAAAAGCACTGACCATCACCGGTTTGTAAATAATCAAAAGGATTGCGTGAAATCCGCCATGGAAACTGTAACAAACAAAATTTTTTCGGAGCCCAGCGCTAGGGTGGGATTCCTCAAGGTTTTTCCCGTATTTTGGGTTAGGGTGTATGTGCCAAAAAGTATCTATAACGCAATATTTGGCGCTGAAGAGGGATAAGCCTGAGATGCCAAGTCTGACTTAATGCAGAGAAGTGCATTGCGGAGCCATACAGCGACTGGATATGAACGACCTTAAAGACACCAGAAGGGGGTAATTTTGGCTTACGGTAGAACAGACGTAGTGTGGACGAGTTTAAGTGGCCGCCATTGCACAAACTCGCCAATTTAACGCCTTGGCATGGTGCCAAAAGAAGATGTTTCTATTATAATTTCGTTTTTTCCTTCACTTTTTACTTTGTTCTTTCTTATATTGTTTCTAGATGTACTTACATGAATGCTAATGTAGTTGGGAAGGGCCACTCCACTGCGCTGGGAGTTAGGTGCTACAACTAACGTTGGCTCACGGCCCGTCTCCTACAGCGGACAACTCGGAATGGATGCGCTGATGCGAATGGGATGCGAAAACACACCGCAGCGTCGCGCTTTTGAGTCCGGGTTTTTTCGCCTATTATCGCTTCTAACCTTGAGTGTTCGTCACAAAATGCTCATTTCTTTGCATCTTCATCTTGTTTCGGACCCCCTTCCGGTTCCTTTAAGGAGATCGAATTGACGATTGTATTGGAATGGCGCTAGACAGCCGCAATCCATCTTGCAAGCAAACCTCCATACCTAAATGCTGACATCGTGTGTGTCCTACTCTGTGACGGCTACATATCGATGAAGTGAGCGATATTGAAGTAAGCGGTAAACGTTCAGTGATTTCGTGCCGTCTCGTTCATCCCTCCACCCTTCGCAGTGAATTCTTGTCAAGGTTTTGCAGTCAAGTGCATTTCCTCGGAAAACACTATGGTATGCAATGCTGTGTTCCGATATTGACCGCAATGAATCAGCACCGCGGTATGCACGGGACCGGTTTCACCAAAACGTTCATCGCGCCCCCACAAAAACCACTGCCTGTAGCGAAAAAAACAGCCAACAGAGTTTGCGATGGCTTCGCTCATCAACCCCTTACAATTGCGTTGACCTTGTTGTGTAAGAGTAAACGAAACACGTGAAAAGTATAGTGTATGGACCGGATACGGTAACCATACTCAAGGGTGTGAAAATGCGCGCCGTCCGAGGTCAATTCGCAATCTCTGTACTCGTTGTTGAGAGGGATGTTGGAATCACTTGAAGAGGAGACATATCAAAAGGACACGTAAGATACAGCAGTAGCTTACAGCTTACAGAACCAAATTGATTCGCGACGATATCTTGCTTTCACAACTCCTTCCGGGGTCCACTTTACCACTGTAGATAAGGATTGTTAACATTCCAAGTACCAGTAGTAGTAGGAATGGATTACTACCATTACAAGTACTTCAATACATCGTATCCGACAAGAAATGGTGTGCATTCGTGATCGCCCATAGACAAGACATGTTTGCGACCAGAGAAGGAGCTCTATCGAACTCATACGCTATTGAGCCTTCTTCAGGATTCCATGTTCACTTTTGCTAAGCTGTGTTCATCCCCCTATCAAAGCTTATCGAGGAGATACTTTCTTAATGAGGGGACGGCAAAAGAGAAGTCCGTATTTATAGAGGAACCTCCGGAATCTCAAGACCTACCATTCTTGGCAAATTTTTGAGACGATCTACCTTCCGGTAGCAAACGCTGTTCTCTTGAATAGTAGCTCAGGAAGTATTACTTCAAATATGATTGTTGATCAACGGTCTTTTGTCAAGACACATCTCTAGTGTGCCAAGTACATATAGCGATCATGAAAGGACTCATCATCAATTTCACCCATTTTCATGTTGACCCTGTCTCCACTGCCGAAAAATGCGTTGTCCTGTTATAAGCATCGCTAGGTTGCTGTGCGTAACAACAGTTCTGAGAAATCGCAGAATCGCTGGAACGTACATATATCACCTGAATCGAGATCGCCTTATGTGCTGCGCGTAGGAATGGCCTCGCACACGAGCCGCACTTTCATATGACAGTGGGCTTTCTACTTTCCAACCGTTGTAAGATTGTCTTGCACCATTCACTTTTCCCGGTGACAAACTGGCATAGTTTGTGTGACGCGACATTTGCTACCGTGAAGGATCCCAATGGCTCGGTGTAATGCAGCCTTAACCTGAATGCCCCTAAAAATAGCTACTACCTCAATTGTAAATCGCTGCATTGAATAAATGCAGGCGTGTACTGTGCCACCGAGAGTCTACCGATGTGATCCCATCATAAATTGTCATCACAGATCTGCCCAATGCCCAATTCCATCCTGTAAACACTGGATGATTGTTGGCTATTTCAGTTGGCGTCGACCGCGGTAGTCGCTGTATATGTCCATTTTTACGTTTCCCGCTGCGAGAACGAGAATCGCCTTCCACCTCGTCCCCATTTTTTTCGACGCTGTAACAACAACTTATTATTTGTTGAGCCTTTAACTTTCGAGAAGGCATCTGTCAATAAAAATATCGTCATTACCCATCACGAAGCGCTCTTTCGTTCTATTTACCATTTCGATGAACAAAAGGTACGGTCGAGCTATCACAATTTCGCTCTATTTACCATTCCGATAAGCAAAATGTAAGGTCGAGCCATCGAAATTCCACCAGTAAAAAGTAGATTGTCACAGATGTTCTGAAACCAGCCACCATGGCACTCAGAATTTTGCAGAGTGGTCGCACATCCAACTCCTAAAATGGAAGCTAGACTTGCCACCACCTCCACAAAAGTGCAATGTCAATAAAAAAGAGCCGCCTCTTGAGAGACAGCCCAGTGCGGTACCTTTCTAGAACCTCCAGGTAGAAAATATCAGACCGAAACTTCATTAGCTTTGAAACTTGTTATCTGAGCCCAATAAGTTGACATCACCCTACCCCATTGTGAAGGGAACTCTGTTGTGTAGTGCATCCCACTAATCAACCAGTGTATCGATCTCTTCGAATTATGGGAAGGCCTTTCGAGAAATGGTATTCACTGCACCAATATTATCCCGCCTCTATTCGACTTTTTTGTCATTTCAAAACTCTTACACTTCTCAACCTCCTACTTATCCACCGTCGCTTTCCACATTCCGCGCATTTACGGGATCCGCGCATTTGTAAGACGTCGCCATTATCCCATCAAAAACGTCACTTACCGTCGCCTTGAGTTTAGTGATCGCTCTTGAATGCCCATGAGTTCTTTTTCAAAGTTCTCGTGGTCACTAGCTCTATTCTTCTGTTTTCACCGAATTTGGCCATCTTCAGACTGTCCGTTTCACAGCGGTGGATAGGGCGTGGTCTGAGAGGCGAGAGTGAGAGTGTGTGGCGAGGTGAGAAAGTTCGATACACTCTCACCCGATTCCACAGGCCACGCCCTATCAAGAAATGGATTGTATATGCCCATACAATGGTAGCCATTCTACTTGACCCTCAGCTGTAGGGATGCTGATCGTATGGCTGTTTTCAAATTCCTGCTCTCGATTTGCCCGGATCCGAGCTCAGTCGTCAACACCGCTAAAATTAGTGCTGACGAATAGACAATGAGATAATTTTTGACACTTCACGTTTACGCCCCCTCCCCACTTCATTCACCCGAAGACTCGCGAAGGAGCTGCCCACAGTGCGTACAAACAAGTTCTTCGCGCTCGTTCAAGTGCACTTTTCTGTAGGGTTTACTTTCGCATTTCATGGAACGAAGCAAGGGTAGGTTCATGAATTGTGAGAGCTCTTAAGCACCCCACCTCATGAAGGAATAAAGGAGTCACTATCCCTTCCCCCCCCCCCCACCCCATCGCCATCGTAATTGTGTGAGCATTCAAAACAATCACCTTCGAAGTGCTCAGTGTTCCTTCCTGTGATAGATCATCAGCGCTCCCTGTACAGTGTTCCTTTCGGTGTTGAAGTACCCGGACGCAGCCTTTGGGCTGCGTCTGGGTACTCTAGTAGTTCGAGCAAATGTTGTGGTTTTTGTGCTTTCCATATCTCCCCATCCCTGTGATATTATTTGGGCAAAGATAGTATTTGTAAGAAGGGTTGATTCGCAGCTTTTCTCGGGGTTAGTAGTACTTATTCCCCTTTTGAGTAATTGGTCAGCCGACTTGTCTTGTCTGCGAAATATCCTGTGGCTGTCTCTGTCTTATGATATGCAGCTCTTGGGTGCCCGAACAGGTGACTCAACTCATCGTTGCTTCCTAAACAACTTCACCCTCAGTCCCTTTCAAACCTTCAGCTGAATAGGGACAGTCTGTAGGACTTCCGTAGAGGCTCCAACAGCTTAATGTTGGAAGGTGTCGTTAACCACTTTTACCTCATTTGGCCGTCCCTATAACTTCAACCACCATCCACGTATTTCACTCTTCGCTCTTTGACCCCCTTGAATCTGCTTGTAACAGATGATTCCAGTAACCTTCCTGGGAATCAGGCAACGTACGATATCTACGAGCAATGCATCATGTAATTTAGTTGTGCAAAATTTTCCGGCTTTTCCCTCATACCTAGTTAGGAAAGCCGCAGTGAACTCAAGAGTAGAGAAAAAGCAGCCCGTAAGCTATTCGTGACATTCTGTCTTACGGACGCCGGGATGATCAATTTCGGTCGATTGTAGAATGTCAAAGTTCAGGCGCTTGGAATATGAAAGTGGAAGCGCTAAGTAGCATGTACAACAGAACATGAAGTACTGGATCATACGCTCAAAACTGCGAGAGATAGGATCACCATCTCACTTTTCCTTTTCGGCTCTTCTCGCCGAGTTGCTGAGAAGGGGCGGCAACGTGTGCGATTGGCTGACATGGCTCCTCGCCTTCTGTGACTACCACTTAGCTTCTAGTTATAGTGAAGCGAAACTGTCTTTTTATAACTGGCATTTTCGTTTACACAAATATCGTTTATTCGTTTTCCTTCGTTGCAATTTATTAGATGCCTTGTAGCATTTCTGCACGGTCGGAGGTTCCCTATTTGGGCCTCATTTTCTTATTACATACCTTCAGGGACGGGAAAATGATATGACCCAAGGCTTCGCTTCGATTGTGTAGCCGAAAGTAAACAGCGCTACTTAGGTTTGTTCAGCGTCCACTTCCTTATGTGGGTTCAGTTCGTCGATAACATGTCACTGGCGCATGGAGAAGTTATTTCAAACCCATCAGTGTTGTTCCCACCAAGCGTTCACCTGAAATGCACTATGCTCTACCCTTCTAACAATCACGATAAGAGGCCTTATTTTTTTGGCATAGAACACTTACAGAGTCGGCAAATAACGCGAACGAATCATCAAACGAGTTTTGCTGCCACGGTGTGGACGTGTTTGAGGAACACTAGGTCCTTGGCATTCGATGATTTGTTCGATGGACTCACAAATATTTTCGTCTGACTCCTTTCATTTGTTTGCAGTAAGATCTACATCGAGTTCCGTTACATGTCCGTTTTGCAAACGCAGTGGAAGAATGTCGCATAAGAAGGGTGATCGTCAAAATTGAGATTCACCATGGGTCGATATCGTCGTTCTATAATGATCCGCGCTTCCGGTAGCCCTGCTCGCAGTCTTTAAATTGTGCAAAGCCGTCGCTATACGGTTGTGGTAAGGAAATATCATTAGTCTTTGATAACTGAACCAATCCATCGCGTAGATGTGATAACCTACCTACATGCCTAGTTGACTGATTGTTTCGACCGTCCCATAAGTTGTAAGAGCCCTGGCCCTATAGGTTGTAAGAGCCTGAAAAAAAGAGAAAGTTTACAGTTAAATTGCAGAAAATAGTAGTTCAAAGTAAAAAATGACAAATACTCAAACCCTTCATCACAACTAATGGAATGGCCCCCGGACCTTCTGCTACCTTCTAATAAAAACACTTTCCTTCCTTGCTGGGCTATAAGTGTTTCATGGGTTAGCAAAAGACCGTAGAAAGGAACGAACTAAATGGTTTTGGAGAAACTCAGGGGCGCGAAGATGTTGGTTATCCGTCCAACGTGTTACTACTGAAGCACTCTAGGAATGTATATTTTCAAAGGTTCCTGTGTTGTTGGATTCTCAATATTAACTGAACAGATAAAAGACCATTAAAAATTTGAAAACCATTGGAGATGTTTGAAATGGTCATTTCAGGAGAGTCGATGTTCCAGTGTTTACAGGGAAATGTGCTCATAATGCAAGACAACGAATGGCCGTTGTCCATCGTCGCTCTTAGGATACCCCACTTATAAGTCGGTCGTTCAGACAAACCTTGTGGTTGCCGCGTGGAATTCAACATTGCTTTTTCTCTCCAAGGCAGTTCCGAGCTGATGTGACTAAAATTGAACGTATGAAGGACTTGCTTGCGGGAATAGCCCCTCTCCTTTACTAGATTGTCTGTGCTGCTGAAAAATGACGTGAAAAACGAGCGCTTGCGTGAGTACAGGAGATAAGTAACTATTGTGATAGCGTAAGCCTCAAATGTTTGTGACAGGAAAGTTTATGTGCCATCGGATTTGATTTTACTCTGCGCCTATGTGCCAGTACGACAGTATGCAGTTTCACACAGCGAAATTCGAAATTAAGCAGTGAATGAAGGATATTCGGAGAGAATAGGAGTAGTGAGTCTCGCCACGGTGTTCACAAAGAACGTACGCGGCTGCAATCGGATCCCGCGCTGTACGGAATAGTGGACTTGGTTGTTGTTCTGATGCTTTAGCTTAATCCATGATTGTTAATCACTTCATTTCCGACTGACGTTTCGGCGTCGTCGCCTTCTCCAGAATCCGGAAGAGTAAAGTCTTCATGAAAACTATTCGTCAAAACGCCATTTCATTTCACAGAAAAAACTTGACAGTTCGTATAAAGGGAGACGATGTCTCAGAGAAATACTGACAGACCTTTGAGACCGTCGACCGTAGAGGTCTAGCTGCCATCCCGAAGTGGTAGAAGAGGGGTTAAAATTAGTAAAGACCCTCAGACCACTTACCTGAGGAAGCCCCTGAGGGAGTTTGCCCCAATTTAACCTTTTTGGGTCTTTACCCATTCAAACCACTCTTCTTCCACTACGGGGTGGCAGTTGGACCTCTACGGTCGACGGCCTCAAAGGTCAGTCAGTATTCCTCTAGGATATCGTCTCCCTTTTTACGAGCTGTCAGTTTTTCCTGTGAAATGAAATGACGGTCAGACGAATAGTTTTTATGAAGACTTCACACTTCCAGACTGTGAAGAAGGCGACGACGCCGAAACGTCAGTCGGAAATAAAGTGATTAACAATCTTGGTTGAAGCTGAAACATCCGAAGAACCATTACTGAAAGATTATGCCAACGGTCATCGATAGTCGCATGTGGACATTGGACTTAATTGTCTTGTTACTTCTCGTTCGTGGCGCGACGTGGGTGGGCATTTTCCTGTTATGTGACACAGCTGAAGATAAATATGGAGATTTTTCTAAGTGAAGAACTCAAAGTACACATGTCAACTTTGAACTTGAATATGAGCCGTCACAACATTGATTTGCACATCATTTAGGAATCTCCATTCACCTTCTTAAGTATTTTGACTATGCATTTTCGTATACATAAAGAATCAATATTGCAATCAAATTAACGTGAGGTGGCTGTTCTTATGAATCAATACTGCAATCGAATTAACGTGAGATGGCTGTTCTTATGAGAGTTTTTGATGACTGATCGCCCTCAGTATGTTACCCAAAAGCGAAAGGTTTCACCAGTCACTGCGCGTAATTTATAACGCTCGAAAACGTAAAAGAAAGTTGCCCAGTAAGGGAAGCTAACATCGCGTTCATTAATCGCTCGGAAGATTCCTCTTTCTAACGCTGAGGATTTCAGATGAGCCGCCTCTTGCTGCCACAGTGAATATGGCGACATCACTAGATTTTTTCGTTGCCGCTGCATGCACTGTTTGAGCTATAGCTTCCTATCCTGTTGCGTATGAAGATCATGTTGCCAAGTGCAGCGCTGTCAAAGGGAGCGGTTTCGCATTAGGCCGAGACCCTGTACAGCCCCAGCGCCTGCTCTGTAATTTCGGGAACCGCAACATCACCTCACGACCTCACTAGAGATTATTCCTTTAGCTATGCTGCATCGTTGAATATGGCAATAACTACGATGTGATGGAGAGAAGAGCCGTCATGCGGCTCTTGCCCTTGTTTTACGGTTGCAGCAACTCAGCCTGCTAGGAGATGAAAATTAAGTTGAGAGAGAAAAGATTCCCGACGTCAATCAACCCTTTTTTGAAATTGCTCCATGCATTCTGATTCCATTGATGAGAGTGGTGGCAAATGAATGCGACGTGATGCATACAACGAAATGCGGGGGAGCGAATGTACAACATAGTGCTTTCATTCTTGCGGATAAGCTCATACCGATCCCCCTGCTCCGAAGGGATTGAAGATTTGGTCATACTGAGCGGGCATTGGTGTGGGATTGTTCTATCACCATCCCACCATGCAATGAGGTGAGGGGGAGTGCGCGACACCTATCACAACAACACACCCCTCCAGAGACGGAAGTTCCTACATAAACATGCGTTTGGAGAAAGTTCATTTCTTTTCCAATTTTTTTTTTGAAGTTTAAAGCACGTTGCTCGCTATTCCACTAGGGCACCCTATTTTTATCAGCTTAAACTTGCCTGGCTCCTCTGCGTAGTTTACAATGTTCGTTCTAAAGCATGCGAATACGTTCGTTTCTTCAGCATTCCGGTTTTCATTTTGAAAAAAATCCTCTCGTGTGCGATATCAGCAAATATTGCACTCGACCTGCACTCTCAGGGTACGGTGTTCTCTCAGAGCGCTATCCTCCTGCAACTCACTCAATGAGGCGCTCACCGCCAACCGGCCTCTCAGTTGCGCCCAATTCGTCTCACATCCGGCGGCCTTAGCTCGCGTCTATTTTTGTCTTCTGTAGAATCCTCTTCTTGCATTCGGAACTCTTTGTGCAGGTTACTTTGCCTCAGAAAACAACTTCCTGTTCTTGCGCTTCAGTGAGAACGTCTCCACACAGATGGGACTTCTTTTTCTTACCACCTCATTTATGACTGTTAGACTTTCATATTTCCCTATTGACCATTTGTTTCATACTCATGGTAAACCAGTGCTTTTTGAAATACTTGTGCCACAGTTTCTGAGAAGGGGCTTCCTAAGGCACTGTCAAGGAGTGATTTTCGGTTCCAGCAATGTAGTGCCCATTCACATATGTTGAAAAGCATGAAGGTGAGTTCAAATCTCGTCGGAATCGATAGTTTTGCCTTTAACTGGGCATCCGTATAAGAACTATCACGTCTCTTTGAGGCGAGATGAGTGAAGCATCTTGTAGGTATCGCAAACGTGTCGGACCACTCATGCGGCTCATAGCATAGGGCCGGTTTCCGTCATACCAATTCAGAGGATTAGCATGTACGAATTCGACTGATTTGAACGTCGTCCCTATCCGTTTCCTATCATGTATCGAAGGTCAAAATTGAGTCTTGGAATAACTCTCCGTTCGTGAACCAGGGGAGTAGCAAAAGAGACTAATTGCTCTTTTGTCATGTGCTCTCTCCGTACATTCGATTCTTCATGAAAGGCAAGATTGCGTTAAACTCTATCTCATGATACGACACTGTGTGGTGTTGAGATTTCATCGATCAACTAAATGCAGGTAGAATCAACTGCTGCAACTAACTGAGATCATACAGTGACTCAAATGAAAGGGGGGGGAGGCAAAGGCATGGACTCTATGAAAATGCAGCGTTCGCCGGCATAGCTATAAATGGATTGATAAGCACACTCACTGAGCGAGGCTTAATCGGCAGCTTCTCAGAGATTCAGTGGTGTTGAAAGATTACATAAAATTCCGTCCCCTTTTCCATTGATGCACCCGCTGAAATCATTGGTAGACATGATCAGCAAAGAAGAGGGCATTCTGTGGCAGTGGGAGCAAATGAACAATGGAGCATAACATTCATAACATTCGTAACATATGAAGGCCGCTTCAGTAAGGTGTGAGGAGCTGTCAGCCAAACTCCTGTTGACTATTCATAGAGCTGTCCCCCCTGTTAAGCGCTGGGTTCAACGCTTCCCTTCGCCACCTATTTTACAGAGCAAAGAGCGACCATATACAACCACCATCAGCGCGCCGATCATCCCTCAGTACTAATCCACATCGTTCGCGATTATTTCGGCTGTGCCTCGCCATCCATACAGAACTAGTTTTGCACTGTTTTCGTGTCTGCGACAGCCACCAACCACCAGCCAACTTCAAATGTAGTCACTCACCTTTTCTTTGATTAACGATTGTAGCGATTCGTTTACCGTCATCAGGAGGCTGTCTAGAGCCACAATAAAAAATACAGTATGATCACGGACCACCTGGTAGCTGTTTGGTTACTTCAATCATAGGATCCGAGGTTATCAAAAAGTCTCTTCTGAAGCCACTTTGTGTGGGAGTGCAAATCTCAACTCAACTACTTTGAATGTATGCAGTCAGAACGGAGCTACGTCTCTTGCCTTTACTCGCATCTATGTCGCCAGCAGTGTTCAGTCCCCTCATGCTCTTTTAACGCATAGAAGAGTATTTTGGCTCTGGCCTAATGCAATGCAAGGTTGCCTGATGACATGCTCGCTATCATGCTGTGGTTATAGCTATTGTTTAATAAATTGTCTGACGTTTTTAAGTGCTGTGCCGCAGTTGTACGATTCCGTTGAAGTTTCGGTCGTTAAGTGGTCGCACCCCGCCACAGCCCACGATTGGTTTTTCCAAGCCGACTGGTTTGCCTGGTGGATCCGCTGAGTGATGTACCGTAATCGGTGAAAAACCTATGACTGTTCCTGCATGAGAAATTTATGCGGGAGTGCGTGGTTATTGTAATATCCGAAACGGATGCCTTCAAAGCGATTAGCGGGCAATTGGTACAGCTTAATGCCTTCAAGCATCAAAATGCTAGGATGGCGATTTCTTTCGCCATGACTCCGTTTGTATTAAACTAGTGTGTAGTGAATTGGAGTAGGATGAGTATGCCCACGTACTTCGCCCCTCTTCCACGAAAGTGTGAGCAATATCTCCACGACCCAGCATCATGCCGCCATGTTCTTTTCATCTTGACCTTGGTCTTGGTTGTACGAGTTCCGAAGAACTCATGACAATTTGGGACGGAATGTGGCATGAGAAGGTTAAAAATTAGGGTCTATGTCGAGTGAAAAGGGCACCCTTTTTCAGAGCTCGGGCAAATGGGTAGGGAATTGTCGGAGAAGGAGGTAACGAAATTCTCAAATCTTTTCCTATTTAGCAGTTATTGTAGGCAGAGGAGTGAGCTCACATTTTCGATAGCATAAAAAATTCTCAGGAATTTCTTTCGAGGACAAGGATACCAAGAACGGTCGCAAGCGTCTCGGAGTTGTCCCTCAGGAGTAGGAAACTATGAAGAATTTTAGGACAACTATCGTCGCCTAATGGGCTCGACTTCTCACTTGGGGCTTGCACGGCCTTAATAGAAACCGTTACCAACGTTTCCACATGCTGCTACAGTGTCCTGAGCGTTCAACATCAAGTACATCGTATTACTCGTTTATCCCATATCCAAAATCTAAGCCATAGATTCAAAGGAGTTTCACCAAGTGGCCATATGGAGAATGGGTGTCCACAGCTGCAGTGTTAATTATGGAGGAGGATCAAGTAATATGATTGAGGAGCTCACCTCTTCAATATTTCACAGCTAAGTAATCAGCAATTGAAAGGATGATGCCCAGATTTGATACCGATTCCTTTCCATTTTTTGCTGTAGGCAGCAGATGCAAAGACCATGTACGTCTAACATCTTCGTCGATCCTCATCCCTGTTCAACTGAATTTCAGGTACGTCATAGCAGTTGTTACATTCAGTGTGAAGGCGAACAAGGTTCACTGTGGCGCTCATGGGTATAGGTACATGTGTCAGTTAAACTGATTCACCCATCCAATGAATCGTCTTCGAGAAATGATGACTAAAAGTATCTGAGGATGTTGAAGCGACAAAGCACCCTCAGCTCCGGAAACCGAGAGAGGCAACCGCATCTAGAGCACTCCCAGGTGTCGAGGAATACAGCCGGTTCATTACGACCCTCCCCCTATACGACGACAATTACCCTTTTTTGACCCCCTTTTTTTATCTCTGTAATACCAGTAACTGATGCCGAATAGCATAGTTGCAATGTGTTTTGCTATATATCCACTCTTAAGGCACAAATATATTTATTTTACATTTTGTCACATAGATTTGCAATGAAATGCTCTTTGCTTCATATCTGCTTATTGAGAATTTGGATTTTACTGCTTATCGCTAACCTTCGAAAGAACGACATCTCACCCTCCAATACTCCAATACGGTCAAATACGACTCCCCCCACTCTGATCGCATCTCGGGAGCTTCCCCCTCACTCCAATGAGTTTGCAGCGCAATCGACTGTGTGCAGATCAGATTAGGTCTTGGATTACATTCTGAATATCAGCATCGATTGAAAGCAGATATTTCTGGCCACTGGAACTCATAAACTGAATTTACAATGCTTGTCCTATTTTCTGCCGTACAGGTATGTTGTGGTGGAACTTTTAGTCGTCTGACGTTTCGACAATTTCGTCGTAATCTAAGGCTTAGACGAGTTTCATAACTTCTTGCTACTGCTTATCCTGCACCTCCTTTGCGATTCGATAAAACCCAATCCGAAGAAGCCAAAACGTTTCGGCTGTATCGAATCGCAAAGTAGGTGCAGGATAAGCAATAGCAAGAAGTTGTGAAATGCTTTCAGACCTTTGATAACGACGAAATTGTCGAAACGTCAGGCGAAATAAAAGTTCCACCTCAACAAACCTGTACGACAGAAAATGCGCGCATGCATAAAGGGTAAAGGAAAAGATTTTGGTGCTAATTAATCCCTTCCTGGGATGCACCGCACATTCTAGTTCCATTCAGAATCGTGATGACTGGTGAATGTGATGTGGCCTATACAATGACTTGCGGTGGCCAGCCGATGTACAAGTCAGTGCTTTTATCCTCCCAGACCAGTCTGGTATTAATTTACCGACCCCGAAGGAATGGAAGGCTTGGTTTGCCTGGCGGGTGTTGATAGGGGATTTGATCTCCGCACCATGAGAGTGGGTGTGCGCCACCTGTCACTACACCACCTCCGTTTCACACATTCATTAATATGAAGCAATACCCAGGTTCAACGAAGACGAACAAGGAGATCACTGAATTCATATTGATAATCATAATAGTGATGCATCCGCGAACAAATCGCAAGAGGTCATGTGCACTTCTGCGGCAACCATCTGGCAACGGGTGTCACTGTTTTCCATCGAATAGGTGGCCCCATTTTGATCACCGTCAATCTTTTGCGGATGTGTTCGAAGATGAGCATTAGGCTTCAGGAAACGAAGCAGTCACGCTGGTGAAGTAGCAGTGTGAAGAGGGTTTCGATGTGGTTCCACATCACTAATGGGAACTGGACGGTGCAAATCATCTTTTTCAAGTGCGCCACAAATCTTATCTACATTTCTGACTGTAGATGAACTAGGATACTTACTTGGCTAGTGCAGCAAATCAGGAGTGCGGACTTGTATCGAGATTAATTATTCAGTCGAAAGCAAAGGCATCCTCGCCTCATTTACTACCAAGGTAAAGGTTTTGTTACTAGACGTATTTCGCAGCAACAAGCACACGCTACATCCAGCCTCTTAAAAAAAGAGTAAGACACAAAGTGAGAAAATTACGTAGTTCGTTTAAGCAGAGGATTGAACAAATGAAAAAGTGGCCGATGCTTTGAGAACACGCAAAAGCTGTTTCGGTTCACACCGGTTCCTTCATTCTCAAACGAACAGAAAGTGTACATGTATGGGTATAACTTTTACAGTTGACACTCGACTAATGAGAGTGTTTTTTTTCGTCGGTCAGTACTCTCACGCACGCAGGAGTGCTGATACGTTACGTTAACGATACACTACTACTGAAGTTTATGACGTCGTCCATTCAAGGCCTTCATCTCGTATTTCGTGGTCGTTTATTTCGGTTACTTCTTTGTCCCGGCAATGGGGCTGGGTCGATCGGTCATCGTTTTCGTGGTCTTGTCGTCAGGGTAGTTTCTATGTCATATGACAACAGTACCGCCTGGCCAAGGCAATTGTTCATGAACATAAATCATAGATTCCTGTAGAAAATAAGGCGCCGGCTGCGCCTCTTGTTGTCATTGTAGAACTCTCGTCAAACCTTAACGTTCCCACTCGTCTTATTCATCTAGTGTTCCTCTGCTCGAATAGGCGAAGAATATTTCTTTTCTTGTGTTATGCACCGGAACTAAATTTCAGTAGGCAAAAAGTAGGTAGGCATCTATCAGCTGAGGATACTATTTCCTAGTTAACTAGCTTTTTCATAATATTCAAGAGACATCTGCTCCCACGTTGCTCCATCTCTCTACAGGGCGTGATCCCGTGAGGAATACCGGAAAGAGTTGACTCATATTGAACTCGACTAAACCTCAAGCTCGACATGCATAACCCTGTGCAATAAGAATTAGGGCTGGGACAGTGCTGGCCGCGGTTGTACAAAGTTCTGTTAAGCAATATCTTGCCTTCACGTAACAGGCACGCCCCTAGTGTACCTTTTCTATCATCTCTGAATTCTGTGCAATACGGATTCCTTCTTTTCCCCACTCCTTTACCATGAAATTGTTCAGCCTATCCTCCCTGAGCTACCTTCCTTTTGCTGTCATGCGGAATACAGGTCACTCTTGGCTCACCATCGAGTCATATAAAGGATTCTTAGAAGATCAGTCACTGATTGGGTTTTCGAAGCTATCATGCCTCAAGGGAGGTATGAGTGCATTGTGCGGTTTACTAATGCATCATTCTTCCATGAAACGATATGCCCAAGTCACTGCAAATGACAAGCCACCTGCTATTTTCGACAACTGGCAGTAGTAGTCGACGGAACACGGGTAACTTGATCGCCCTATAGGTACATACGTAAGTGAGCTAGTTTTCAAGATGATCTTCAACTATGTTTACTCATGTCAGCACTCACTTTCACGTAGCTACTACTCTATGTGTCATAATTTATCATAAATCATACAATATTATATTACAGTTCAATGCTGTATGCCTACTATCACCCAAATGAAAAAGCAATAAGGTGCAACGAAAGATCCAGAAAACATAAAATAAGAACTCAGAAATAAACTTACTCTTTATTTCTATTAGGAGAGGCGTTTGTTATCAGAGGATGAAAAGATCTGTGGAGTATTCCATTTCATCAGCCCTTTACTACTAGAATGCGCCATATTTTCTAATTCCACGGAAATAGCAACTCAATGCCATATGTACTTGAGGCGATGCACAATGATGTAATGTTTTTGCCCTGGAAGACGAGCCTGGTACCGTTTCGTCATCCCGGATTGGATAGAAGGCTTGGTTGACTCGATTGGACAACTATCCAGGTATTTTTATCCGAGCCAAGCTACTAGAAGCAGTACTATTGCCACTACACCACCTCGGCCACCTGTTTATTTAGAAGTGATCTTATTTATCTGCTTCAATAGAATCGATCTAAATGTATTCAGTAAATTACTGATTTTGCGGCTACTTCTTCATATCTTTTATTACGCAGGTCAGAAACGGTATTTGAAATCCTCCCTTTGTGTTTCACACAAGATCGCCAAGTGATTAGAAAGCTCACCTACGACATGAGTATAGAAATTCACTCGCAAACCAGCCTTGCGACTACTCACTGCGGACCCGGTCTGGGTTTCTTCACCCTACCGTGCACCTTATCTCCTTTTGCATAGAGTTGTCCAACCGGCTTTGGTTTTTGGGACTCAGTGCGTTAGCCCTCACTTCTCCAAGCGTTTGTGAAGCCACAATGCGCATTGGATTCTTAAAAACTGGCTAAAGCTCACTCACGTGATGTAATTTTATGGCGACCCTTCAAACACGTCTCGCAGATTTTTCCTCATTTCACGACACCTCCAAGGCTCTCAATGGGGTCTCCAAAGAGGAGCTAATTAGATGTTCAGAGTTTTTTTTTACTTGAAACTGAATCGGCTAGATGTCTTTTTGGGCTGAAGCTGTTTAAAGGATCCTTTTCTGCTGCATCATTGCGATCGTATGCAGCGCTACTGAGTGAGGAATGTTGGGATCTTTATCTCGGTGCGATACAGCAACCGTTCCACTCCCCCCTATCTCCCCGTTAACAGTGGTTTCTGTGCTGTCTTCCTGAATGGTAAGCAACCGTACATGTCGTCACTTTGTGTGTGCAGGTTGTCCTTGTAATGCGTCCTTCCAGAGATTCCACATGCAGCAGCCTTTCCGCTCCATTTGGGTTTCCACGAAACTGTTTTTCTCCCTCCTAGGTCGACTGCTTGCATTCTTCCTTTATGTGCTGGTGAATTGGATTTTCCAGTGATACCCCCGTGATCACCGTTTGTCTCGTGATGTTTCCTGACTCATCGCACAGGAACTTCCATTCCTCTCCGCTAACAGACGACGATTCCAACATATTTCTTTCGATTTTCCTGGGAACCTGTTTGAGGGAAGACGTGTTTAGGACACAGAAGGCCTTTAGATTCAGTCGGCTTGCCTTTTTCACAACGTGCACATGGCTCCAGATACGAGCCAAAACGAGTCGAATATGAAGAGCGAAGCTTGATAACTCAGACCTTCGTCAATGAAACGAAGTAGTGGTGGGCGTGCGTTAGGACATTGCAGCTGGAGTACCACGGCAAGATATGAGCTGTTCCTCCACCATTAGAAGCACTTACAGGAGTTCTTCCAGGATAATAGGTGAAATGCTCCCATCTGTATCAAAGTTAAAGTCAGGTATGGAAAGCATAACTCTCTGGAGGAACTTAATGGGTACTAAGGAACATCGCTGTGGAGTGGCAGCAAATCCCACCAAACACGTCGGAAAGCATAGCCAAATTGAGTTGGATATGAAGAGCAAAGCTTTATGGAAGCTTTATGAACCAAACCTTCGCAATGAAACCAAGTAATGGTGGGCGTACGTGAGGACACTGGACTTGGAGTGCCACGCCACAGATACGCCCACTGTGTGCAACAAGTACATCGCCGATTCCGCTGTGAATGGCGGTATCGGCCTCCGCCTCTTCTCTTGACCCAACTCTTTTCGGGTTACCTGACATGCACCCTGTGCTGGCAAACAAATATAACTTCGTTGCTTGAAATTGATCTCTCCAAAGTTCTTATCTGGGTGTCCTGGAAGTTTTCATTTCTGATGTTCCGACTGGTGAATTCCAAGAACTCTGAAGTAGTCAGCCTACCTATCAAGACCTCAAAAACTACACTCTCCACCATTGAACGCCTAGATGCTCATGAGCCCTTATCGTCCTTTTCTATCCTTCTCGTTAGAGGTATACTGGCCTCATATAACTTTGTCCTCATGCAGCTTTGAGACAGTCACTTCGAGAGCTTTTAAACAGGCTGTTATCCTTTGATAAACACTAGGAGTGGCTAACCTGTACGCCCATTTCCTCAAGGATATGATTAACCTGGTAAGAAGCTTGGACAACATCATGACCCCTACGTGATTTTTCCACCTCGTCACCTCACCTGCGTGTAAAGGAAATCACTCGTACCATTTTGTACCCAGTCGTAATTTGAACACTGGCAGAAGGTAACGAAGTGCCTTTGATCGGGGTTCGAGGACATCAGCTAGCAACCTTACTCTGATTGTGTGCCATCAACAGTGCAGCCCCTCCGTTCCCTGTACAGTGGGAGGGTCTGTTTGCGCATTCGTAATTCTGCAATGGCTTTCTAATACTCCGCTAAAAACGATTTGGATACGGTATTAGGTCTCTCTTAGTGCGGCTCCCTATTTTATGTCATAAATGACTTTTAGAAGACCAGTGCAGATTGGGACGTCGATATTTCTTCCATGTTACATTTTTCTAAACAAAAATGATTGAACGTTTACTGGACTAAGGTCTTATAGGAACTTTTTATACCAAATACCGATCTCATCTGAGGACTGATTGAGAAAAAAGGAAATAAATATTCTAATCCGTCTTGAATGCTCTTCATAGATACAGATAGAGGAAAGTGGTGGGTGGGGTCCTCGTCAGTAAAGGTAAGTTAAAGCCATATGAACTTCACTTAGCGTGTGTCATAAGAGACTTCCAGGAAATATAACCTTCGTTGAGCTGACCGAATCGGATACTTTCACTCTGTAGCTTCTTCCAGGAAATAGACCTTCGTTGAGCTGACCGAATCGGATACTTTCACTCTGTAGCTTCTTCCAGGAAATAGACCTTCGTTGAGCTGACCGAATCGGATACTTTCACTCTGTAGCTTCTTCCAGGAAATAGACCTTCGTTGAGCTGACCGAATCGGATACTTTCACTCTGTAGCTTTAATGAAACCTATTTTGTTGAATAGCGAATTGTGTTGAGTTCCGGTACGTTCAAAAACAAATCAGTCCAAGCTAAAAAAGTTAACTCCTACAAAACATTCATAAAACCCCCTCTTCAAATGCACTTATTCGCACTCTGCAGGGCATGACCGATCGCAGACCTTTCCTATTGTCTCCTCAAATTCTCGTGGAGTTGACGTTTGAGAAGGCCACGCTTTGTCTTATGCAGCGCACACATGCCTTGCGCTTCCAGGTCTCGAACCTCCTGTTGTATAAACAACGGTTTCTCTACTATTACCTCAGTTTGATCCATTATTCCTTTTCCTTAGAAGCAATTGTGCGGGAAATTGTGTAGAAAGCGGGTAGCTCTTTCACCATAATAGCGCAATACTAAGTGTAAGGAGCAATTGCCTTGTCTCACATTTGTAAAATAGCTTTTTTGATAAATTTTTTCATGTTCAGGCATTTTCTGTCCGGAAACAAACATCGTCATGGATACAAAAGCTTTAGAGCCCACGAAACGCAAACCAGAACCTCCTGTTTCACTTGATTGGCAACAGTCTCCTATAATTGCAATGCGTCCGTCAAAAAAATGCGAGATAGGAATACAAGGATGAGCCATTCAGCGTTGATCTTACCCCTTTCTCGTATACGCCGTGCACCTTACTTCCATGCAGTATGAACACAATGACTTGCGGCTGAGTAGCGGTGTGGTAGCCAACTTTGAAATACTCCCATGTGTCTGGTGCCACGACCCAAGGGGTGTGGAATGTTCATCAAGTGTTGGCGGGAACGGGTGTATACCCTTATGTCAGGACTTCACACGACGCCGAGCGGCGTGCGACGCAGTGTGTGAGAGCTATGCGCGTCGCGATAGTTGGGTCTTAGAACGATTACGCAGGATTGCTAGGGGCGCGATACGCAGTCGCTGTAATCGCTTTGGGACCCCATAACATGGCGCTTTAAGCTCGTCCGCACTACTTCGCTTGCAACATGCCGCGGTGTGAAATCCTGACATAAAGGTACACACCCGGCGGGAACCAATCCGGAGTTTGATCTCCGAACAATGCGACTAGAATACAATGCATACTGCTACTACATCACTTCGGTCTGGATATTGTGGATAGTGGCGAAAGAGTGTTTGTGCTTTTGTACATAGATTGCGGAGCAATATGTGCCCTGAAAGGGTCCACATCTGAGCGTGTTTGTCTGCAATTATAGCTATACTTTTATATACCGCATACACCCTTTCCAAAGTACTTCATGCGTAACCTCTCTAACTAATTACATTTCACACACACCTCATAAATTAAAACTGTCAACTCAACTTCTCCACGGAGAAATGATGAGAGTATGCTCTGTTCTGGAGTACTTCTGTTGTTTATCCATTGTGAGATGTGCCATTTCACTAGCAAATTGAAGAACGTGTTAGAGGGCACAGTTGTGGTATTCTAGTTCCCTCTTTGAGCAGGTAGTTCAGTGCTCACATGGAGGCTCTAGTCTTGATGCGGCCCACAACTAGTCGCAAGGGCGGAGGGCTTGTAGAGCCTGTTCATCACCACCATCACAGAGTTGACCGGCCCATCCTGCGACGTCTTTGCAGGCAGCAGTGGCAACGACGTGACAAAGGAGGCTCGCGATATAGGTGTTTTCATAAGAACAAGCAGAAATATCGAAGCGTGGGGAGAACCCCGCTATGGGGTTGAATCGCCAAATGTGAAACGGTTTCACCTTTTGTTTAAGTTTCCGGAGTCTACCTTTGGATTATTTTCACAGGCATATTCCCCAGTAACCCAGTTTCCTTGGAGGCACAGCATGATGTAATCAGATTGGTGACTCACTTTCTTGAAGTAGGTTTCTGGATAACTGCACAGGCTGCACCTTTGTTGCGGCTGCACGGTGCACCCCACGGTGTTGTTCCTGCTTGAACACAACCGAGTCGCGCCCATTCAACCGATCATAACTGTCCTTAGACCAATGAATGTCCATCTAGAAGCTGTGTTGATCATCCGAATGGCTCTTTCATTGAATTACCTTCCTAACTGCGAATTCTCTTTTCCACGTGAGCGTCACGCTAGAAATTCGCTCGTCTGAGAACAGGTATGGTTTGTTTGGGCGGGCTTGGCTTGGTTGTAATCAGGCAGGCACAACTCGTGAGGCTGAACCGTGCAGTCGCAACAGATGCAGTCTGAGCACCCACATGAGAGCCTACTCCCAAAAAAGCGAGCCATTAGTCTGGTTATCGCATGATGTGCCTTTAACAATTGGTAGGGCTATAGTGGCGTAAAGCGCTGGTGAATTAAGAGATGCAGTATAAATAAGTACAAGAAGATTTTCTGCCCCAATGAGGTGAGTCATCTAATCGTTGTGGTTGCTAACCTGATTATCTACTCATCCCCATCTAGCGTACTGTAGTGATCTTCCTAATAAACTCCATAGTTTATTATTTTTAGGTTATTTTAAGTGACGAGATAGTTCGTTCAGATTCACGGCATCGTTGTTTTCTATCACTCTCCAAATTCTGGTTTCTCAGAAGCGTTTTTCGCTGCCCTGCACTCGGCGGTGCATCCAATTTCTCCCAATCTTGGCCCAGAAGATATCAAGGCTCGTTTTCAGTGGCTTGATCATGTTTTGCCGAGTACAGATATCTACACATTCATCGCATTGAAATAGGACAACATCGTAAGACAATCAATGATTTGTTTTTGCCTTTGCGTGCACTACATTCATTGCATCAAGAAAAGTGGTAGCTGGAATGTCGAATCCATATCCCGTACTGCTTTTTTCCAATGCCCTTCACAATAAAATGGTGATCACTGGGCTTTCAATGTCCCTGGTGAGCTCTGTAGAAACCACATGTGTTCCAAGCCCTTCCAGTACACGTGTGCCATAAAGGAGAAGCCTACGAAGTTCCGACGATTTCACAGTTTTTCCACTCTCTGCTAGTGCCAAGGGCATGCAGCTCGGAACGAGGCTTAATCACACTAAAGCCTTTTAAAAGTTTACTTACCCTTTACCATATCCCGTTCTTAGAGCAAACATTGTTCTATGACTGAAGAGTGGAAAATGCCACATTGCCTGCTCGGTGATGATGCTGTCGGTCGGTCGTCATGACTGCACTCTCCTTTACAAATACAGGACAGCAAGTTCCAGTTCACTGGCCTGATACAACATTTGGTTCGCAGCGGGTAATGTCAGCCCACATGCCTTGCCTCACTCTTTACGGGCACACGTAAATGTCAGAGGTTTGCGAGAGAGCATTCAAACGTGGAACTAAAGCTGCTCAATGGCTCGCCTCCAATGAAGAAAGTCAAAAAAACAACTATGACTTTCATACTGTGGGGTTCTCCTTGCTGCTTAGGGTTCCATCCCAAGTTCGTGACGGGGCAAGGCATTTTGGTCGAAGACGAAGGCACAAAAGGAGGTGCTACTACGGGGGGGGGGGGGGTGGAGAGGAGAAAGAAATCAACGCGCATTCAACTACGTCGACTGGTAGACAGTGCCCCACATTGCCATCAGATCTGAGGAACATTAACACTCTAATAGTGAGACCGCAAGCGGTATATTAGCCCTCTAAATTTAACGGCTGAACAGATGGAGATGAGAATCCTGCAAAGAACCTATCACATGTTCCTCGTTCGGTCTCACAGCCATCCTTATGGTCACTCATTTGTAGCCTGCTTAGGGGAGCATACTTTGCCATATTAGTGGTGTCGCTACTCGTAAAACCTCCCACGAAGGAACTTTCATGAAGGTTCCTATCTGTCCAAGCGTATCCTCCCACCCTAACCAATCTTTTTTGATGTTGTTTCATCCTCCCGTCTCTTCCACAAACCGCATTGTCAAACCAACGCGACACTTTAAGAAACCGGAAAACTAACCGCATAAAAAGTTCCATGTTGTCATTCAATCCCATGTTGACGACAGGAGAGAACTGGCGTTGTCTTCCAATGACAATGTGGCTCAACCATTCACGACATCGTTTCATTGGCATAATGTCACATAGCAGGACCGACGCTAGGCGGTCCCGGCTCGTCTTTGAACTACTGAAGAAGCCGTCATATAGTGTTCTCGTCCGAATCAGGAAATGCTTTGAGAAGAAGTTTATCATGATCCGAGGCTACATAGAGGCTGTCCAAACCCAATTTGGGGTGTTATCTTCTGATCCGCTACCGCATGCGGTTTCTGCTATTTCGCAAGTGATGCTCAGACCTTTTTCACGTGGAAAAGCTTGAGACGTAAAATGGATTAATGGTCATATGATTTGCATGACCGGACAAAGACAGCCGATCCTATCTCCTTCAGGCGGAGGGAACTCGAGAGGTTGAGCAGCGGGCGAGACTGTGAGCGATGATCCACTGAGCACTAGCAATCTAATAAGTGCACCTAAAGCACGAACTGGTGATGTTGTAATATGTGGGTCCATCCCAGGATGAAGGAATCGATTGGATTTTCCGGCGATGACGTTTTTGTGGTCACGATCAATCATGAAATCGATTATCAAAAAGAGGGAGCGAATGTTTTTAGATTACGACCTGATCTGGGTCACATCCTATCTTTGTTCACCTCACAGCGGCTGATTCTCCGTCGTAAGCTGAAGTGTCCAAAAATCGTCACGCAATGACCACGTAAGAGTTTGACGATGGTTGACGACCGTGGCGACCACATGGAGGTATACCGCTGACAGGGACTAATTGCATTTGCGCAGCCGTGATTTCTGAACCCAATCGACCCGCTGTCGCTCCCAGTACTTTATTCTAGTCGCTTCACTCTTTGCAGTTGTGAGCACTTTCCTCCTCTTCAGTGTCAGGATGCATTCAAGGCGTTTGACGTATGTTGCCATCTTTCTAGCGTATTCACATCAACCTCTAGAATCCATTCATTCCTTTCGTGCTAAGATCTCCTATTTCATCTTACCCATGCTGCTTACTGCATCGTCAGAAAAACTCTGATAAGGTCATCACTCTACGTCTTGTGGTTTTGTCAAAATGTCACGACAATGGTAACACGCTGATCAGCTCTAGCTGCATGCAATTAGTGAAAAATGCTAACAACTATGAAGATTTGGCGAAAATTGAGATAGAGTGACAGCGAATTGTTGAGTGGAAACAGCAACGTCGTCATAGATAAGAAATATTAAAAAATGCTCTAAAGTTTGGAACGATGTAACTGAACTGCAACGGACGTGATAATCCTGTGACCTTGAGAAGATGAGGTTTTGGTCATTCCCCGCTGAGCACCAACGGACCGTTCAGCGTGTAGAGCCGTCGGCGATCCGGTCCTGGACTTATTGTCCCCGACGGACGACGGCTCTCGGCGCTGTCCGCCTCTTCGCCTCATAGCCGGCCACTACAGGCAGGGGTGGGGAGACTCTTTTGTTCTCGTTTTAGCTCAACGATATCCTCACCTACGCTCATTCACTTCATCATCATGTCTTCCAGTCCGTAAGTGGCGCTGTCTCGCCCCGATTCCAGACATAGCAGGTCCCTTCAAGCACATTTTCCACTATTTTAGTGGATTTGGTGACTTTGTACCGAAACTTCCTGCCACACCCACAATAGCACTGTTTGATGGAACAATTCAAAGCTATGAGGGCATGACCTTGTTCCAGCGTTTCCTTATTATACGGTACACGTTATCTACATCTGCTCCTTGTGTTCTCCTCGATTCATGACTTTACTGCAACATTTCTGCAGTGTATCTTGCGTAGTTAGTTCATGAACTAGCCATGTGAAAACCGCAATTCGTGAATGGGCATGTTAGTATCGATAATTTTTCGGCCTATTTGGAGGTCAGATAAACGGTGCATATCCAATTGGCCATTTTAGTTTTGACCTCACTCTGCTTTTTCATCTCCCACTCTAGTTTAACCCTTCCATCTTCATTCACAGAGGAGAACAAAATACACCTTTAACTATTCTTTCGGTGGGCTTGCAAGACGAATGCACGTGAAATTAGATGTCGAACAAAACTTCTTACTGAAATATTAGGTCTATGCAGAATGAATGGCCAAAACGGACTACTTTTTTCAAAACGCCATAACTTCGCTAAGACACAACTTTATTTATCGAAATAAAAACCATTCGAATCTACACAACCTTGCCAACAGTCTGGTGAAGAAAATATGCCATCATGATCAAATTCTGGATTGCGAAAATTAATGAAGTCAACGATGGCATTTTCAACATGCATCGTTTCGGCGAACTCCTTCTGACGCAGGTTTGCATCGAGAACCGGGAAAAAGTGGTAATCCGTCAGGAATGGGTCTAAGGAATAAGGGGGGTCAGGGAGCGACTCGAGCAATTTCTGCCGGGTGACTTGCGAACTGTGGTTTTGCGTTGTTTTGCGCACCCAGTAAAAAAAATGATGCAGTTAGGCATCGAGCCTCTCCCTCACCCCGCTTATTCCCCAGACCTATCCATGACGGATTACCACTTTTTCCGGGTTCTCGATGCAAACCTGCGGCAGAAAAATTATGCACGGTAAAAATGCCATTTTTGACTTTATTGATTCTCGCAATCCAGAATTTGATCATGATGACATATTTTCTTCAACAGATCGTCGGCAAAATTCTGTAGATTCGAATGGTTTTTATTTCAACAAGTAAACTTGTGTCTGAGCGAAGTTATGGCCAGTTATGTTTTGGCCATTTATCCTGCACAGACCTAATACATACTATTATACATACGTGCATAGATGTGACTTTTGCCAGGGTCTGTTCTTTAAAGGCACCGGGAGTGGGGCAAGGGCGGAATAACGTTTACAAAATCAATGGCGTCTGAAAACAAACATATGGGTTCGGTAGATACAATGTGTAACGAAACCGGCGTTGAAAAACGCACCATAGGGCGCTATTTGCCCCCAGGGTGCGCTTCCGTCCGAACTGCAAGCTTCCATGGCCGAGCCACGCTTCGTTCATTTAAAGCTTGTCTTCGGCCTGATGTAACCTTATTTCAGCATTATTTCCTCTTTAGACTGTTTTCTAGTGACATATTTTACTTGTTTACTTATGGATCTTCTTAGTTGTGCATTTCTACACCGGAAAATCTCAGAAGGGTCAAATAAAGTCGGGGGGGGGGGGGGGGGGGAGAGACGCAACTTTGCATCGACGTCGAAGCTCCTTTCCCTTACTAGGCCTAGGCTAAAATTGATACCTCCCACATTAAAAAGCATCTGTCAAAGCATAGGTCTCATCTATTTCAGCCTAACCCTAGGAAGGGAAAGAAGCTTTGACGTGGGTGAAAATTTTGCGTCTCTCTCCCCCCCCCCCCCCCCGACTTTATTTGACCCGTAAGTACATCTAGAAACAGTATAAGAAAGAACAAAGTAGAAACTTAAAGGAAAAAAACAAATCTATAATAGAACCATCATCTTTTGGCACCATGCCAAGGCGTCAAATTGGCGAGTTTGTGCAATGGCGGCCACTCAAACTCGTCCACACTACGTCTGTTCTACAGTAAGCCAAAATTACCCCCTCCTGGTGTCTTTAAGATGGTTTATGTAATGACCGATCGCTAGTGGTTTTAATTACGCCCTAATCAAAAAAACTAAACCTACCGGTTCCGATAGAAAAGTTAGCCTATCACGGTATTATGAAAGCAGTTTTATGAGCATTCACTATTAGATCGAGCAAATAATGTAAGTGCCAAGCTTAAGTTTGTAGCTATTGCGTAGCAACGAAATATTAGTTTTGCAACATTTGGCAGTTTCACTTCACTCGGAGTAATAGCGAATTTATAGAGTTGTCTACCAAGTTGGTTGGTGCGATGGTGAAGACATAGTACATAAATAAAGGGGGAGACATGGGTTTGAAAAGAAGCAGAAGACAAAGAAAGAATTCCTCCGATCATGCTGACTTCATAATCTACTCCTATGAGCTCCCATTGTAGGGGTGACCACTTAACATCGTTGATCTGCTCTCTTTTTTTACAGTTGTTGCCTCATCACTCCTTCAGTGTCTTCCCACGATTGAAACTTTGACTGAAAATAGAACGTGCTCCGTAGTAAGTGATGGGGATCGAGTCTCGAATAGTCCCAAGGACAACTGCCTCTGAATTGAATGCGCTAGACTGAGGTTCAGTATCTTTTGATACCTTCAGAACATGGAAAGAAGCTTTACCGGTCGATTCTGCTACAAATACCAGATTGAAGCTTTAACACCGATTCTGCTCTAAATATCCTGCTAACAGCTCTTACCTGCTCATACCTGCAGTGACCAGGGGAGCTGAACCCGCGCGCCTCTAGACTACCAATTGCATCACGTCTATTTCATGGCTTAGCTTACCTTATCGTTAGGATGATTGATTCGATCATATGCAGATGTAAAGGGCTGGAGCTATCGCAGAAAGAGGCCTCACTGTCTGCATTTTGAATGCCCTAGACTTTAAAATGGTATCACAGCTTTGATATTGTTTCCCCTGCAGCATCCTACACGCGACACCGCGGCTATCGCACTGGAGGAAAGCCTTTACCGAAGCTCTTTTTATAACTGCGCGTGTGCATATTACGCTGAAGTCAAGCAACATATCGTCACTCGCACAGTAGCTACTTTTTGTCGTAATGGCGACATGATTCTGCGCTTCTCTACTTTGTAGCTCGAATCAGTGCTGCGAGTAGGTGAGAACGTCTGCTCTCTACCCCATCTTACTTGCTTGACCGCCTTCACCAAGATCTGTCTCAACAAATCTGATCCTGTACCTTTGTCCTTATATTCTCGATGAAGCCATAAAATGAACAACGGTAGAAACCGTCTCCTCCCCAGGCCCCACTACTTGGTCACCTCGCGAAACTCAAACTGCAGAATTTAAAGCCGCACATCGCATTCTAGTTCTTTCGCCTTCCCTATCGCTCTTCATGCTGCTTTGGATAGCCAGATCAGGATGATCAGAGGTGGTTTGTCCAGCTGGTCAGACTCATTGTAGGGCGCGCGGTGTGTGGAATAGCTGCAGAGCTGGTTCTGGACAGCCTGTCCAATTGTGTGTTCTAACTGCTGACTGTATACCATGACTCCATTCAGGCAAATATTGACCGATTCGTCATGTCAATCGCTAACAGTAACTACGCCATCTATTCGGAAAAACTTTAATCCTGTTCAGGAAATCAGCTTGTGTGTATTAGTGGAAGGAGGGGTAAGAAGAACGGATTGGAATTTCCACTTATAGACACGCATCGTGGAACCATCTTGTCAGTGTAGGAAGCATAAACGGTAGTTAAATCTCACGCGCTACAGTGCAAATATTCTTGTGCTATAAAAAATTTCAAAGCATTTCCATTGTGTTTGATGACTCCGAATAAGGGCCTGATCTAGAGGAGCTAGCAGATGCGATAGTTTGCTTAAGCCTGGAGAGATTGTGAGCGTGTGAACCACTTCTCAGCATATTTAGATTTATCTCTGTCTCTTGGAGTTGTGACCGATGCCCGCCACTGGCGTGGCAGAATATGAAAAAAGGAGCGCTTGCCTGCTGGCATGTTTGTCAAGCACTGTCTGTCTGAAGCGTTTCCTGTCACATCCCAAGAGATCAGTTTCAAAGGCTGTAGACGTTTCCCCTCTTTTCCATGCATTCTGTCTTCGGAGTAGCTGATAAAATCGCAATACATTACATGTTTTCCCTGAGTGCTGTACCGCAATTTCCTGGAAAGCAAACAAAACCGTTGGTCAACAAACTGTCGCTTTCATGCGCTCAGTGCGCAGCCTGCATGGACGAATCAACACTTCAGACTTGACAGTCTACACAGGATATTCCTTCTCCATGCGTCACCTAATGAATTTTTGGATTTTTTTTTTGAAAACTAAATTCATTTCATCCACGATACACTGTTTTCTATAGATACTTCTAACTCGGAGTGAGTCCACAGCGCTTCGAAAGGGTAGCATTAAGTCGGTTGGAGCTTGTGCTTAGGAGTTTTTATAGATGAGTGAGCGGAATTAGTAAAAAGCAGTCATAGCTGAGTAGGTAGCATCCTATACACCCAAATTCAGTTGTGCAATTCATGATAGACAGCTGCAACAAGTATGTGACCGCTCATGTAATAATCGGATGTGAAATGGGTGCAGTACAATAAGAAACAACAAAAGTGGCGGTACTAACGGAGAAGAGGGTCAGTGGCGGCCAGGTGATAACGCTGCATTAAGCCGCAGTGACTACCATTATTGTATATGTGTTACTACACCACTGATCCTCCATCGGAGCAGCCGACCTTCGCAACCAACAAATTTGTGAAAAGTGTTGCTACTTGCTATCATATCTTTCGAGTGCTATCTCAAGAGCATCTTCGCTGATTCCGAAGAATATTTTATCGAAAAAGTACTTTTTTCGGGACACTGTGTATTGCTATGCCTTCATAGCATGGTTGGCTATCATGTCCTATCAGCTGAATGCATAAATAGGTTTCATGGTCACTTGTGGGCGTGACCTGCTTTTCTGCGATCCGATATGCGCTGGACTTGCTTAATGTGCCATGTATCAGTGTCGTTCTTAATTTCTACTTTTTGGATGTTCTATCGTGTTTTTACAGTAACGGACAAAACTATATGAGGTTTGGATTTTGTGCATAATTTTGGTCGACGTTTACATTTCTCATTCAATTTCTTTTTGTTTCGAAGGTAGTTTTACTCAGTGGAACAAAGCATAAGTAGGCAGAGTCTGGTGCAAGGTGAAGAGCAGGAACATATTCGAATGAAAACTCTGAGAATGACCAACTATGGGCCTCTGTTCTGTGAAGTGCTGTCATGATTCTGAATGTGTAACAAAGTGCTATCCTTATTCCGTGTCACTTTCTGCACACCTACTCGTTTCGATAAGTCATAAGCTTTTTATTGCTATTTATTGAATTCCTTGAAGGTTCGGTCATTTCCTGAGTATTCGGTAGAATAAATTTTTCAATTTCACCCTGCACCCTTTCCGCTGAGATACTTTGCTTCACTGCGTACCAACTGCCTTCAAAACTCAGAAAAATTAGTGAGAAATGTAACAATGACTAAAGTTATGGTCAGAATCCTCAATCGCATATTTTTTGACCGCTATTGCATGCTATATTTGAAATCATCATTTCTGTTTGTTATTATTATTAATGAATTTAAAGTAATATTGGCACCATGTATTCCTTTCAGGTTCATCAACCGAGGATGAAAGTGTTCACAGTGGGCTTGGACGATAAAGAGAAAGCTCAGAAGGTGAATATGGAAAAAGCTGAACCTACCAAAGTATGTCTTAAGGAACTTACAAATCTCTTTCAAAAAATCTGTATGCTTCCAAAAGACCTTCTTCATTCATGAAGCTTCGAAAAAAGCCGAGTGTATGTAGTTAGCACATGCATGAGAACTTTTACCATGTGGCCCAAATTCTCGAGTGAAGTCTCGATCCTTCAGATGATATAATCACACTATCCTCCTGCAATAGAATTGCTGAGAAGTAACTGAAACTGAAAAGTATGTAACGGACCCCAACACGGCGCAGAATAACACTGGTTAGAAGAAGAAGAGAAACTGAAACGTATATCATTTCTATTCAAACAGTAATTGAAATCATTCGGCACTTATATTGTACCTAAGCAAGTGCTGAAAGGTGTTCTCCGCGCTGAAGTTTACCTCGGTAACAAGAATAACAATGAATGCTCTCGAAGAAAGCGTTTTGTTCCAGGTTGCAGCAGAAGTGCCGCCCCTAATGCCGCCAGTCATCGTGCCACGTGCAGTACCAAGAAGAAGATTCGGATGTGGAGGTTATCAGAATCATTGGTAGTCATCTGGGATTACTGTAAAAGTTCGGCTTTCAGTCCTGTCGTGGGTTGTGGCTGCGTTCTTCATCGTACTGCTATGCCTAACGATATCCGAGATCACCTACAACAGACAGAGGGACCAAGCTTTCCTCCGACTGAAATGGTAATTTTCGTTTTTTACTACAGCTAACATACCTGGATCAAATATCCCATCAAATGCGCGTCAACTCATGATAAGCGCATACGGAAAAGCTTCAGAAATCCATTGGTGGAGGCTTGTGAATTGATAAATTTAATTGGGCTATTAGTGATACTCACAAATTAGCTGATCACATCACAACGCACCAAGGTGGTCAATAAAACTGAATTTGTGCTGAGACGAATTTATAACTAGGTTTCCGTAAACCTCTCACAGGAAAAGCGCCAAATCATGGGAGCAAGTATATTAAGAAAGCACAGCTACATTAAAGGAATCGTCCACGGAAAATGAGTTTTTGTGTTACCCATATATTTATGTTGTATTTGCCTAATGTTCGCCTCATGCAAAATTTCACGCGAAAAAATGTGAATCTGGCTGAGATACAGCACCACAACGTGCGGTCCAGGTGGGCGGGGCCTCCGTGTAAAAGCCTCGTCCCGTCGTCCGCCGTGGTCGGAGACGCGTTGTAGGAACAGAAGGTTACGTAAACAGTCCCACTCTCCGTTCCCAACGGCGGCGGACGACGGGACGAGGCTTTTACACGGAGGCCCCGCCCACTGGGACCGCACTTTGTGGTGCTGTATCTCAGCCAGATTCACATTTTTTCACGTGAAATTTTGCATGAGGCCAACATTAGGCAAATGCAACATAAATATATGGGTAACACAAAAACTCATTTTCCGTGGACGATTCCTCTAAGGAATATTTCGTAGAGTGCAAAAAGTGCTTGTCGCCCGCACAACGCCCCAGCTACCGTCTTGAGGACGCTACATTTCATTGATAGCAGCACGGTCCTATTGCGGTTTGCTTTATTAGGAGCTGTACCTAGTAGTAAGGTGCAGTTTCAACTAATAAGAAAGTAACTTCAATAGAAACTTTAATTTGATAGAAATTGTCCCTGCATCTTCCTAAAATTGTACGACATCATTTTCAAATCCGGTAATAGCTACGTGATCCCTCAAATAGCGTGTCCTCATAAGATCCAATCTCGGTTTTCTCCTTGCTTATTCAGAGCGAATTCGCCTGAATGTGGTGGTCTTATTGCTAGAGCAAGACGAAGAAGAGATTGCATGAGACTATTTGTATGAAAGCGTTTTGAAAGATGTGAAGACTGAGCATATCGTATTCAGGGCTGAACTCCGTCAACGTATGCTTGGATTTGAATTGTTGTCCCAAGCTCAACAACAGGAAGCACAACCTCAGATTCAGTTTCAGCAGCAGCCAATCAATGAGTTGCCAGCTTTTTCAAGACGAAATGAGTGAGCCATCTGGTCTACGGTAACCACAGCAAAATCCTGTAAGTGCATATATGTATTTTTCAGCTTGGCTGTAGAAGATGTGGGAACAACCACCACTGTGCCTTCCAATCCTCCTTCAACAGAGAAATCTGCTGACACCTCTACGGAGACAAATAACGACGGAATCGTGAGTTTTGATTATTGGTTTAGGGAGATTTACGCTAAAAAATTGGGTCATCGTCGTCATGTTGCCCAGCGTGGTGATGGTGACCCTGCTTTCAAATCTCTGACCCTATGCAGCCTACAAGAGCCCTCTAAAAGAGTAAAATGATGGTCATCTTCACTCATCAGTTCCGCATGGCCATCGACCTCGTTGTCGCTGAAATTGTCCAGTTTCGCCAGACTCACACGCAGTCATTTGTGAACGAATTTCCGCTGCGGGAAACTCACCGACCTGGCTGATACGGATGTCTGCATCGCGCGAAAATGCACGCGGGTGACACCGATCACGGGCCCATTATTCCATGGGGATCTCGCATTGTTTCCCTCTGAATGTGTCGATAGAAAAAACTATGATATTGCCCCATCAGAGAAAACATTTCTAGATCAGGGAAGATTATACCTCTTTCACAAACAGCTTATACTGTATAGTTTACTGTACAACATGTTTTATCAGCAAGGACCAACAAGTGAAGCGCTAATGCACGGAAATTTAAATAAAAACCAGCTCGTGTTCCAACGCTGTAAAGACGGCTACGTAAGCTTTCCGTGCGCTAACGGAATCAATGAATCATGGAAGGCTACCCAAATAATGCCTGCATAGATCGAGTGTTCATGTAATGCGGAGGAAGTAGTGATCATTCGCAGAGATATGTACGCGAGCAGAGCGGGAATACTGCAGACGGATTCTGACGGATACGGCGTCATAGTGTAGATTGAGGCGTTGGCTCAGTTGTCGTTTCGACCCTTCGTTGCTACGCCTTTGTAATTTTGACGAAGCCATACCCGCTGGTTTTAGTGTGAGTAACTCACTATTCATATCACATATATATGAAGCACAAGTGTCTTCGCAGTTTGGCGGGTTTGTTTGCTTGCCTGTCTGTCTGCCTGCCTGTCTGTCTGTCTGTCTGCCTGTCTGTCGTCTTCCTCTCTGTCCGTCTGTCTCTCTGTCTGTCTCTCTGTCTGTCCGTCGGTCTGTCTGTCTGTCTGTCTGTCTGTCTGTCTATCTGTCTGTCTGTCTGTCTGTCCATCTATCTGTCTCTCTGTCTGTCTGTCTGTCTGTCTGTCTGTCTGTCTGTCTGTCTGTCTGTCTGTCTGTCTGTCTGTCTGTCTGTCTTCTGTCTGTCTGTCTGATGAATAATAGCAATGACTGTGCTCCGCCTAAATGCTCTTGATGAAAGAATTCGTGCACTACTCCTTTTTCACCAAATTCTTGGAAAGAAGAAAAGTGCTCTCGTTCCTAAAGATTGCATCTGCTTTGCTTGCGTAAAAATCTATGTTTGTTCTCGGTGAAATTTATGAGATATGATTTGCTACAAACGTTGCTCCTCCGAAGCCGATTGCGAGTCTGCCCTTCCAATGTTTGCGTGGAACTCCACCTCTTTTTAATATCCTCCAAAGAGTAGACAATTTTTGGTTTCCAGCCTGGCTGACCCTCTCGCCCACTAATGTCCGTAGAGTACTTATTCGATTAGTCGATCCATTTCGAACTTTCGATTCGAATCCAAGAAATTCTGCATTGGTTTGCAGCATGCGTGTGCGACCAATGTGCTTATCGGAATAGTGTACCATTTTTCATAAAGGATCCTTCAGTTGAGACGACCTACGTATGTGGTCCATACTTTCATCAAACGTTCGCTGACCAATTTCTCTATTGCAGTCTGCCAGATTCGATCTCCTTCGTATGTTGCTGTCAAAGATGCGCGAAAATGCTGCGGAAATGGGATTGACTGGTGATATGCAAGTTCATGTAATCGAGGTGAAACCACTGCCGAATAAGGTATGCCTGGTGTGACGAAGTCTCTATGCTACTGCGCTACATACTTTTCGTCGCAGATGCCTCAGCAATCCATCGACGATGCGTTTGGAGAAATCGCAATGCCACGACAGGCTTTTGGGCAGTGGCGAAGCGAGGAGGAGAATAACGAGATGTGAGTTCACTGCCCTTGGCTTGTTGTGGAATTTTGACAAATTATTCTCTCGAGTGAGAGGTCAAGAAAAATCAACTCAAAAGCCATTCCACGAGGGTATCCGCATTCCCCCGAATTGAATTACTGATGGTACCTTTTGGAAATTGGCTCACCTCTAGAATAATTCTAGTTATACCTTGATCTATTAGCCCGGGAAGGGATTAGCAGTCTAAATTGAAGTAAGAAACTTCCTTTCGACTAATTTCGGCCATGGAAAACAATGCAGGAATGCCCTTTTCTTCCTTCCGACGCGTTCAACCAGCAGTAGTTCCATCTATCTTACGTAAAGGGATGTGTGCACTTATGACGGATTTCCGCGCGGCCGCACGCGACGAGCGGCTCGGCGGATGCGCGCAACAGTGGCAGGGCATGGCAGCCATCAAGCAAGGCAGTGTAGCATGGGTGGAGGGGGCAGGGTGGCATGGGTGTAGGAAGCATTGTGGTATGGGTGAAAGTGCAGAGGTGACGCAGCCACGCTGTGCCGGGCTCCCAAGGGCAAACGATTCGGCAAGTCGTACTGATGGCGCCGCGAGTGCGACGCCGCCAAGCGACTTCCCGTCATAAGTGCACACACCCTACGTAAAGCCATACAAAATGATACTGCAGAGAAAAAGCACGACATAAAGTGTTACAAGCTTCAAAAATGTTCTAACTTTCTCTCGTTCAGGGGAAACCGAATCGATTCACCATGGCAGTTCGACCGCGAGAGCAGCCGCCCAGCACCGTGGGTTCGACCATTCGAGAGGTGAACTATCTGGAATTCTTTTGATAACTTGTTTAAGCAGGGAACTGCTTCAATCAAGAAATGTGTTGTTCAGAATGAATCGTTGGGATGGACATCAGTGGGGACAAGAGAACAGATGGCCTCAGGAGAATCACATTTTTGAGCCTTTCCAGGACGTCCCTGAAGAAGAACCCCAAATGAGGATCACTCACCATTATGGCAAGGTGAGACAAAATTTTCAGAAACCAGATAACCTATTCCACAAAAATCGTTGACGATTTACTACGTGGAAGTGTGTACACTGGCGATTCATTGAGGAACCTTAGCGCCCAAAGATGAAACTCGAAGTAGCCCTTTTTTCTAATTAAAAGGCGTTGTAGGCGTGACACATAAAAGTCGCCCAATTCGATCTTTCTTGTTTCAGGACAGTCAAACCCCACAGCGAGTCGTGACTGAACTTTTCGGAAACACTGCACCTGAAGTTATTGGACATATGCTCGGACAGAAGAATGTGAGCTCCTACTTTTGCCTTTTCGGGCAGACATGGTGAAGCATTAGTTGGGAAGTCCTTGAAAAAGTCGTGTGACCGCAGGCGAGGGATGTAGCCAAAACGGGGCTGTGCTGAGGGAGGATGGAGGTCGGAAATGGCGAATGGGGATCATGCCATATCGTTACTTGTTTTTCAGTAATCTTTAGAGGAGCATAGGTTTCTCTCTCTCACATCTCCAAGCCCTTTTCACGCTTCCAGAAATGAGGTAGTGTGGCTTTCAAGAAGACACGTTGGGTACGAGGCTATCAATTGTCTCCCCACGATATTTTAATCTGTTCTAGGATCGTATATTCAATATGTATGTGCAGCAACATGAATGATGAATTGTGCAGCAACATGAATGATTAATAATTTCCATGGGCTTTTTGGATGGGCAAGCGAAATCCGATTACTACAATACATGCTTATCTTCCGAAAAAAATTGTCCGCATTCTCTTGGCTGAACAGGAACTGCACAAGTCCAGTACATGGTCGTTCGACAATATTGTGGAGATCATCCTTGTTAATACTCATACATGAGAAGTGATTGAAAACTGCTCAAATAGACTACTTTCTAGGCCCAGGCGCAGCTGCAGCTCCAGCAGCAACAACAACAAGCGATGATGCAACAGCAACAACAACAACAACCATGGTCTCAGCCATGGGCTCAAGCACCTGCTCAGCCTTGGCCCCAGCCATGGGCTCCTCAGCCTCAGATGTGGGATCAGCCTCACTGGGATCAGCCCGCGATAGCTCAGCCGGTTCCACCCATGATCTACTTCTTCAATCCTATACAGCAGCAGGTTAGATCAGAAAACTTTTTTGGTGGTCGCTGATATCTCTTGCTCTGAAGTTAAATAAGTGCGTGGTCGTTATACGGGCTGAAAATTGCAGCCACTACCTCCACCACCATTCCAGCCCACCATCGCAAACCAGAATCAGTTCCCTCTTCCAGTTCAAAACCAGGTATCTCCTTTGATACTTTACTCATTTTGCAAGTTATTCTATCAATTTCCCAGAAACTTCTGCACCTTCAGGCACCCATACTACCTCAGCCATTTTCCATCGACAATAACAATAATCTGAACGCCCTCAATGAGAATCCGGCAAAACCGTGGTACATGGGTGGTGACGACCAGAGATGGCAGCAGGCATGGGAAAACAACAACAAGGTACATTTCATGTCCTTTTGGGAAACACTGTTAGACACAGTTCGTATAATGGTTTAGGTCGATGCACCTTTCAATCCTCATCCGACGGCAGCATCACCTGCTTTCGTTGACAACACGGCAGCAGTGGAGCAGCAACATGTGGCTCCGCAATCTATTTCAGAACAGCCCACCGGACACGATAGCGATGGCATTGATGGCTTTCCTAGAGAGGTAAGCTGAGAGTTCTGCAAAAGGCCAGATGTTCCTTCCGATGTCCTTGATTAAAACGGTCAATTTACCAAACGCCCTTTTCATACATAGTGCACTTTTGATTCCGAAGCGTTCAGCCATAAGTTGTTCAGATTTAAAAAGATTGAACATCAATTGAAATTTCCTTCCAGGAAAAATTCAACGTACCGGTTGACATCGCTTCCGATGCAGTATCTCACACTGTAGATGTTGCACCAGAAGTACCCCCACAGGCTGAAATTTCGTCTGCAAATGCCTGGCAGCATACTCAGCCTGAAGCTGCTGAAAATCCAATGGTTGGTTTCTGTTTGGTTTCGGGTATTTAGAGAGGGCTGTATCAGGCAGACCAAACAGTGCAAGATTTCACGCGCTTCCTGCAAGCTGAGTTAGGTTGGAGACTAAACGATCCAGTTACAGTCTTATGCAAACGATATCAGGCTCTGTTCCGAGTGGAGAAAAAGAGAGGAGAGGAAGGGTGCGGGGGTGTAGGGAGCTCCTATGTAGGACAGCGGACAAGTGTGGATTTCACCGTATTATGTACAATGCATGATGTGGTCGACAACATCGGTGCCATTCAAGTCGCCGCTGTTGTCGACCTTATCAAAGCTAGTGGGCTATCTACGCCGTACCCGTCAGCGTAGGGCCATGCTCAGGAGCATAAAGCGCACCACTTGAGGCGAGTTTCGCCACACATGGTCTCCCTAAATCGCGCACATTTATGACAGGAGCATGTCTTCTTAACTCGGAAATCCCTCTGCATATCCTCGCTCTTCAGAAAGAGTAAATCGCACGGGATTGTTTCCATAAGCCCTCAGTTATCCCCGAGAACCTATACATACTTAGTGGCTTCGGCTGTCGTACTAGCCATTTGCTTGTTTTTTACTTATTCACCTAGTATTTACGATTTATTTGTTTTCGTAATCGTTCATGCCTTTTCTGATGCTTTGCGGTAAACCACTACACCACGCAAATGAAATTATTTGTATATGGCGGGTCGGAATTACAGAAGTACGCTAGCTATCCTGTTTACAAGCCATACTTAAGCAAAATCAATCGATTAATATGATTGTGATATGGATTTGTTTAGCCAGCCGCGATGCCAATGATGTCCGATCCTCCAGTTGAACCAGCAAGCGACAAGGATTTTCTTCCACTGAGAGTTAGCGAGGAGATGCCTAGTCACCCGCAGAATGATCCTGAGACGGTATGATTGAGGCTATGAGTTGCGGTGAGACAGACAATGGCATAGATAACGGAGCGAACCGGAAATTGAGACGACGAAGATGAGAGGCGATAGCTACTTCCTTTCACATCTGTTTCATATGAATTGTGGTGGGGGTACATGCAATTAGGACACAAAATTCCCTTTGCGGCGTTCGGTGTGCCACGCGATGGTGCGAGCTATGTGCGTCATCTTGGACGAGTTCTGACGATGCCCTACCCCCCCCCCATTCTAGGTGCAATCGCTTCAGGAGTCAACCAATACGGCGTACGTAGCTCGCCCATCACGTCGCACACTGAATGGGGCCACGCGGATTCTCTGTCGTAATGACATTACCCAGGGATGGATTGCTCTATCGCAGATTGTGAAGGGAAGCTCCGGTGACGGTTGGGACACACGGGTTTTGGCCTCAGCCTGCATCACTGTGACAGCCTTGTTTTTTCTTCAAGCACTGTGTCACTGATCAGCACCCAGACACGAATACAGCGAGTAGACATAAGTGCGGAGGATAGGATTCTATAAACGAAATGTGTGGAATAGCCTATGTCACAGGGCTAGAGGCCGCAGGCTGCTACACTGTCGCAGGCTCAGGTCAACCCCGTGTATCCCAACCCACACTCGGGGAAGCTCCACACCGCGACACATCGCACGAAAATTCCCAATTTTCAGGATAATAAACATCAGAATGAGCATTTTATGGATATTCAACTTGTTCCATTAATTAATTGACCATATTTACCATTGATGAAGATTTTGCGCAGCATATGACCTCGTGATTTTCGCACCTCGATAGCGTTTACTCGCACCACATGTGAGAAGAGTACCATTATAGGTGCGGAAGTTTCCATTTGTACCATTTTCTACCCGCGTAACGGTACCCTGACCTAACGCATCGTCTTCGCTGCACATAACCACCTGATTGATTGCGCAACGCAGTGTTTGCGTCGGTGAAACCCTAGCCTGTGTGCCACTCTGGGGACTCAGCAGCAGCCACGTTATTGAGGTCGGATCGATCTACATCATGTGATTTTGAAGAACCACATGGCATCGTCGAAAATTAAAAATGACGGCATTTCGTGAGAAGCGCTTTGTCTCTGCTTTCATCGGCAAATCTCTTTTGTATGAAAAACTAATAAATGGCGAAAAAGGGCTTGATAAAATTGAGTGAATATTTAAAAATCCATATTTTGTTCATGTGGTTATTTAGTGATGAATTTCAAGACCAACATGATCTGACGAGAATCTTACTGACTGAATTTCCTAACCACTCGATCGAAGCTCTCAGTATGAGAGCACAAGCAGCCATACAGGGAAATACAAAACAACTTTTGGTTCCTCGAATGGAATTTTGGGAGTATCACATCTTTGCTGAACACTGCAACCTTGTTTCATTTATTTTTAACTTTTTGGATGCGCCTGCAACATGCTTCTGATGCACCACCAAATCACTATCAATGATATTTCAGGTCGATGTTGTTGTTACTCAGGATGATTTTCCGAAGAAGCAAGATACACCGTTCTTCCAGATCGACGATCCGTCAGCTTTTCGTCAGTAGATCCCATATTCAGCCATTCAGCAGCATTCAGTCCCATCATGGCAATTAACACCTATTATCGACTCCCCTAGCAGCGAGTTCCGGTCTATCTAACTATAATAGCTAACTAACCCACGGATCTCCATAGAGCCTTGAGCAGATTTCACTTAAAACGTCCCTGGTTCACTTCCTACAACTTGTTCGTTATCATCACTCTAATTTCACTTCGGAATTTTTCCATTCTACCGGTTCAGCATTGGCGATTGTAATATAAATGTATTTGTAGCTCGTAGAGAGTGTATATACAATATTCCGACAGTAGAACTCGTTTTAGTATATCATTTTTAAATAAAGCTTCCGAGTGTTTCTTGAATATCAGTATGCAACTAGCCAAAGCTATCAAGCTTCCGTATTTACAGGAAAATTACAAGTTACCCTAAAGTCCCATAGATAAGAGCGGCCCGTAGATAAGAGCGGTTTGTGCCAGAAAATGAAAATTGACGTTTGTGTACGTTTTTCTTTGGCGCTGTGTGCTCATTGTTATCGCATTAATAGCCTACAACTTTACCTTTATTCTTAGTGTTCTCTATACTTTTTCTATTGCTGTTTTTTTATTAAGTTGTAAGGAAAGTTGTGGCCGCATTCGCGCGTTCACAAGATAAACTCAAATTTCAAAGCGCGTCTACATGAATTAAATTACAAGTTGTGCTCCTCAGATAGAGAAAAATTTGCTCTTTCTGGATATATGCTTTTCTTGAAATGTTACAAGTTTTCGAGTCATTAGGAAAATTATAAAGTACTGCGAAAATGGCACTTTTTAGATGACTTCACTTCACGAGTTTTTGTTTAGCTGAGTCCCAGCGAGGGTGACCACAAATGTGAGTGATGCAAGGCGAAGGGGTGAAGCATTGAATACTTTGTCCCTGGTTTCAGAAGTGCAGAAATTAGAACGAGTTGCTCGAATTTTCAATTGATCAAATCGCTTTAACTAAAGCGACAGAAAGCGATGAGCGCCCATACTTGCAGGGGATATCAACAAGTATCGGCCCTCAACAAACAAGCTTGACCAACCGCCTCAAGTAGCTTTGATTTGGAAAAACCCAAAGAAATGGGTGCCGAGGGACCCCTCAGGGCAGCTATGCGCATGCGCATTTTCCACAAATCCTCTTCCAGTAATTGAAGCAGTTAAAGGCTGAAGCCATTACTCGCCCATCATATTCACCAGATCTAGCGCTAACTATGCCCCACTTTTCCAAACATCTAGACAGCTTCTTCAGCAGCAGTGTATTCGGAAAGAATGATGGTTTGAAGTCGACTTTTTTTGTTTTCGCGCTCTATGAATCATCAGCCCTTCTTCAAAAAAAAATATACAAATCTCCATAATACTTCCAAAAGTATAGCGAATCAAATAGTGCTTATTCTGTGAGAAAAGATACAGTCTGAGCCGGGTTATGGTCTCCCGAAGTTGAAATTGCGAAACCGGCTATGAGAAATCTAATTTTACTGTTGCATTGGGAGTGCTGCTGCTGGAGAGAAATTTGGAACAATGCTAATTTTTAAAATTTTTAAAGAATTTTAAGAATTTTTGAGAATTTTTTTACAGGTAAATCAAACCGCTCTTATCTATGGGACTTTAGGGTAAGTGCCTCAGTTCAGTGCACAAGACATAGGCATCGCATTGGGGGTCTTGCTAGAGCCAAGGGTTGGGAAATCCTCAAGGAAAATTTGTTTCTTGGTTTGAAAAGGCGTATTAGAGAAGTGAATTCCTCGACGAATTTCTAGCAACCTACATGTCATCGGTGATTTTCGATGCGATCAACTAAACCCTATTAAAACGTTGTATGATGCACGATTAGCGAATTTCTGGTAAAGGTTCTGCTGGAACTTTATACTTGAAGAAAGAGGCACGCTGCTTTGAGGCGTTGTCCTGCTGAGGACGAGGTCATCAGCATAGAAGAGATATTCATAAGTAGAGTGATGCACAATTCGTGCAACAAATTGTGCGCTGAACGCCGTTAGTTTCAGACTATTTAGGATTTTCAAGGGCCTGGCACAAAACCTGCTACAATGCCTCTGGAATATAACCACCAATTTACATGGGTCACTGAGCTCAGGACCAAGCAAACTTGCTAGTTCCTGGCAGACAAGATCAAAAATTCCCAAATGAATATTGCTCATCCTCAGAGGTTGAGCAGTTCCCATTTTGCTTTCCACTGAAAAAGGGAGTAATCAAAAAACGTGTGGTTTAGAGACACTAGTGGAGAACAATATAACAGGACACTATGTGGCCCGAAAACACGCGCTCGATACTTATAGCATCAGCATATCAGCAAAGAGTGAAAACCAAATGCATGCCGCCCACTGCGTTTGCCTACATATGGCTCAAATGAATTTAATCACTTGAATTCACGTTCCCTTATAGATCACCCCGTAGACACCGATACCTTCAAGAATCTATCCGCGTGAATCTGCATTCATATAGTACCTGAAAATTTTGGACTGGAGCCTCTTCTTTTCGAGAGGTCTACCATGGAGTTGCGAATGTGCAACTCCGTCGCAATTTTACACCGCATACCTGCTCTCGTCATTCAAAAGAGCGTGAGAATACCCAGCTCGCTGCTCTTGCGCATTCCACTTGACTGCAAAAATGTACGATTTTCACAGTCGTTCTCTATCTACGTCAGTCATCTTCCTTCTGAATGTTTGCAACAATGAGGCAAAGGTCGACGCGAGAGTTGCGATTAGGTTTTCTACGTAACACGCAGAAGGTGCTGCAAGATCCTCTTTTATAGAAGTGACCAGGCTCAGTCCTCCAGCGCTTGATAAAACCTCTCACACGGGAGACCCATCAGGTCATGGTGAGCTTTCTCAAAACACTTTTTTGCATTTTGTAGGGTCACATACATGAAGCAAAAAACCGGTCTCAAATTCGGCTAAATGGTTTCGAGGGGCCCAGAAAATGGTTGATGGTTCGATCCCCACTGAGGACAAATTTTTGCATTTTTCTAGTTTTCATCCATTTGTGCTCTTGTAAGAACATACGTGCAAAATATGTGCAAAACCATTTTTCATTCCACCAGGGATCGCTATCTCCAATATTTTTGCGTACTAAGCGAATGACTGGTTTGTACCTGCCAACGCTCACAACAAGGGAACTAGGCGTTTTCCCGCAAAGTACGTGTGATATTCATGCTCAGGGGGTCGAACTAGCCTGGGTAACACGTATTCAGCCTGATCGTGGTTTTGACCCAAACTCGGAAATTGGGTGACCAACAGTTGTAATACTATTCCCATAGTAAAGAACACTCAACGAAAGGAGGTCGCTAGCCGATGTAAGGAAATATTGTTATCTTTTGTCTTCGCATGGTGTTGCTAGGTGCAGTTCACTTGGATTACGTTGATTCTGCAAATGTTCCATTGAATTTAATCGAGGCTGCTAGTCGCTCGTTTGTACAAGTAGAGCAGTGACTATGTGCCCATGTCCATCCCACTATCTCGAATTTGGGTCCAAATCTCAATTTGGATAGTATTTCGTATCTAGGGCTAATTGAGTCTCCTGAGCACGAATATCACACTAGTTTCGCACGAAAACGCCTGGCACGCGTGCTAGGGGCGCCGAAGGGTCCAAACACCTCAACCACTGAAAGCTTGCAAATGAAGTCACTTTCGTGCACCAGTGACGAAAATTGCAGTCATTTTGCATGTGGGCAAATAGTATAGCGCTGGACAAAGAAAATAAAGAAAATGCAAAATTGAAAACCGCGACGGACTCAAACCTCCAACACCTCTCCACCGTGCCAATGCCAGGCCATCTACCTATCCATTTGGCCATCCAACCACCACGAGAGCTACAGTGTGTCCCAAAAGTATAGGTCCACCCTATTTTTCATCCATATCTCCAGAATGGATAAGCGATTCCTTTCCAAATTTTTATATGTGGTACCTGATCACTGTAGCAATCAAGCGCCTCAGTAAAATTGAAGACATAAAATTGCAAAGTTTTATTTGATTTTTTTTTCAAAAATAAGGGTGTCCCAAAAGTATAGGTCCACTCAGCTTTTCCGCCTTGCTTCCATCGAAAGCTTGGTTGTGAGGTAGGTGTGTTGACGCATCCTTCTGAGATTTACTCTACAGTGAAATGCCAAGCGGTACGCACTTTTCCGAGTACGAAAATGGGCAAATTCTGGCCCACAAGGACGTGGGACTCAGCAATCGCAAAATTTCTGAAAAGATGGGCCTATCCCAAAGCTTGATCAACAGCTTCTGTCGTACCATGGACCTGTACGGAACGAAAAAGGGAAGTGGAAGGCCGTAGGAGCTTTCTGAGAAGCAGAAGCGACGGATCCTCGACGCTGCGTCCGATTCCAGAAAGGGTGTTGGTCGGCTGTGCACCCAATGCTTGTATGTACCGCTGTTTATATGGTAGTAAATTACTTTCTAGAACGTCCTGCAAAGCCCTGGAATCTATCTGATGCGTGATGAATAGTATCCTGCTCTAACCAAAGCGAGAGAAGGCGGTCCCTACCATACCACTACCACCAGCAAATCCGCGCCTCAAGAAGTAGCATGGCTCCTTCCCTAGATCCCTCCAGTAACTAGCTAAGCCGTCCGAGCCGTCCAAATTGAACTTCTTCTCATCAGAAAAGATCACCTGCAACACCATTACTAATGCTGTGTGAACTACTACGTCAATAATGTAACCCTGCAGACTACCTCATCCTATTGATGGGTCCAGCTGACATTCTACTTGGCAAAATGGATTCGAGCCTCTTCGTGCGCCCTCGTGAGGTATGGCAAGGACGAAAACCATCTTCGCTCGATGTGAGGAGACGACTTGAGCAGACGGTGCACAGTGTTTTTCGATACAGCAGGTGCCAGTTCCCTGCACCGTCGACAAGCACCCTTTCTGGAATTGGACGCAGCTTTGAGGATCCGACGCTCCTGCTTCTCAGAAAGCTCCTACGGCCTTCTACTTCCCTTTTTCGTTCCGTACAGGTCCATGGTACGACAGAAGCTGTTGATCGAGCTTTGGAATAGGCCCATCTTTTCAGAAATTTTGCGATTGCTGAGTCTCACGTCCTTGTGGGCCAGAATTTGCCCATTTTCGTACTCGGAAAAGTGCGTACCGCTTGGCATGGCGCTGTAGAGTAAATCTCAGAAGGATGCGTCAACACACCTACCTCACAACTTACCTTTCGATGGAAGCAAGGCGGAAAAGCTGAGTGGACCTATACTTTTGGGACACCCTTATTTTTGAAAAAAAAATCAAATAAAATTTTGCATTTTTATGTCTTCAATTTTACTGAGGCGCTTGATTGCTACAGTGATCAGGTACTACATATAAAAATTTGGAAAGGAATCGCTTATCCATTCTGGAGATATGGATGAAAAATAAGGTGGACCTATACTTTTGGGACACACTGTATAACCTGTGCACCCCCTATCAGTTTTCTTTGCTTCGTTTAGCAGTTACCATAGGTGATTTTACATTTTTGAACCTGCTCGCAGTGATTTGGTGTAGGTTTGAAGACAGTCTTCAGATATGCATATACTGCACGCCGCAGCTGGAAAGCATTGCAGCAAACTGGTCAAAATTGCTTCTTTCTAAGCAACTTTTGTCACTCATTTTTTGGGCCTCCCAAAACCATTTAGCCAAATTTGAGACCGGTTTTTTGCTTCATGTATGAGACCTTATGAAAATGCAAAAAATCGTTTTGAAAAAGCTCACCATGACCTGATGGGCCTTCCTTGTCACAGCTGACTGAGAATCCTGAACTGCCGTGCAAGCTGCTGCTGGGGATTAACTTTGGTACATAAACGCCTCAGAGATTGCTCTCTTCATCTATTCTCATACATTTTTATCACCATGAACTCCTTGTGATGTGATATTTTGAATGTGTATGCTTCGAAAGAGTAGGAGATCGAAGGAGACTCGAAAATTGGACAGAAACCAAGCAACGCGTGTTTTTTTTTGTGGCAGTGGTAGTGCTTCTGAATAAAAATTGCTTGTTGTATCCTCGTGGATTCCGGCTGAAATTTAGCAGATAGATTTTGAGTAAAGGCAGAGATTTTGAATTTTTTTCAGGCACTCCATTAGAGTAAAGCGGAGTTGTTATCAAAAAATTAGAAACCACGAAATTTTTGACCGCTACCTTGAGGTGTTGAGAATCGAACGAAGCAGTCTCCTTTTATACAGCTCCCATGGCTCCATTATCATTGCACGCATCTTGTAATGAGCCCTCTCGTAAGATGTCGCCTTGCTTACGAGTTTTTCTCATAACATCTTCGATTCGCCATCGGCCTCCTCATAGCAAACTTGTTTACAGAACTTTTTTCATATTGACTTTAGTTTAGCCATACTTATAATTTACGAATCATGTGAGCAGGAACAGTAGCCAAGGCTTACTGGTTCCGATCTAGCTCTAGAAGTGGGGAACGGCGGATTTACACAAAGGATCTGTTGATTTGTTGATGGGTCATGCAAAGTATAAAGCCAACTCATTGCAGTTCGTCCCCATCTAACTCGCTTGGGAGCGGCGATTAGCAGCTTTGTCTCATATGTTTCTGTAGCCAGTACTCGAAATGTTAGCTATATACTATGTAGTCACGTTTTCATGCTTCATGCGAAAATCCAAAATGAAGTCTGAAACCCCTAACTGGTTAAAACAATGAAAGAATATGATATCACCTTAACAGGAGTTTTTTAAATCTGGTCACATATACATGTTTCCATGAAACCCCTACTTCAGCTCGAGCTCCCCAACACGTAACCATTGAATTTTGGCCCAACGTTGTGGAACCACCCTACTCCCAACTCCAATTCCGCGTCTTCACTCGACTCGGTGAGGTATAGGCTTACTTTCGATCAGACCCTGCCCTTGTGATCGTCGGCAGCTGCTCTCTTTCATTACTACAATCTGTGTCGAACAGTGGAGCATTGTTAATGTGCATGAGAAGATATGAACAACAGGCAACTAGCAGTAACCTTTTTAATGTTGGAAAACAAATATTGAAGTGTCTCTCTATACAAATAACAATGAGTGTAGAGCTAGGTATAGGAATTATTTCCACCTTTCCCAGCTCGCCCTTTTCCAGCGATCTTACCATTTGAGACCGTGGAAAAAGCCGTGACGATTCGAGCCCACCACTGGCGGCTGTCGATCGCAGACAAGTCCGCTACATATTCTATGAATAAATGATTTAAAAAACCCAATAGTCTAGTAGCCACCCTTAACAATCTCCTTCAAAAAAGTTTCACGTATTCCATACTTTGCAACGATCCTTGTCGAAAGGAAATCCTATGTATTTGTTTCGATGTTTTGTTGCTTTTGAAGTCACTTTGGGTCATGGTTGATCAACATTAGATACATCAAATGATTTTTCTCGAAAGTTAATAAATGATATAACAAATTTCGTTTTAAGCACATGATGGGTACTAACACCATCTCTCATCTTCCACCCAACTATTGAACAGCAAGTACTACATATAAAACTAACAAGTGTGGTGAAAATGACTTGAATATCGCTTTTTCTTGTACTATATTCAATCAGTTATAGCAGAGTTCGCACCTGGACTCAACGCTGATGTGGTTGACAAAAATCAAGCACCCGGGTATGTAGGGTTACATTTTGGCTCAAGGGAGAGGCGTCCTCCAACAAAATGTGAGAAGTGTGCGAAAATATCGAAACACAAGCTTCTCTGCTCACGAAATAAGCGAAGCACACTAGAGGATGCGGACCCTCTGTAATATGAGCTAATTACACAATTCATTTTGCTAATTGCTACATTTTGCTAATTTAATTAAACATGATTGTCTACAGGGACCAGGAGGAGTGGTGTGAAGTCATTGGCCAGGGAGTAACATAACATATTTACTTCCATAAAAAACCACTTTATTGATGCTGATGATGACTTGATTGATGATTCCAGAATTGCCTTGTGCGGGTTTAAGGGCTCGAGTATGAATAAGGTGCTACGGAATATGCCAACACACAAAATTCCGAAATAAGAAATTACCGCGCAAAAGTGAGCCTCCGAGTCGTTTCGGCTGGATGGTATCATGAGGAACTTGAGATACCAGCTGTTTCCCCATGTCTACTTCTCCATTTTGAGTCTGTTTCTGATCGAAATTCGTCGCTGAACACTGGCCTCATTTGCTATGCAGTTGCCCCCGTTGCCACAGTCATTGCCGTTAAGCACGTTTGGAGTGAGTGTAACAGAACCGCATGATGGAGTTTGGCTAGCTCCCTTGACTCCGCGCTCGAGATACACTTACGTATGTCTGGGTTAAGGTACAGCACATGTGCCTATGGGTTTAACTGTGTTATCACGGAGGAGCTGCAATACCCGAATAAAAGAATAGACACAATATCATTTCAGTTTGAGTCCATACGAATCGGACAAATTGACAAAATTTTATCTTTATCGTACAACTTTTTAACGACAACTGGGATTCACTCGAAGTATGCTCCATCTTGATCGATGATCTTCTGCCACCGGTTAGGCAGATCGTGGGCGCCTTCGCTCCAGAAGGCCGGGGGTTGGGCCTTGAAGAAGTTCTCGAGTGCCTTCTTGACGTTGTCGCGAGTTTTGAGGTCGTGGCCGTTCAGATGGCATTTGAGGTAAGAGGAAAGGTAGAAATCCGTAGAGGCCGGGTCTGTGGAGTACTGTTGGTGTGGAAGCCTGGAGTAACTGTACGTGAGCAGCTCGGCCTTGGTCAACCTTGCAATGTGCGGTCTCGCGTTGTCGTGCTCGAAGTAGACATGAGACCGCCGCCGTTGCGAACTTTGGACATTCGCGTTCAGTTCTCGTAATTGACGAACGTAGACGTCGGCGGATACTGGTGTACTTTCATCGAGTGTTCTACGCCGTGTACTCTCCCAGTGTTCTACGCCGTGTACGCTCCACCAAATGCGGTCTCCGTCTTCGATGAAATAGTCGTCCGAGCAAACTTCGAATGCCACAAGTGCACTGTACTTCTGGCGAAGGTAAGCTCCTTATAAACTTCCTTCAGGCTTTCTTCAATATCCGCGGGTTCTTGGCCAGATAGCGATAGAAAGAGTATGACGTTGCGGATGTTGTCTCTGGAAGGCATGAAGTTTTGCGGCATGATGGAGAAATGAAACCAGTTTGGAGTGTATGTTTGACTGTATTTTAAAGAGCTTTTTGTACTCATAACAAGGGACCTTGTGCACCCATTTCCGTTTACTCGTTGCTGAGTTATGATCTCTGGAAGTCATCACTACCATTTATCCGAATCATATCGACTCAACCTAACATGTCAAACAATAACGTCGAGACTGGTCAAGACTTCGATATAGCTAATTTGAATGTTCTTAAATTGTATACAGCTGACTTCATAGACATGTTATAAGCTCAGAGCATGATCTTCCCCATCAAAATATGCAAGTATCTAACCCTTAACCCCGGTATTATTAGTTCCTATTGAATGTTTTTGATGATTTTAAATGTTCTCAACGCACGCGGTTATTCATGTTTCCCTTTACGCAGACATAAAGGATATTGTAAAAGGATCTAGAAGTTGTGGCATCAATTTTTTGGTAGGCTTAGTTGACCATTCAGTAGAAACGCTATCTTCTCTTTACTAGTAGTAGACATATGTGAAATAAATGAGCACTTCGAAATGACTATTCCGGTTGTGATTAGCCAAAAATAATACCAAAATCAAACAAATTATTTCGGCCATTCGGATATATAAATGACTCATTACTACTATATAAGTAGGGAAAAAAATATAATGGAAGAATAACCAGCAGCAGTGTAAAAAATATCGAAGCTTAAAAAATTGATAATGAACAATTATTCAGATTCCAAAACTCGTAGAAGTGACGGCTACGTGAATACACGTTGATATCATAAAAGTGGAGTTTTGATTCCAAGTTAACAATTTCCTCATGCAAATATATCTGACAAGAATAAGGCCCTCATTGTATATAAAGAAACTCTAAGAATAACTTATAATACTATAGGATTAGAGGCATCCAATGGAAAATTGACAGAAGAGACGCATACCAAATAACAGATGCAGCAAGGATTGCATAGTCTCTGGTAAACTGAAATGTATCTATAGGAATGGTCATCAGTTGCAAATATTCCATCAGTAACAACTCTGATGGTGTTTTTGCCTTAGTTAAACAACATCCTGGTCCTTCTTAGCAGGCATTCCATTACGGTAATTTCGTTCATCTGCCACTGCTATATGATATGTATGTCATACAAAGCTACTTTGTGCATATTTGAGTGAGAGCGTCGTATATGATGTTATTGATGTTTGATAGCTGCTTATTTCCAGGCAGCGCAGAGGCCAGAGTTGATATAAATATGCTTATAGACAGTCAAAGGTTTGGTCTCTGACGAGACTCGAACGCTCGATCTATGTTTTCACATGTGCGCTAATCCATTACACTACTGCGCCCCTTTTACCTTAGCTCAGCGTCTTGATGATGGTAAAAGCGGTGGTAAACATTCAGAAAATTAGTTTCCGTGTCACCCTTATATTTATGCAGTATCTATCTGATAAAGGACGAATGCAAAGTTTCACGCGAAAAAGTAGGAATTCGGCCAAGGTACAGCTCCCCAAATTCTTGGCCGGGCGGGCGGAGCCTACAAGTAAAAGCCCCGTCCCGTCGTCCGCCACTGTTGGGGACGGAGAGTGGAACTGCACACTTAACTTTCTGTTCCTACGATAGTCTCCGACCGAGGTGGACGACGGGGTGGGTACTTACTCAAAGACCCCGTCCACCCGAGGACTTCCAAGTATAAGAGGTCTCGGTATCGTAGTGGATTAGTACATATGCCATGAAAAGCATGGCGTTTGGGTCGTGTGACACCAAACCTCGTGTCCACAACTCAGCGTCCTTAGAACAACACCTAGTTTTTTTGCTTTCAACCACCGTTTTTCGAGGAGTCTTGCTCCAAAATGTTATACACTTTTCCTGACCCCTGACATATTGCACCAATTTTCCAGATTGCTTCAGACTTTTACCCATTTTCTTGAGAATGCATTTCATTCAAATGTAGAACATATAGAGATAGTGCCCTTCATATATTGCGTGCATGGGCGTCGCGCATTCCCTCGGCACTAACTACTCTGCTGTTATCTGATGCGAGCGGACTGGTTTGGGTAGAGTGATGGGGTGGGAAGCAGAGGTGTGGCCGCTTTTGTGGTGAGACCGGCCCTGAGTTGCCATACCCGTCGCCCTATTATTCATTGAGGAACAAGAAGAGGACCGGTACTCAACCGATCCGCTCTACTGCAGCGATCGATTTGCTACAAAGAGACGCGAATGTTGGGCTTTCGAGGCTTGTAATTATTTAAAGGATTCGGAAGGGGTCCGAAACAAGAAGAAGATGCAAAGAAATGAGCATTTTGTAACGAACGCTCAATGTTAGAAGCGATAACCGGCGAAAAAACCCGGACTCAAAAGCGCGACGCTGCGGTATGTATTCGCATCCCATTCGCATTCAACACACTGACTTTCAGAGTTGTCCGTCGTAGGAGACGGACCACGGGCCAACGTTAGTTGTAGCACCTGACTCCAAGCGCAGTGGAGTGGCCATTCCCAACTACATTAGTGTTCATGTAAGTACATCTAGAAGCAATATAAGAAAGAACAAAGTGAAAAGTAAAAAGAAAAAAAACAAATTTATAGTAGATAAACCTCCTTTTAGCACCATGCCAAAGCGTCAAATTGGCGAGTTTGTGCAATGGCGGTCACTTAAACTCGTACACACTACGTCTGTTCTACTCTAAGCCAAAATTACCCCCTTCCGCTGTCTTCAAGAGCTTAAGGTGTTTCTGAAGCTGAAGTTAAAGTTTCTTTGAAGAAATCGGAAACCTTTGCATGCATTCTCACGCCATAGCAACGGCGTTCGCATAGCAGGGTGATGTAAGGGAGCCCTGAGATTGCTCATGTTGGTCACAATGCTTCATCTTTACAAACCGAAACAGTGGTGACGTGCAGGTGTTCCAACTAGTCTTCGGGAAGGTCAGGTCACTATTGTTGCGTGGATGGCAATTCACTATAGAAACGACGAAATAATCATCCTTATAGAACTCAAGCATTGTCTTGTCCCGAAGCCTCATGTTGATCTGAATGTGTGTAAGACAATGTGAGACTTCCAAAATTTATTCCAAAAGACTCAAAACAGCTTTCACAAAAACCGGTTGCAAAAATGTTTGCAAAAGATATTTGAGTCTTATAGGCGAGCTTTCGGCGCCTAGCCCCTTTATCAAGCCTGAAAATGTACAAATTAGATGTTATTTATAGACCCTGTTTGAGAGTTTACAGGCGTATTTGTATTTTAACAACTTACTGCTGCAACAGGACCACTGTACTTACCGCCACTGTGATCAGATCTTACACACATTGGCGGTAAGTACAGTGGTCCTGTGGCAGCAGTAAGTTGTTAAAGTACAAATACGCCTGTAGACTCTCAAACAGGGTCTATAAGTAACATCTAATTTGTACATTTTCAGGCTTGATAAAGGCGCTAGGCGCCGAAAGCTTGCCTATAAGGCTCAAATATCTTTTGCAAACATTTTTGCAACCGGTTTTTGTGAAAGCTGTTTTGGGTCTTTTGAAATGAATTTTGAGTCTCACATTGTCTTACACACATTCACATTCTTATAGAGTTAAACTTTATATTGAAGACTGTTACATTAAGTGACTTCCAGTTTTTGTGAATCTTATCTGCTTCAGCTATAAACTGTATTTAAAGGCAGGCCTCGCGATAAATCATGAGCGTTGTCGCGTTCACTATCGAAGGTAGGGGTTCTGATTCACTTACAAGAGAAGAAAAAATGAAGGAGAAGTCGTACTCACACTGAAAATAGGGCACCCTAAACACAGCCCTCGTAAGAGTAATACAGCCTAGAAGCGACTCTACGATACTTGTTGATTTCTGTTTTCTTTCTTCGACAACAAATGTAGCTCGGAAGAAGTTCTATTACCATGCAGAAGCGATCTATTGAGATCAGCCCTGTAATACGACAGCGTCACATCGTATAGAGGTCACGCGTATCTATATGATTCCCATTGGTGAAAGTAGGAATCTATTCTGGATTTCTTAGTGTGAGTCTGTCCTGCAGCGGCTGCATAAATAGACCACCTTCTCACTTCTGAATATGAGCTATTGAGGAAGTGAAGACTGGGAGCCTCCGAGCTTAGTTGTCACGTCATGAATCCAACTCTAGAGGTCTGTAGCGCCCACGCACATAACGTTCACAACTCCCTTGCCTTTTGCTCTGTCTTCACGCTCGCTGATCCTGTATCGAACCCGAACCCCCAATTTTCCAGCGGCGCGAGGCCGCTCATAACAAAGGCACTGCAGGGGGGGGGGGTGGGGTAAGAGCGGGCGCAGTGAAAATAGACCACAGCAAGTGGTGAGAGAGGGTGAGAGCCGCTTGCCGTGGAACAAGAGATTTAAACGGGTCATTCATCGTGAATCTCCCCTTCACTGACCGGAGCACTGAGCAAACAACTATGCCACTATCGCGGCAGATGCGCATTACGTAAGTCAAACATATCAGGGCAAATACAGCTGGAGACACAACTGTAGTGAGAGGAGAACAATCTACTCCAGGTTCTACTGTTAAGTAGTGGCTTGCCAAATCACACATAAACTCAAGGTTATACCTGAAACTGCCTTTGTTGTATAAGACATGACCTGCATTTCACTTATAACTTGACATTCTCTTGCGGTCTTCATTTCAAATATCAAACTGATCGCTGACCGACCGACACGAAACTGGCTTTCTGTTCTCAAATTGCTACGCCAAGAGCTGGGGCGTGTTCGAACTCATCCCCAGTTCAGTTAGCCGTTGTATAGTTAAAGAATCAGCGGAATCTTCATTAGGCTATTGCAAACGTCACAGACGTGTCCAGAAGAACAGCTTTTTCTCTGAAAACTCGACCACGTTGCCTTCTCGTATTATTCTGCGTTTGCGAAGCAGATGAATCACAAAATGGAGTCAAGCAGAGTAGCACGGGTGAATTACTATTAGGTTGATTCATAATAAATCGGACAAATTGACCAATTTTAATCATTGTCGTACAACTTTTTTACGACAACAGGGATTCACTTGAAATATACTCCATCTTTATCGATGACCTTCTGCCACGGTATAGGCAGATCATGGATGCCCTTGCTCCAGAAGGCCGGAAGCTGGAGCTCGAAGAAGTTGCCGAGTGCCGCCTTGACCTCGTCGCGAGTTTTGAAGTCTTGGCCGTCCAGGTGGCGTTGGCTGTGGGAGAAAAGGTGGAAATCTGAAGGGGCCAGGTCTGGGGAGTACGGTGGGTATAGAAGTACAGTCCAACTGTACGACAGCAGCTCGGCCTTGGTCCATCTTGCGAAGTGCGGTCTGTGGAAGTAGACACGTTGTCGTGCTGGAAGTAGACATGTGACCGCCGCCGTAGCGAACTTTGGACATTGGCCTCCAATTCTCGTAATTGACGAACGTAGACGTCGGCGGATACTGTGGTACCTTCATCGAGCAGCTCCCAGTACTCTACGCCGTGTACGCTCCACCAAGCGCGGTTTTCGTCTTCGATGGAATAGTCGCCTGACGCAAACTTCGAATGCTACAACTACAGTGTAATTATGCCGGGGCTATGCTCCTTGTGAACTTCTACCAGACGTCTGCCGATATCCGCGGGTTCCTGGCCAGATAGCGATATAAATAGTATGACGTTGCGGATGTGGTCTCTGGACCGCTTGAAATCGTGCGGCATTGTGGCGGAATGAATTTACTTTGGAGTGATTATTTTGCGGTACTTTGAAGAGCTTTTCATACTCATTCCAACGGTGCCTCGCGCGTCCATTTTCGTTAATTCGTTACTGAGTTATGATCTCTAGAAATCATCACTACCATTTGTCCGATTTATTATGAATCAACCTAATACTTTCCTAGACTTTACGTTAGCGACAAGACCAACCAGATTTCAAAGAATCGTTTCATGTTTAACACTGAAAGCTTGTAAGTGAGGTCACTTTGGTGCACCACCAACGGAACAAATACATTCAAGAAATCAGAAGCGTGGATGTCGAGGGGAATTGAACTAGGTCTGAAGACAGATCTCTGATATGCATGTACTGAACGCCGCAGCTGGGAAGCATTGCAGCGAACTGGTCAAAATTGCTTCTTCCTAGGCAACTTTTGTCACTCATTTTCTGTCCTCTCCAGAGCCATTTAGCCAAACTTGAGACCGGTTTTTTTTGCTTCTGCATGTGACTCTATAAAATGCAAAAAGCCGTTCTGAAAAAGCTCACCATGATCTGATAGGCCTTCCTTGTGAGCTAAGGCTGGTGCCAAAATAGGAGTATACAAACCGATGTGGATCGCGCCATGCATGAGATTCCCACCGACGATCAATCAGGGTTACACTATTCCCTTTTTATTTCACTAGTACAGTTGTTTTGGAATTGTGCACTGTGAACACGGCATCAAGTATCGGCTTCGCACCACAACATAACTTTATTGCAGAAGCTTGACACCCTGTTCACAGTCCACAAATTTAAGAATCGGGTGTTTGGCCCAGCTTTTGACTCTGACTAAATTTCACGTTGTCCATGCGCTCTCCCTTCTACATATCGTCTTAAGCACTTATCTTGATTACTTGTGTCTTACCTTATTTCCTATTGGTGGAGTGCCGCTTTCTGCTCTTTCGAGTTTTTGAGGGAACATTAAATTAAGTATTGAATTTGGATTTGAACCCACGCAGTCTGTCCTATCACATTTTTCCTCTACATTGTAAATCTTCAGCCTGATTAATTCCTTTGACCGCTGCCTACTTCAACAATTGTGACCCCCGCTCCCAACGGATCAAATGCGACACCCCTGTCGAGGATTCCTCGACAGAGGCTTGACCCAGCTCGCAGCTGCATTAACATCAACAATGAGCACAGTGGATCCACCTTCTCTCCCTCAACTAGATTACCAATCAAGACACTACTAAGAAGGGATTATAGTTCTTGCAAGAACTCCCTTCAGCAAAAAGCCACACTAGAATTCAATTGCACATCCCTTCAAAACGCCTTTGAAATCTCACACCAAAGGCAAGCTCGGCAAATTACTTTCGAACTAAAGCCTTGTAAAAAGATGGTCAAAGTTCTCGAGAACATCCGTTCGGCGAAGGCCAGAAATATTTGGAACTTCATTCTGGATCCTTTCAAAATCCTTTCGTTAACCTCATTCTGCAGCAGACGTCTTTACCATTACATTTTAATGTTTCATTTGCTAAAATGAAATAACTGTATGTCGAATGTCGATTCTCCTCCTGCAACCTCATTCAGCCATAAATCCAGGCCTTTTATGGTGTAGTGGGCAATAACTGAAGAAGGTTGTAGAGCGTGACGTGGTCCACATAGTCTCAGTGGACAAGCGCGTTTTATTTCACGTCAGGATCACTGCGCAAATTTCCAAAAGTTTGATTGTTGTCCCCTGTCATTCGATATTCACGTTGGGAACTTTCAATTAATAAATATTCCAACAAGCATTGTACAGGTAATTATTGGCTTTTCTAGTTTCATTGCTGTACACTCGATTATGGAAAGATGTGGCTAATTTCATGTCCTCCTTCTATTCGCACCTAATTATGTCACCTCGTGCCTATATGCTAAAATCTTTCATTAGAGTGGGTCAAGCAGTGTAAAATAGTGGCCCTCTTCTTTCTTCTTAGAGCTCCACCACATCTAACAACCATCTTGAAAATCTTATTAATGTACATAATGAGATAATTCTCATGCGCAACATTCACGCCAGTTATAGTCAGCACCGGTTCTGCTGTTCACAATGTCAGCGAGGCGGACGTCATACCCCACAGCAACAATTTGAGTTTCGCGCCTGACATTAGGCGCCACTTTCGCGCACAACTGCCGATTGTCCGGGAAGTGGACGCTGACATTGTAGATTCGTATCTACACGCTAGTCTGCGAGATTGCTCGTGCGTGTGTGGACGACGGACATTAGGCTGAATATGTCCCTCAGACAAGCAATAGATGTTACCGAAAGCAACAGTCCCCAGGTCACTTCTCTAGTCCAAAAGCTCAAATCCACCATTTTGTGGTACCGAAATAGAGCTACCATTCTGTTCACAAAACCCATGCGATTCCTCTTCCCTGCGCTCAATTCGTATCCTGCTGTCGTACATATCGTATTGCCAGTCACCTTTTGGCGTCTCCGGCGCGCCACGAGGGCGCCGCCCACGGTGTCGATCGATAGCTATAGCCAGAGCGATAATTGTGTCAAGGTCGCAGAATATACATTCTCGTTGTGCCTCTTCTTGCCATCATGGCAATCAAAATCATTTACAGGGAAACTTTAGCTTTAGCTTTAGCTGAAGGAACAATCTCATGTAGTGAAATGACCATGTTTTCTGCCGTAGCCGGTCTCTGTGGATGTTTATTTTGAGAAAACTTGCATGGATGTTTTCTTTCCAGGCACACAGTTCCAGACGAAATGAAAAGGACTCTAGAACTCAACTAGTGGATCTAGTTGGGAGAAATCCTGACAAAGGAATTTACAAATATTGGATCTTACGGTAACCCAATAATTTCAAGGACTTGGTGACTTTCAGTACTATGCTAATTATCAATAGTGTCAACTTGAAATAATTGTGGCACATCATTTTTGGGAGAAGTGGAATTCTCGTCCCGATCTGAAAAGAGTGGCTGCGACCAAATCTAGCCTCACTAGAAGGTTACCCGTAGACATCGCGCTCCAGCAACACGGCCGTCGTTGCGGCACGGGTGGAGATCTTCAGTTCATAACATATACGGTAAGCATGTGGTAAGATAATTAGCAAGTGGTGAGGACTACTTTAGGTCATTTTCCTCCACCTCGCTAGCCCTGTTTGTGGGGAGACCCTATTTTACTGCTTGCACCCTCTGTTAACCTTCAAGGTGCAAAAAGTGATGCACATAATCAAGAGTGATAGGTGGAAGTGGATGGATAATGAAGTTCATCCGTAGTTTGCAGTAACACTTCATTGATACAAACCAAATTCTCAAGCTTAAGATAGTGATCCATGATCGCGCCTCGCATGTGTGCCTAAACTTATTCTTTTTGTCAGCTAATCAATACATTAGAGGTTAATCGATATATCACTCGCCTCTAGGGGAGCTCATTCATAGGGTGCGATGAAATCGGTGAGCTTGAGGTGGGGATGACATATAGTGGATCAGGAGCTTGGCGAGTGGCAGTAGAAGTAAAGGCTTACGAGCTGCGGGATGCTGAGAAGGAGAGGAGAGTAGGATCCGGAACTGAGGATGTGGACCGCTGAGGGGTCAGTGATGGTAGGGCGACAGGAGTTGGATATGAAACGGGAGCTAACATTGTGCAAAATAGATTTTGTGATGATGCTGAGACACATGCAACAAGAGGTGTCACATGTATGGCGCCATAGTAAGATGGGAGAGGGGAACGCTCATTACCTTGGAAACATGGGAGAGCGACGTGGTAGGTGGTCTAGTACTAGATGCCTTAGAGAGGAAACTGCATATAAGCCTGGAAGAATTCTCATGCGAAAGTAATACCTATGAAAGGAGATTAACCATTCGTATTGAACCTATTATATATCATAAGTACTACCTCCTTTATGACCTTTCACAAAGTAATACATAAAAAAGAGAGACATTACATCAAGTACAAGTGTCGGAGGTTCCTTGATTAATTCCGTTAAAAGCAAGTTAGATGCTTATTTACCTCTGATGTTTACTCGACAAAGAAAACACTTTTGGGCACACATGCTTGGCGCGATCATTGGTCACTGATATTGAACCTGAGGGTTTTGTATGTATCAATGAAGTGTGTTTCTGCGAACTGCGAATGAACTTCTTTATTTATTCATTTTCACCGTTCACCCTTGTACATGTGCATTACTTTTTGCATCCCAAAGGTTAACAGAGGCTGCAAGCAGTCAAATGGGATCATCCGATAGGCATGGCTAGAAGGTGCGAAATGACCTAACAGTAGTACTGTAATTATCACACCGTATAGCTTCCGCATACTTTCTGGATTAAAGATGCACACCAAGTAAAAAGGACAAAAGGGCTCTTTCCTCCTTACTAGGCTCAGGCTGATACCACAGCTTTCTGACTATGTTTGCCGTGTATCACGTGTTTAAGTACATGCCATCATCGAGTCACGTTATGTGGTGCCTTCTTCCTCCCTTCCCCAACCCACATACATCCCATAGGTATATCAATCAAGTCTAGAATGTCGGTTATTAATGTGAAGCACACTGTTTACGTTCGAATAGGGACTTTCAAGTTTTTAGTTGTAAAACATATATACACAAGAAATCTATTGCTTGAATGATTTATATAGGGTATGGGAGCAGCTGAAATCCACCATGGTCTCAACAAACACGATTGATCGCCCAAAACCTGCAGAGACACCCAAAGTTCTGCTCACACAGTTCCACATCGAGGGCGCTATAGGGGAATTTTTGCGCCTAGAAGCGCATTTCTTGAGGTTAGTTGATTGATTAACCGCCATAAGATATTATACATTAACGTAAGAGAGCCACCATGCTGCAATAAGTCAAAGGCCCTAAAGGTTGGACCAGCAGAGCAATAAAAGTCGAATTGGCTTAGAATGCCTCCTCCTGGAACAGGATCGTTCTCCATGCTAATCCATATACTTTCTTTTGGTTGGCGGAAGGCTCCGACATACACCATTCTTCACTCACCGGAGCCTTATCTCTTTAAGAATGTCCCCAAGACCCAAAACATTTCTTCCTTTCCGATTTTCGCAGAAGTAATTTTTGATGTTTATTAGCAATATACAGGCAACGAATAGAAATATGTACATGAGATCTCTGAAAGGTTAAAGGCACTTAACTATCAGACCATTTAGGCCTTAACCTTCTTCACTGGCTTGGACTTGGCCGCTTTCGGCTTCGTGGATTTTGGCTTCGTCGTCTTAGTAGCTGGCTTCTTGGCGCTCTTAGCTTTTGGTGCCTTGGCCTTCTTCGGGCTCTTTGCCTTCTTTTCGGCCTTGGGCTTCTTTGCTGATGCGGCCTTCTTGGGGCTTTTCGGCTTCTTGGCACCAGCGGGCTTCTTGGTAATGCTCTGCAAAAGCTTGATTAGATGGTAGAGATTGCACAAAGCTGTTTAGCGAGGCAATGTAAAAATAGTCATCTTCGAATGATGGATAGGTACACACCTTTTTGGCAGCTGGGGCGGCGGCCTTCTTCTCTCCAAGCTTGAAGCTGCCGGATGCACCGCTTCCTTTCACTTGTTTGAGATCTCCCTTCATGACACCTCGTTTGAGAGCGATACGAAGTTGAGAGTTGACCTGCAAACGTTGAACTTCATTATCCACGTATATCGATCCGAACACAATCAAGCAGTCAGCAAAGCCATACTACATTCAAGAATAGGCTTAAGTTTACCTTGGTAACATTCTCTCCGAGTTTGTAGTGAGCCAGCATGTACTTGAGAATGGCAGCTTTAGACGATCCGGATTTATCCTTGAGCTCGGAAACCGACTTACGGATCATGGCCGAATAGGTCGGGTGAGAAGCGACTTTCTTGGCAGCCTTGGGCTTGGAAGCTTTTGTGGCTTTTGGTGAGGTAACAGCAGGAGCAGACATGACGACTTCGGTTGAATTGAACAACGAACTACAGCCGTAGTGCCGTGGTCGCTTACATAGCGCGTCGGGTTCCCCCGTCGCGCCCCCACTACCATCGGCCGTCTGCGGACCTAAACGGCGCGGCGTCGTGTTGAGTGTGGCGTGAAAAAACGTCCACAAAATCAGAACTACTCATCGAAACGGCTTGTAATCTTACAAGCTCTTAGAAAACACATTTGTCTAACGGATTATGTACTTTTGTGGCTCAAGCTTCGATGCAAGTGTTGATCAATGACCCATAAGTTGGTTGTTGGCGATTCCACGACGTGAGTGGAGGCAGTTGGGCGACGAAGATGTGACTAATGCCTTCATCTATAAGCAGAATTTCTATGCCATATTAGAGACACATTATTTGGCTATATATTTTAATGGATGCTTGATATTTTCTGTAGTCGTGTGAAAAGTAAGCGAGACCGAAATTGGCGACGCTTAACACGGATACCTAGTGAACGGCGCCTTGTTACCGAGGTTCAAGCGATGGTACCGTGACAAAATTTGGTCTGTAGCATGAGCAGATGATTTCTCTGCTGATTTTCACAAAAAGGCTTACTGGATTTTCCCCGCATTCACAATATTCATGGGAATTTCGTGCATTTTTTCGCGCGTGTCTTCAATAAAATGCAGCAGCCACTCGCGAACACAAACAACACTCGCCTGAGACACTTCTACAAAGGTTCTTCAACATGAACTTGCTGTTGTTTTTTTGTTGGAGGCATTCAGAAAGAACTTCGTGGGACATTCGGATTCTTCGTAATTCCAACCAATTTAGTAAGGGCGAATCCACATTCTCTGGTATCGGGGCGTGGTGGCTGCGAGAATGGAGCAACCCTCAACTTCCCATAAGAACATGTACACTGCGAAATGGATTGTTTTCCCTGACTTTTATCTATGACCCTTGAAATGAATTTTCGAAGCAACTGATTCGAGATTTTTTCGGAGTACATATACATGTGCGACCATCGATGAATCTTGGCATGACCTTTCGATACGAAGTACATAGCTGTTTAGCTTCCAGCCAATGTTGATATGAGTCTTATCCTCAACTGACTTTCGGCGTTATCGCCTTCTTCACAGCCTTTAGAGGCAGCATTGGGGGAGATTCGGACGAAAAGTAAAGGAAGTATTGAGTCTGAAAGTTGTGATGCTCAGTAACGGGACAGTGCAAAACGGATGATGGAAATGGTCAGGAACCCAAAAAATAGGGTCCCCCTCTCTCGTTGATCCTCAACGCGGACGATCTTTCCGTCAAGAAGTGGACACTCCGAACGATATTTCCATGGACATGCTGCCAAGTAAACACAAGGGAATGTTTGGAAATACGACAGCATCTTTTTATTGGAGTGAGCCTCAGACTAAAACTGCGAAAGCGCGCTGGAATACCTTCGATCTCACAGCATATCCTTGGCCGCTCTCATCGTAGCCATCCAGGTATCACGTCGCTTGGAGGTGGGGTCGCTCATCCGAAGGCGTCAGCTCTTATCTGTTGGCTGTTTCTGCACCTCGGAGGCGCGCTCTTTCACCGGGATTTTGCCACAGATAGCCTTCTTAGGCTCATAGTTTCCATGTTTCCAGTGATTGCTTTCAAGGATTTCTCAATAACCACATTACCCCTAATGCTGTCTTCAAAGGCGACGACCACGCAGGTCCACATGCCGAAAAGTCAGACGAGAGTCTACGGGGGTCGGTCGTATTTTGTGTTGTTTAGCGGCAGAGAGTCATTTGATGATCGGTCGAGGATTACTCAAAACACCTCTGCTTTAAGCTTACTGGATACAAGGTAGACTATATGGACCCAAAAACACTAACCTGTTGGGTATTCAGTGTAGCAATGCACGGTACTATGTATGCTATCGAACAATTTGATTTCTAGAGGCCACTGCTCGGTGCGTTAACGCTTGTTACACTTTCTATAATATTTGTCAGAAGGTAAGTTTGGAAAAGAAACACTTCTTCATAAAAATTTTTTGGCTGAGCTCTTAAGATCACACACTCAGATCACGAAAGCGGTAATCATTTTCGTTAGAAGTGCCGAAAAATAAGGGATCTCTTTGTTTGAGAAGGGCATTTACCCATTCACCCAGCACTGCAGTGTATTGCAGACGCTTCAAGTATATGAATATTGATAGACTTTTTCAAACATGCATCGAACAATGTGAATGGGCTCGAAAAGATGGCGTTTAAGTAAATGCTAGAAAGAACATGGAAGTCTCGTATGCGCTATCATGTCAGAGAAACGTGGCTAGTTTTCTCAACCCTAATCTGGACATTCCTGTGCCGTATTGCAGAAACGAATACCAGAAACGTAAAGCAGAAAGAAATGAGCACATGATTTATTGTGGTCGAGTGAAAAGTAAGCGAAGCCGCTTGACACGGATACCTTTGGGCTTCATGGGTTCGTGCCAAAATGGTTGAATTTAAACAACATTTTGGAAAGGCGTTCCATGCTCTAATGGGCCCTCCTTTATGCTATGCCTTTCTTCACCTTCGAAAATGCCTAAAAATGCCTTCATTCTCCCATCTGTACTGCACGTGGGCGGCGGCGTAATTTCTAATTGCAATATTCTTCTTTTTCGCTCTTTTTACTTGTTATCTACATTATTTTGGTTTCTATCTCTTCTATAGTCATATATCTGCACCCCACTTTATCCTGAATAATTCGGAAATCGTATCATATAAGGAAATAGTATCATATTCAATTGTCTGATCGATTCATCGGTGAGGATCGATTTTGGTGGTTCCCCTTTTGACCTGAACTTGTGTAATAGGGGGAATAAGATTGGTTTATTATCAGTCATGGCTCGCGGAACAAAAAGGAATCAGTCGAACGAGGACAGCGACCAGGAGCTCCCTTTATGGGCTTTGAAAATGATGGAAAAATATGATTCGTGCGCCGATCGAATGGAGAAAGCTCTTCTAGCGTCGTTCGATAGGATCACTACCAAAATCGAAGAGATCAGCGTTCGTCAGGAGGGTATGCTCGCACGTATCATGGCCTTGGAGAACAGCATTGCAAATCTTTCAAAGAATAATACAAATCAAAACATGTTATATTCAGCCATGGTGAGGGTAAGGGCAGACGAGAAGAAGATCGACGACAAATTGAGAAGGATTGCTTGGATAGGTGTGGGAGAACAAAAGGATGACCTCGCCACCAAAAAATTCGATAAGGAAGCGCTGAAGCAAGTGATAGAGACTTCTGGCGATGATGAGCTGATGGAAGAATTTTCTAAAGGAAACATTACAGCTCAGCGCCACCCAGCTAATCAGCCGAGAGGAATGAACAGTCGCGGGAGGGTCATAAAAATCAGTTTACCCTCGCAGGAACTCAAGGATCGGCTTCTGCAACATATGAGATCGGGCCGCCAAAGTCTGACGAAAAACTTCGTCCACTCCTATGCACGGCGCGATTATACCGCCCAAGAACTGGAGCTGGACCGCTCCTTGAGGAAACAAGCTGGCCAGTGGAATGCGAGTGAAGGCAAATTGCAGTACGTTGTGCGTGATCTTCAGATATACAAGCTAAAAACCCCAAGGGAGCTTCCGCATCGCACTCGTTCTGACTCTCAGGTAACCTTGGACCATCGCACTCTACCTTCTTCGCAGGGGTTTAATACGTCTCTAGCCAGCAACCCCTCATCCAGTTCCATTTGTTTTTAACAGATTTGTCCTTTTCAATGCCAGATCTGTGAACAACAAGCTACCCGACCTTTACCACTTGCTTACGTGTAATCCATGCGCCTTGTTCATAACGGAATCTTGGTGCAAACCCAATAAGATTAATGACAGTACCATTGTGGCCCAATATCCTTACAAAGTTTTTCGGTGCGACAGGGAGGGTGATATCGCTGGAGGCGGGGTTCTGGCTGTAATTAGGAACACAATACCCACTATTCTATTATCCTCTCGCAACTTCTCTATATATTTGCAATGTATTTCTCTTCAGATCGCCTTGCCTTGTTCTGCAGCCATTATAATACTGTGTTACCGTAGTCCTTCGTGTTCTGTAACCGCTTTCGAAGATTTTCTTTTGTATCTCGAAGAAATGAGCGAAAGCCGCTCGCCCCTCATTATATTGGGCGACTTCAACTTCCGAGACATTTCGTGGTCCCATCAAACTAGAAATATAGGGGAGGGATTCTCGAAAAATCAGGGTCAACTTTTTGCAGATTTCGCTAGAGCCAATGGATTCCTACAATTAGTATCCCAGCCCACGCACGGTTGCAACTTCTTAGATATCATTTTATCGAACAACACTGCCTTTGTGAGCGGGGTCTCAGTTGAAGCACCTTTTTCAACATCTGACCATGCTTCGGTCGTCTTCTCACTGCCACTTAGTGAGCCGGAGCCATGTCAAACATTCTTTATAAACTTTGCGAAAGGTAACTATGAGGCAATCTGCGATTATCTTCTCCGCGTGAACTGGGAGTACCTTTTTGATAGTTGCCCGACGGTGGATGACTGCTACTTAGCCCTCATGAGTTGCTGCCACTTTTTGATTTCTCGCTTCGTTCCTTACAGCTACATATCAGATAAGGTATCGAATGTCCCGCACTTCTTGCGCATACTGCAGTCCAGAGTAGAAAAACTGTATAGAAGTGAGAACCCATCACATAGGCGTAAGTATACTCAGCTTTCGCGACTACTGAAAAGGAAACTGGCAAAACTGAGTCTCTTACGCGAAGAGAAAATTGCTCGTTCAAGAAATGTTAAGAGATTCTGGGGTTATTGCAACACGAGATTGAAATCCTCCACAAATATTGGTACAATTATCTCTTCCGCAGGGGAGCATTGTGTTTCTGACCGTGATAAAGCCGAGGCCTTCGCTACATACTTTGAAACTTTCTACAAAAGCTTTTCTTCAGTATCACATAAAACTTCTGGCGCTACATCTGCTTGTTTTCTGGACTGGATTGACATCAACAATGAAAATGTATTCCGTACTTTAGAAAGACTTCCGATGCGCTGCTCTACCTCTCCGGATGGGCTTCCTTACATATTTCTCAAAAAAGCAGCTTTAGGCCTTACCCCCGCCTTGACATGTCTGTTCAACCGCATACTATTGAAAGGTGACACACCGGCTTTGTGGCATCTTGGACTGGTACGTCCCATACATAAAAAGGGTGACAAGTGTGATGTCAGAAATTATAGACCTGTATGCCTCACCGCATCTCTGAGCAAAGTGATGGAACGAATTGTTTGTTGCCAACTTAGAAGGTTCCTTATTTCTAACAAACTCATTAGCCCATATCAGCATGGGTTCCTTCCAAAAAGGTCAACTTCCACAGCACTTCTTTCGTCAATCCCAATGTGGCAGAAGGCTATAGATAAGAAGAAAGCGGTCTCTGTGGCATATATCGATTCCTCAAAAGCCTTTGATTCCATACCTCTTCCTCTTCTATTTGCGAAGCTAAGGCAGTTTGGCATATCCGGCTGCCTCCTTAATTTTCTGAAGTCATTTCTCTTGAACAGGAAACAGTCAGTAATTCTCAATGGTTTGCGCTCCCGAATCTACAGAACAGAAAGTGGAGTTCCACAGGGCACCTGCCTTGGTCCTTTGATGTTTACACTCTACATTAACGATATGCCACAATGTCTCCCACCAGACGTGCATTGTTCGCTGTACGCAGATGACGTTAAAATCTGGTGCTTTGATCAGTCTTACCTACTACAGGAAGCGCTTGATTCCATAGCTAAGTGGTCGCAAAAGTCTGAGCTTACTATTTCTCGAGAAAAGACGATAATCCTACAGTTAGGCCCATCTCGTTTAACAAATTTTGACTTTTCGATCAACGGCACAGAGCTTAAAAAATCGGACACAGCACGCGACTTAGGAATATCATACTCTTGTTCTCTTTCCTTCGATGATTACATTGACAAAGTTGTTTATCTAGCCAATTGCAGGGCTAACTATATTCTCCGCGCCTTTTCGACCAGGAATACGGAAACATTATTTTCGCTTTTTGCAAGTTATGTTCGTCCTTTACTGGAATATTGCCCAATGGTATGGAGTCCTTCAAGTAGACTCTTGGTCGAGCGCATTGAGAAAGTTCAGGCGAAGTTTACTGAAAGAATTTTTGCTCGCGTAGGGATGTTCCATCTGTCTTACAAGCACAGATTATCGCTACTTAATGCCAACACATTAGAAATGAGGAGAAAAATGGCCGATTACGAATTTGTCTTTAAGGTGTCCTGGAATTTAGTAGATGCAGACTTTGACATGCTTTTCAACAGATCGGTAACTATTGGACGCACACGTGGTCATAACTTTAGAATACTGAGAGAAAAAACGAAAACAACGGAATTTCGTAACTCCTTCACCCAGAGGATCATTTCTGTCTGGAATGACTTGCCCATCTCAGTGGTGAACTCAAATTCTGTTATTTCGTTTCGAAGCAAGCTAAAGAAAATCATGATTGCACAAGGGTGGTTCTAGCCGCATACAACAGGAATCAAAAGAGTATTCGGTTCATTGACTCGAATAAGAAACGGAATAAGAACAGAAGCTAAAGTTTTATCTCTGAGTTCGGAAGCGATGCTTTTGTCATAATGGTCCTTGCTGTGTTTTTTCTTCGGTCATTGTATTTCTAGTACTAGTGCGTTTATTTTACTCATAAGCTGACCCTTGCTTGTGTTCATATTAGATGCTTTTGTAATTCCCATTACGTCGGTAGGTGGCCCTTGGTGGGGTTGGCGGACCAACTAAGATGGTATCCGGAGTCGTGTAATGCTCGAGCGACTTGCAGTGTTGGCGGGCCACTGCTCTTCACCACCAAGTTTCCCACCCTACTGTCATTGATCCACGCATACTATCCGATGTTCGAGTTCGAGTTCTGTTCATGTTTCTGTCTTCCTAATGTTTTTTTTTCCTTTTCCTCTATCGGCAGTGTCTAGTTACAGTATTTAACATGCTATTTTTTTTTTGCCATGTGAAACCGATAATAAATAATAATAATAATAATAAAAAGTCAAAACCAATGATACCTGCCCTCGCAAATAAGTCAAAAACACACCATTCTACGTCAATGTCAAAATTCGAACCGCTCAGGTTAACTCGACTCGGACAACCACGCCATGTTAATAAACAGTCGATTAGGTAGCTTGTCAGTACCATTAATTTCTTCCATATGTATATCATAAAATTCCTTCTGTCATTCGATACCCTATGACAGCAACTCAATAGTTTGTGTCACAACATTGAAAGGAATTTAAATATTTTTCACGTTTCTGTTGTTGAATAAGGTTCGGAAGATCGTCAGTGGTTGAAAGGTGGCTTTAGCGAGTGCACATTAGCTAGTTGTAATGAGCAGTTATTGGCCCTTTAGCAGGGTTTCACACTTCACGGTTCCTAAGAAGTCGAATCTTCCATAATGACGCTGTTAAACGCAGCCAGATTCAGAATAAATGCAACCTTGACGTTGTGTCAAGCTTGCTCTCTATGGAGCTTATATCAGTAGACACTTAAGCAGCCCATCAGTAGACACTTAAGCAGCCCATATTTACCACAAATGACAGTTGTCAATTAAATTTGGTGGCTACCAGTATAGGGATTCAGGGGTGGATGGCTATTGCTTTTTCGCACCTGATTAATGTTGTTTCGCAAATGAGGTGCGAAGCCACCCCGATTAGTGGCGCGAACTCACGGGTCATCATGTTACCCACATTGATGCATAAGCGAGTTAAAAAAAACAAATTAGACAGGCAATACCAATGGGACAATTTCTTTGAAAAGGCTATTCCCAATTTCACAATTTTTTTTAAATGGCTCATCTCAAATTCTTTTCACGAGAAGATGTAATATTGGGAATGGCAATAGACTCTGGAACTACCTGGAACTTCCAAATGCATAAGTCATGATTAATTCCTGGAAATATGACACGATCTGAAATAAAATGAGATGGAAGATGACGGAATGCTCCCCCATGCAATACCTCATGACGGCATTTAGCTTAAAGAAAATGGACCCCTCGCGGACGAAACACTCGCTACTTACCCTCTGGCGACTACAATCATAAGTTGGGCTTTCGAGACTTCCTAAGGCATTGAGGAGAGATTTAAGACCACATTGAACACTTGGATGAGAGGTCAAGAACACGTATTTGAACAATTTGGTCTGTATCCTCTGTTTGCTTTATCAAACATTGTGTTTGTGTGCTATCTTGCGCAGACCCATTCACGCGAACTGTGCCTTTCGACATGCATGCGCCCGAGCACCCGTCAGCTTTTTACGGAATGCAAGCGCCGCCACCATTTCGATTAATGCACCTTTACTCGGTTAATGGAACAATGTGGGTGAAACGGTGACCTGTGAGATCTCAAAGCTTCATGGAAGGGCGAACAACGGTGGTTAGCGAGTCACTACTACGAATACTATTGCGCTGAAACTTTTGCTCTACACAGCTCCTACACCTATCATTTTCTGGTCAACCTATAAATGCACCTTTCATCGTAGTTACCGCAGATATTGAGGACGCCCCAGAAAAGCCCTATATTTGCAAAATCAGGATAACAAAGCACACAAACATCGAAACTCAACTGAGACCAATTGAACGTCGACACGGGTATTTCCGTCATTTTGTCAAAACGAAATTTTTTTTTCGGACAATAGGAAGGCTCTGTGTGTTCTAATCGGTGAGGAGGAATTCCGAATTGGGAAGGTCGCGTTTGGATCTCTGTATGAGAGAGAGATTTGGGTTCCAAGTTAATTCATTCATCCCCCATCTTGCGCTTGCGACGAGCGCACCGCTGCACATTGATTATCGATTGACGAGGGGGGAGGTGTTATGCCTACAGCACCGTTTTTCTTCGCTTTTTTTCTATGAGGCGAATGGGCCCTTCTTCCCCGTACTGCTCGTAATGGCAGACTTTTGATGACAAGGACGTGGTAGGGCGCGAGATTCCCTTGACACTTTGCTCATGCCTGGTCCACAATTGGTTGTTGGCATTGCTGAAAACTACTGTGCTTTGTAACCAAGACCGCATCGCCATTGTGAAGGTTGTTACTTTTAAACGAAACAAAGGACAGCTACAGGACAACCGATGTACTTATGTTCGAGTAAATTCATCCATTCCGCATGTGTAGTAGGTCCGCTGACAGCTGTTTTACCCATGATTTCTCAAGGACAAGCACCTTTTGAAGTATGATTACCACAAACTTAATACAGCATCAGCACCTCCAGCTCTCCAAAAAAAAGAAGAACTTTGCTCGTTGTATTGTCTATGTGGGCCAGACTTACGTTAATACTAGTAAAGGGTGAAGCCAGTGCTGCATCACTGATGGTCTAAACTCTTCTCGAAGTCTAAGGCTTCGCCATAACACAAGAGTCTTGCGTTAATGCTGCAAAAAGTACGACGATGGTAATCACCGACTCAGCCTTCACATCTGCTACTGGATAGTCTCAGCAAAATCGGTTCTTGTTCATGGACTTGCCGATTTGTGTAAGGGCCACTTGACATTTAGTCTTTTTCTGTTGTAAACCTACTAACCTCAATCTGAACCCGCTCCATTCAACAGGGGAGCCGCTGAGAAATCACTCTCTCTGGTATTATACTATGGCCATTGTAGTGTTGGGCGTTAAAGTAGACCGAAAACATGTCAAACTAAACGAATGGGAGCAACAAACCGAGTGGCGCGGGAATGAAAAAGATCAGGTATGTAGGTAGCAGGACACCTATAGTCGCCTAGTTCCCGGGCTCTGCAGAAAGTTGCTGCTATTGAGCCGAAGTTCACTGGACTATGTAACCCATGCCCTAGAACAACTTTACCGATGACACCGGGAACGGAGTATCGTGATTCCTTCACCCCTTCTTGCAGACTACTTGGTCAAGACCATAACTCCTCTTTTGCATTGAAATCAAAAGAGTTGAAACCTTTTTCGCGACCAATCATGTCACTGTCATAAGCTCTTCTTGCTCAGACGATGAACAAAATACGGGGACGAGACTAGGAACCAAAGACCATCAATAGATAAATTCAGAAATATCATATTTTCGTTGACGAGCGATGTCAGGGGATCTCGAAGCGAGGAGTCGAAATCAACCTTCAGACCCATGTTAAGTACGACGACGTAACGATAGCAGGCCGACTGCCAATGCCACGGAAAGGGGGGGTGACTTGATTCAGCACTTTGAATTATGTAGATGAGATGAGGTACAAACGGGCGAAGATTTGAGTACGACTGTTTTGACAACCATTCATTTTCTGTTAAAAGTGAATGTGGTTTTGGGCATTTTGCCTTGAAACTATTCTCTTTTTCCTTCAAGATGGAATCGGGAGTTACTTCAGCCTACGTTCTCAATCGATCTTCTATGTTCTTCATTTGATTACTTCCACACTTCGATGGTCGGTCTGCTGATGTTGTCCTAGCGTGGATCGACTTCGCCATTCCGCTCGATTCTGGTTGCATCTAGTGTGGCAGATCGCGTTCTTTGAATGATGTTGAGAATGCGACGGCCCACCTTGATAGCGAACTTCCTGGTGGCCTCTTCTTCTTCCGCGGAGGCCGTTCGGTTACACGCAAACTCCATCGGTGGCCCTTTTTTCTCAGTTAATGGCCAGTCCAACGATGTTCCATCTCTCTCACGTAGTGCAACTTCTCTTGCAATCGCGACTTCTCCCGATTCTCACTCCGTAGCCTGAGTTGCTACAGGTTAATCTTCGAGAAGCGTCTTCTCAGCACACGGAGAGCTGACTAATGCTCTGAATACTGCCTTCTCGTCAAATCAGATTTCCGTTGCGTAGCATAGTGCCGGCAGTACTGAGGCGTTGGATATCGATGCTTGCAGATCCGCATCTTTTAGTTGGTCGGCACTTCACTGATCGAGTTGAAAGCTGCCTATCATCCGCGTCTTCTACAGGATATTTCGGCTGTGGATCGTTCGCCGTGTACGTAGGAGTCCACCTGCTGAAGATGATTGTGTTACTAGTTCTACTGTGCCTTGCTCACACCACTGGTAAACCATGATTTTCGCCTATTCCGTGTTCATTTCCAAACCGATTTTGTTCCAGACACTTTTAGCTCGTTGATCATTATTTCCATCTCTGTGATTTTACATAATATCAGAACGATATAATCGCCAAAGCTAATCCGTTTGCTAATCCGTTCACCATCAGTGAGGTAGCCTTTGTCTTCCCAGTGCAGACTGGCTACGACCTTCTCGAACGCGGACGTAAACAGCTCGGGAGGAAGAGTGAAATTTCGTCAAACAAGTGTATCGTGGTTGAGGTGTTGGAGGAGCACTCATCAAGCAAGTGACTATGAGCACTGGGAACTCCAGCACACGTCAGGGCGTTGAGGACAATATTTGTTTCCACAGAGCCGAACGTCTTTCTGTAATTAACGAAGGCAAGGAACAGTGTTAGATGATACTCGCGACTGCTTTCGATGAGCTGAAGACATTTTGAGTGTGATCCGTCAAGGAAAGTTCTTGCGAAAACCGGCTTGCTCCACTCACTGGTAGTAGTCTGGGATTCTTTTCATGCGATAGACAAGAATATTTGCTAAAGTCTAGAACACCACGGAGAGCACGCTCACCAGATCATAGTTCGCGATATCTTCGCGTTGGACTCTTTGAATAGCAGTATCGTCTTGGACTCTTTTTACGGATTTGGAATCGTCCGGAGAAAAAAATGTAATGGTTGAAATGCTCTGCAAGAAGCGAATGGAGGGCTGAATCACCGGCCGAAAAGAGCTTTGCAGAAATGCTGTCTGGACTGGGAGCAGTTCCTTCCTTCATCTTTTTGATAGCATAAGCAACTTCTTATTCCAGTATGGGAGGAACTTTTGCAAGCATTGATGAGCATCATTGCACCTTGTAAGGCACTCTCAAACGGTGTGTATAATGAGTCTTCGCAATGCTTATATTCTTCCATACTTGTCTACGAGGTCCTTTGATCACTGATATCGCTTTGCAGCGTCTAATGCTTGCTCTTTTTCTGCTGCTTTCGGCAGTTTTTTCTTCGGTATTCTCATAGTAAATCTTTGACATCCACTTTAAAGGCTCAGCTGATGGCTTCGACTCATTTGGAGTGTGTTGCATTGAGATCTTCTTTCCAAGCTAGGATAAAGGGGTCGTATTTGGTCCGCTAGGAGGGGGGGGATAGTAATCGTTGAGGTAAGCAGTGATCAACAGAATTTCTCAGGCTGATGGTCTAAAGTGTAAGGGAAAATGATAAACTGACTAATTGGGTTCGAACCCGAAACTAGTTTAAGTTAATCGTAATGGAAACATCATGCATGGCGCGATCCGCAACGAAACCGGTCAACGACAATAGCACTTTCGTTGGTCCGCTGACACCGAAACCACGTACAGAGACACCTTTGAAATTCACCAATCAACCTGGAAAGGATATCTATCAACGAGTCCCACCGTGGATGGACACTCCAGAAACAATGGGATTATAGCGGAAAATTAGCTGATATGGACTTCTTCCATATCTTACTGCGATCGCAAGTACGTAATCTAGTGCTGGCGGCCACTATGCGGACCGGAAAAACGTTTGTATTCATTGAGAATGTGGATGGAATCCTCATGCATGGCGCGCCCCACACAGAAGCTGACCGACGCTTCTTGCCTTCCCACTAAGCCTCCGAGAGTGGGGGGATGCATGCTAGAAAAATTTCAGCAGCAATAAATTGTTTTTTCAGAAGAATCGTGGAAAGATCTCGCGAATTCGACAAAGAAATTTTCCTCAACTGGCTTTCCTCAAAGTTTCTTTTTTCGTTTTGAAGACATGGCGTAGCTCAGGTAGTTCGAAAGCAGCAACGTCGCTGACCCCGGGCACCCGGAAGTGCGCTTATATGGTTCCGAAAACGCGCTTATATGGTTAAGTTTGAAGGAAGTTATGACCATTTGAAGTGAAACACTTCGAAAATTTTCAAAATTTTCCGTAACTGGAAACCCATGTCGAGATCTACACAACGATTAGGGAAAGCAATTGTCCAATAGATAGGTCTCAGAAAGATTAGAAAAACAGGTCTCAGCTGCTGCAACGATGAGCTCTAAGAAAGCACATTATCAGTGGTCGGCAACGCTTTCATTTCGGAATATAAATATTGGAATTGTTGATTCCTAGACGATTTGTTTTGGAATATGAGTACCGAGTTTTGTTAGGTTCTTATTTCTTTTTTTTTGTCAGGAGTTTAATTTGGCCTCAGTGTTTTCTTTTACCATGGGCTCTTATTTCCGTGATGGATCGCACTGGCTTGGTAGAAACCCCAGAAGAAGCGGAAGGTGGGTCGTGTTGAGGCCCCCTTTTTTTGGGGGGGGGGGAGGTCGTATTTTTTAAAATTTTTCTCCACTGGACGCTTAACCCTGTTCGAAGCTCTGCGCTTCTCCAGGAAAGCGGTCGCATGTGCGTCATTCCTTTGAATGGTTTTTTCCACACATGATGCGGAAGCATTCCTTTTACAGCTGCCCATGTTTTCTTTCTTACGCACAAGCTTCAGTCTGAGAGGACACGCCGTTAGATCGATCCTTGGCATACTGCAGAATTCGAGGCGATTGGTTGCTTATAATAGTTGTGTACTTCTCCACTGCTCCGTCTTGAGGAGCACATGACTCCCTACAAGTACGCTGGGCAACCACTATAGTATACATCCATCTTTGACTTAAGTATCCAGGCTGTACTGACTGATGGTAAAAGGGTTCTCACTGAGCCTTTTTGTGTATTATGGTGCCTGCGTTTACCTGTAACTCACCAGTTAAGGCTCTCCACTCGTATCAGTTCGCTATCTTCGAATCGAGCCTGCCCAGCCCAGTTATGGAAACTGTGAAGATTCTACAAATAAGATAGTTGCTAAATACTGTACCTAGACTTCGAATGACGAGTGAACTCTCGTAACTAAGTTCTTACTTTCAAGTCATATGCCGTTGTTGATATTTGTACGTTGAACAATAAATCAGCTACAGTTCGTGTCTTTTTTCACAAAAACAGATTGAATTTACAGTTCCGCTCAAGTGCAGTGCAGTGGAATGAAAGGTCGGTAAGCCGGCTATAGCATGATTGGCCATACATATGGATTTGGCTGTCAATCAAGGATGACCGCGGTGCATGTTTATGGATACAGTTGCATTCAACAAAGTGTATGCATTTCAGCTTAACTCCAGGGAACGTGGAGAAAACTGGTCGCTGTGAAGTAGATAATCTCACATTCAAAGGCCAAGGTGGTTTTAATGAAGTCCACAAGGGGAGCCATCGCCAAAAGCATCACGTATTATTGTTTGTTGCATTTTGAGAGTGAAATGTGCAATCTGTTTCTATTTACCGGCAATAATAATAGTCGCTGCCCGAAAGCGCACTTGTCTAAAAAGCTTACTCGTCTGTGGCTCTAGGGTGAGCCCTCATCGCACTCATGGGTGCCAGTGGGACGATAGCATTTCGGTGCGAGTGGCGGACTCCTTTCACCTCTCGCCTGATAAGCATCAGGAGTGATCCCACTGAGCTTTACCTATGCCTACATGTTCAGATGCAAGTTTTGCCTATCCTATAAGACGTCTCGCCTTCAAACTACGCTGAAAACAGTCGAATCTCACAACAACCCTGTTCACTGAAATTTTGACAATCCCTATAAAGTCAGGAAGGCTGGTTCTAGGCACAAGTATCGATAATTAGAGTGCTCACAAAGGCACAAGTTATTGACTGTGAAGCCGTCCGTGTGGTTTCAATCGATCCGTCAATGGTGTAGCCCACGCGATAGCACGAATTCGGCGACGACAAGGGAAACTAGGGATTCCATTTTTCGGGTTTTCGGCACTTTTCCTCACCTTCATAATGTTTGATTTTGGCACCTCTATTTTGTTCTGACGGGCGGTCAGTCTATAACACCCATTGCCCTCGAGCAGGGACTACTACCGTATGTATGTAAGGCACCAAAATCGGAGTTCGTAAGTACCTAATTTGCAGTATGACGTTTTTCCTGAGATGACCTTTTTTGCATGTTTACGACGCCTTCGTCCTTGGCTGCTAGTTTTTCGATTGTTTGCCGGCTGTGCCGTGGAGTAGCTGCGTGCGTGCGCTAGATTCCTGGAGGAAGCCTCCTTGAATGTTCAAATTTATCATGGCTCATCTTAAGGGGATCAGTAGAAAAGTCGAAGCCACCGATATATGCTTGTAATATACGTAACATGTGAACCGACTGTGCCACAGCAAATTGATGAGAATTAATCAAAATCTGAAGTAAAAAGGTTTGATTTCACAGCTTCTCAGTGTTGATTCTAAAAAAACAGACCGAAATCGACAAAGACCTTTTGGGAAAAAACTTTCCAAAACAAACTTGGAAACTGAAAGAGAATCAATCAATAGGGTCGAGCTTGGTTGCGTGAACTGGTCTTACAATTCTCAAGATTCTCTTTTCATTGGCGCATTTTATGATAGAGATTTCCGATTTGACACCTGGCAGAGGAGTAATCTTCTTGCAATGTAAGGCGCTCGCTTTGCTCCCATATATACACAGGAAGTCGAACCTCCAGGAGTTTTGCGTCCATACACAGCTCCTCCACTGCACAACCGGCAAACAATCGAAAAACTAGTCAGACAAGGAGGAGGGCGTCGTAAACATGCAAAGAGGGACATCTTGAAAAAACCGCTCTCCACAAAGCTAGGGAGTATGAAAAAGAAAATCGTTTATTGGCTTCTTTTTCCTCTAGCATATGAGGAACACGATCGAGCTCTATGTTTGGATTCACGGAGGATAATCATTGGGCAATGTGTTCTCGGCCACCTGCTACATAACAGGTTGATTACATCGTACAGCAGCAGGTGGCGTCGTATCGCCCCTTCTTATGACTTTGCGCTGCCTGTACTAGGTCGTTAGAAAGGTTCTGGCAGTTCTCGACCTCTAATTGCAGATGCGCCTACGATAAGACATGTTAAACTTGAAAAGTATTTTCTAAAATTCTCAGTTTCTCTTTCAGTTTTGGCAATTTGCAGTTCAAAGTTGCCCAATCCTAACATGAGGAATACCAAAATGATTGCGGGTTCATACTTTTCTCGATTACAAGGGTATTTTCAGATATTAAAATTTTGTTTTGGAACTCGCAGTCGAAGTGCGGCGCTTGCGAACTCGTCGCGTAGAACAGCGCCTGCGGTTTTCAAAGCAGAATCTGCTAAAATCTCTGAAATTGTCCCTTAAGAGTGAAAAACAGTAAAAGTTCCACAAAATTTTTCAATCCGCATGAGCAGAGCTTTCTATTGGTACCATTTCCAATTTACTCGCAGCACCTTAAAGCAAGATAACAGAAAAGACGGAAAAATCATGGGTTTTCCGTCATTGTCGTGAATAAAGTAAAGTTTCTTGTTACCTAACTTGTGATCTGTAGTTTGCGATGCATTTACAGTAGTTAAGTTTTCTCACAGTATTTTGCAGCCGTAATGGTTTCGCTGAGAGCTGAGCGTGATGAACCACGAAGATTATCGTGAGCTGTGCCTTTAAGATGTTCCCATGGTAGTACATATTAGGTCTATGCAGAATAAATGGCCGAAACGTAATTGGCCATAACTTCGCTCAGACACAACTTTATTTGTCGAAATAAAAACCATTCGAATCTACAGAATTTTGCCAACGATCTGGTAAGGAAAATATACCATCACGATCAAATTCTGGATGCCGCAGGTTTGCATCGGGAACCCGGAAAAAGTGGTCATCCGTCAGCGATAGCTCTGGGGAATAAGGGGGGGGGGGGGGTGAGGGAGAGGCTCGATGCCTAACTGCATCATTTTTTTACTGGGTGCGCAAAACAACGCAAAACCCCACAGTTCGCAAGTCACCCGGCAATAACTGATCGAGACTCTCCCTCACCCCCCTTATTCCTCAGACCTATCTCTGACGAATTACCACTTTTTCCCGGTTCTCGATGCAAACCTGGGTGATGCATGTTGAAAATACCATCGTTGACTTCATTATTTTTCGCAATCCAGAATTTTATCATGATTGCATATTTTCTTTACCAGATCGGGCAAGGTTGTGTAGATTCGAATGGTTTTCATTTCGACAAATAAAGTTGTGTCTGAGCGAAGTTATGACGTTTTGAAGAAAGTGTCCGTTTTAGCCATTTATGTCGCTTTATTTGAACAAAGATTTTTCTTTGTTACAAGCTTGTGCACCATTTTACATACCTCTCGAAAGAAATTCCTCTGTCTACAAAATAGTTTGCTTAGTTTTTCTGTGCGTCGTAATGCTGCCAAGCCGGCGAAGTTGTTGGTCTAGTCGACAAAATTAACCGCATCGGCAATTAATTGAAACATGATCTTTCACTCAGGAAAGATCAATCAATTATGTGCCTCGTATCTAGCCCCAACCTCTTATATATGTTTTACCGATTGGTTTTGAACAGTCATGTCGGCTTTTTTTGAATTTGGTTATGCCACCACAACTTGGCGATTCCAGGCTAATTCGTCGAATCATGGCAAGAGAATTTGCTTAACTACTCCGCTGAAAGAGTGGTTGAATGTTGAGAAGAGGTAGTGAGCAGGGCCTGTGAAACAACATCGACCAGATTTCTTGAGTTTCTGTTGAATTATGAATTGCGCAATATAGCCAACTGACCCGCTGTCACACAAATCGAAAATTCATTATGAATCGCAGACAGGACAAAAACGAAACTCGTTTTTGATAGAGCGGAGAAACTCTAACAATTGGTTTATGAGACACTGCTGCGCAATGGATAAGGAAAATTTTCATTTTGGACAAACGTTAGCGCTTTCAGAAAACAGAAAAGAACGACTCGACTTCTCCATCAAGCAAGTTGTGGACCTTGCAGAAGAGGTCGGGGTTAAGTACGGGACACATGAATGGCCGATTTTCTTGGAGTGAAATGTAGTGTTTAAACTGATTGCCGGTTCGGTCAATTTTTGTCTGCTGGACCTACTCTTCGCCAGCATGAAAATCGGCAATATCTAACCTTCTCAAAAACCGAGCAACCTTCTTTTGTAAAGCACTGGGATCTTTTTCGAACAATATGTGTAATGCTGCAAAACTCGCAGGCTTCATTTCCAATGGAAAAAGTTCGTTTGAAAAAGGGCATTACCTATGGAATGACCCAATAGCATGCGAGCGCATAGCGCATCCTGTCCAAACACATGTAGACCAACCCACACTTCGTGTGCATGTTGCCGAAAACCTTATCCCTAATTCTGCTTCATGTGCTTTGACTGCGGGGGATTTTTAGAGGACACGACCCGGAAACCATGGACGGAAAAGCAATTGAGAAAACGGACTGTAGAGTTACTGGAAACCTCGGGAGGCGCATTGTATTCCGAAATTCGCTTTGGTAAAAAAATTGTGAAAGAATTCATATAACGACAAAATGGCAGCTACCAAAAGACAATACGATCACAGTTTTACAAAGCTCAGTAACAGAGATTCTGAGACCTTTTTCGCTCTTTAGAGAAGCTACATACGACTTTAATAGTATCGATCAAACATCGGTGAATGGCACTTTGAATTATATTTGGCATGCATCCTTTTTATTGTAATTTCCATTTTTCGAGCCATTATCGCGACCTCGATCTTATCTCATCTATCCATGAAGGCATCCATAGGCACGAACTGGATTTAGATTTATGGACTGATGGCACGATGCTCCCTTGCGCTGCCAGCTGTCACACGAGCACACGAAAATCATGAATGCGCTATGCTCGATAATTTTCCTGCTCTATCAGGCTAATATGATTAGCATGGAAGATCAGAATGCCGCTGTTGCAGAATCTGGCGTTTTGCTTTGAAGGTATTGGAAAGAAGTAATTTTGGCCAATTATGCTATATGAATGTCGAGGCGCTAAGTGGTGCAACAGCAAAGGAGGAATTGGATGAAATGGCCAGAAACGCGAGAAGTAGGACCGCCTTTCCACTCTTTCCCTTTGGCTCCCTGTGCATCACCAGCTGCCAAGGGTAGATGCAGGCGATGAGGGGCCACCGCCGCAACTCGAACTAGAAGTCTGATGAGACACGGTGAAGGCACCAAGCGCGCTATTTCGGTGAGACTTTCGCAATGAATAATTTCTTTCGAGCTCGTTGTTCATTCACTGAACGTTCCCGTTTCTACTTTCCCTCATCGCCCTCCTTACTACCTCTAAGGGCACTTTACAGGACACACTGAAGTACTGCAGCCTCTTCCACGTCTCATAGTTCTACCCACAGCAACGTAGGCTGTTCCTTCCAAGGCGTAAGTGTGAGTTTCTGGAGCGTTTAGATAAAAGAAACCAGAACAACACCGTGTCCCACTCCGAAGTGATTACAGGGCGGTGACAGCAACGTATCAGAGCAGGCCTGTGATTCGAGGATACGTTAAGGAAGAGATTCCAGAAGCAAGTGAACGTTCGAATGGGGAAGCAGGTGGCAGAGTTTCATGATATCATCCAGCGGGAACAAATATGTGGCGCCTCTCGCGATCAGATGTGAACTCTTTCGCGCCCACTGCTAAAAGTGAAAGCTTATTAACTTACCAGAGAACAAAAACGAACGGAAACATGGTAACTCGTAGAAAAGAGGACCCCGTGAACACACTCTTCGAATGAGTACTGCGGCTTGGAAACGAGTCCTGCATGATGGTATCGCTCACAATTCACAATATTATCTGGTTCGTGCTCCTGATGTCACATACACCGGGTTTCCTGTCTTATCTCGTCTTATCGCAACCGCTGATAAGTCTCTTTCCACGTGAATGTCATGTCGGAAGATGCTCCGCTCAATGCCAGGTGTGGTCTCAGTGGGTGATTGGGAATGGAATGCATTCTAGTTGGTGTGACGGCGTGAGGTGAGGTCATGGGTGTCTAAAAAGGTGAAGCTTGGACAGTTACCCGAGGATCTAACTGCACCGGAGAGGCAAGCACGTAATCTGGTAATCACGAAGCGTGCCTCTAAAGACTCACTTTCATTCGATAATCTCACACAAGCCCAGATGTCAGGGAGGCTTATTTCTGCCATTTTTGACAATTTCTTTTAGATTTCCGTTACTGGCGCATTGCTAAGCACTCTTATTTTATAGATTAGCGCTTCAATTCATCAATGTGCCTTTGAAAGGAATCAAAACAAGGTTCGGTTTTCAAAGTTCCGTCTTATGTGGGTATACCTCAGCACACTCGCATCTTGTCCGAATCTATAACAGTTCCGAATCAAAAAACATACACGCACTGCTTTTCTGTAAATCTGACAGATCTCGAATTTTTCCCACACCTTCTTACGTGTTACGGAGGTGGTGAAATGAGGGTGTATATCGCTAGGACAGAAACGTCGCGTGCCGAACACGGCCACGCGACGGTTCTGTCCTAGTGATATACACCCGTGAAATGACAGGTGGCGCGCATTCAACTCTCACGGGGCGGGGATCAACGCCCACGCCAGCCAAGCCTTCCATCCCTCCGGGGTCGGTAAACTGGAACCAGACTTGTCATAAAAGCACTGACTCGCACATACTGCCCACCGCAAGTCGTTATAGGCCACATCACATTCACCAGCCACCATGATTCTGAATAGAACCAGAGCGTGCGGCGTATCCCAAAAAGGGATTGATTAACGCCGAAGAACTTTATCTTTCATCCTTTATTTATGTGATTCTATGGTCCATGACTATTTCTTTTGTTATGAGTTCTTCATGGTAGTTTATAAATGCCGAGTTCTGCTCGGATCTCAGAAACCTTGACGGTGACCCTAACATGCCATAGGTGCAAGGTGTTGAATAATGGTGCCGTTGGATTATACTATAGTGGGATTTCATTGGGAAAAATAATTTCTAGATTTGCGAATGTGCACTTTGAACGCACTTTTTAATCTTTCCAAATGATCGTGACTTTCTTCCCTGAAAGACACGTTACCGGAATGTACGGAATGATTTATTGTCTGCAGACCTTACGACGAGATGTCAGTGTTCACACAGTTGCCTTGGAAGTAGTAATCCCGCCCTTTTTCTTTCTCTGTGTTTCGCAACGTTCTCTTCACATTTCGAAGAAGTTTATACAGGGGGTGCTAGAAGAAGTAACTTTTTCCCTTTACTTTCAACACCTCATTAGTCGAACTTTGCGAATTCCCCATCACCCAATCGAGAGCATACCTCACACTGTCACCGAACTCAGTTACAGCCTTCTGCACGAGCAGTATCAGGAGCTTCTTCCGAATGTTTACGGTGTGTCACCTCAACTCGCAAAATCCGAGATTTCGCTACCTTTGTTCACAACCTCGCTGAGGTCGGTGAACTCTGCGTACCTGAAAGGATTCATATTGGGTGGTGTCCTTGAGTATTCCTTTTTTCTAGACTACCAACATCCTTCGTTTCCAAGAGCCAAAACCTGACATTTCCACTGAAACCCTCACGGAGGTGGGTTTGAGGCAGAAAAATGACATTTTGGATCATAGCAGCGTTGCCCAAGCAGCGAGAGCTCTCTAACTTCTATGAACCGATGACTCAGTCCTCAGGAAGCTTTCCACGAGAGACCTCCCACGGAAGCTGGCTCTGCTGTCGTAGGCGGACCTGCTCTATAGCCCGACTATGCCGACTAAAGGCTCCAGTAGTGAGCCACAGCTGTTCTTACTTTGAGAGGACCATTCCATATTAGGTTGTCCCAAAAGTCTTGTATGATTTTTTTCGATTATCACTTTTTAATTTTTTCTTCCAACATACATCAATTAGGCATCAACATATCCACCATTGTTATCAACAACACTCTGCCACCTCATGGGCTTCCCAGAGCTCTGGGTTCTGAGAGTCGAAGAAGTCAGGATCGCCTCTGCAAGCAAGTCGTAATCAACAAGCTTTCTCTTAGCCAAGAAGGATCCAAGAGCATGGGTAAGGTGATAGATGGAGAGGGTAATGTCTGAAGAGGAACCGCATGGGGCAGGACATCCCAGCCGAGCTCGTGTAGCTTGGCCTGAGTACTCTTCGCGATTTGGGAGCTGGCGTTGTCATGAAGAAGGATGACCGCGGACCTTTTCCGGCGCTTTTCCCGAACAGCGACGGCGAGCTGCTGGAGCTGGTGGGTGCATACGCTAGCGGTGACTATCTCGCCTTGTATCAGCACCACTTGGAAAAGCATTCCTTCCGCGCCCCAAAAGTAGCGTAGTCCTGGGCGTGGTGCGTCTTCCATGTCAATCTCGCCGTTGCTGGAGCAGATGAACCAGCGGCGCGCGGTCTCGTAGCTCACACATCCCTTGCCCAATGCAGCGTTGATGGAGTCGAAAGCTTCCGCCGCTTAGGTGCCGCAAGACCACTCATAGTAGATGACACTGCGTGTTGGGTGGGTATCGATTACAGGCACTGTAGCTCTCTCCACGGAATCTGGTGGGTCAATATATATATTTTTTTAGAATGCTTAGAGAACCTTCTACCATACTTCTGGACCGCCTAGAGCTGCCTTGTAGTAAACAAGAGTTATTGATTTTTTTGGAAAAATCCTACAAGACTTTTGGGACAACCTAACACTTTCAGCTTTTTCATTACCCTCTGTTTTGCATATCTAGTGGAAGTGAGCCACGAATAAAATCTTTTTTTTCGGTACCCTCTGTGTATGTGTTGATAGAGCTTTTCCTGCACTACAAAACGCTACTATCTGTTTTTGCAATTTCTTCGATTTCCTATTATATATGAGGTTTGGAAATGAAATAAGCTGACGGCTAAAATTCGCACTTTCAACATTTCTTCTTTCTCGCGTGCCATTGAGGTCAAAGAATGTGTGCGCATATGTTTTCGATAGAGCTTTTTCAGCTCTACTACACGGTTGCATTTATTTTTGATCGCATGATTGCATGTGATTTTCAAGGTTTAGAAACGGAGTAATTTGTAGGGAAAAATCTGCACTTTTAGCGCATCGTGGTCCAAAAAAGCTGACCTTTTCCACGTCAGTTGAAATTGAATGAGGGAAGAACGTCGCTGACCCATCTACTGTTACAGTACAATAAAAGTTTTATAACTCAATTGTTTGCGGAAAAAAGTGCGGGTGGGCCTCTACTGCGCAACCCATTTCTGAGCCCCAAGAATATCAAAGTGTGAAAGTGTTCAGAAGACTGGTGGCCTCATCTCGTAAAGCAGAAAAGCTCTGTGGAATGCATTCATGAATATTCTCTTGAATTTCAATGGTAGGCGAGGAACAGGAGATAATGAAAGTACACCTTTTGCTGCATTTGTGAGTCTAAAAAACAGCAAAGAAAAAGTTGAGCGAGTATAAAGGGCAGTACTAACCTGTGGAGTTGGAAAAGCGCTATCGAAAACATGTGAACATACATTTTTTGATCTCGATGGCAGACGAGGAAGATGAAATGTCGGGAGTGCCAATTTTTGCCTTCGGCTTACTTCATTTCCAAGCCTTATAAATATCAGGCAATTGAAGGAATTGGAAAAAGATAGTAGCGTTCTGTAGAGCAGAAGATGCTTTATCGAAAACACGTATGAGCTGTGTCAAAAGATGAAGGGAACATTGTGAAAATTAAGAACAAAAAATTCGCGGGAAGTTATTCTTAGGCCAATATATTCATTGTTTTATAAGTACCTACATTAGTCGACTCTATCTCATCTTTTTGTCTGCCTGAACTCAGGTCTGACCGCGATTAATCGCCCAAGAGTTGACCAAAAGGACATTCGCGGTAAAGCGGCAAAGCGTCCACCTCACCTTTCAAGCTTTCTCTCCATACTCAACCGTCTGCGTCCTTGGAAATAGCGTTAGTTTCTAATCAAATAGTACTCTGAACATCCTAGAATAAGGGAATACGTAAAAGAAGGGGGTACTCCAAATTTCATTCTTTTTTGCCGCCTTATCTTTTCGACGTGCTGGTATGCTTGGTATGTTGGAAGACAAATCGCACTGGTTGTTAGAGTGGTACCGCCTGGTACAACTCGGTTGCGGCATTCCTGAGAAAATCTGGAAGAAATATATCTGCTCTGAAATCTAGCTGCTGCCAGATACAGACACGATTTCCACCACCATAGTAGCTTTAACGCATTTTTTCATAGTTAACACAGTTTGCTAGCCACTGCTGTCCTGTGTGACTCATTGAGTTGGTAAGGTGCCCAAGTGCCTACAATTTCTCGGAGCCATGACCACTTCATGGTCTGTCGATTGCCGTTTTGGTAGAGTAAGGTTGCTCATACCCCTAGTATGGCAACCTTCGGATTCGCTTTGTAGCTTCTGAGGATATCCTCCTTATGGGTGGATGAGCAATAAGATGCGCGCCGCCTGACCTAGTGGAACAGCGAGACACTGACGGGTGATACATGGCATCAGTACCGAGTGTGGCATAGGAATAACAGGTAATTCCCCGTCTAGGGATCCTGAAAACACCTGTTATGAATTTTGGGCTCAAATACGGGGCTGTAAACTTGATCTGGATCTTGCTACAATGCAGCGAAGCCACCTCGTGTGCACATTTAGGGAATCATCAAAGTATGCTCTAATACTTTGTGGTAATTGGAACTTGATAAAGTTCAAAAGCAGCGGAACCGCAAGCAATTTCAGAGATGTCGCAAAACCTATGAAATCCTGATACTATGCTCAAGGCTCTGCCCTGTCACGCATTGCCTATTGCTGGTGCTGCCCTTTTTCTGAGCTCTACCAAGGGCAACGAAATTAGACCCGTTAATTTCGTTTATCGTTAATTTCAAATATGGAATTTCTGCGGCATTCTGTCGGGCTGATGAGGAAGGAAACGGTATAACTTTTCGAACTGTCCTGTGTTCAGTCGGAGGCGCAACAGCGGACTGTCTGCCAAGTACTTTTCAGTCCCACAAATGCTACTATTGACTGACCAGCACGCAAGACAACAGCTCGCACCAGTTGATCTCTCTGTTTCAGCCAAGCTGAGCCATGCATAACGGCACGATTTGGCTGAAACGGAGGTCATTTTTCGAATCTGGTTGTGTGACATGGTAAGAGAAGGCGGCTTTCGATTCGCTTTCACCAAACAACCGTTAAATGTGTTGCGCCATATGGCTTTGCTAACTAATCCTCTCAAATTTCTCATGTGAGTGAGTAGGTGTCTGGGTGAGAAGGTCTGCAAGAAAACAACAAATCTTGATACACTTGGTTCAAATATGAAAGAGGATGTCATCTTGTTTCCCCTGTGCACACTCATCTCGTGAAATGTGCTTCTTCCGCTACATTGCTAGCGAAATACTTTACGACCAAGTTCAGCATACAGTATCAAAAGAACCTGGTACCCATCTAAGTACATTAGAGCTGCCAGAAGGTGAGAAGAAAGCACAGCAAGTTGATTAATGCGGAAGTACGAGCTTACTTGTGTAACGTGGCGAGTAGAGCGACACAGCGAAAGTTCTTATGTCATTATAGTCTTCAACAATCTCGTAATGCATCCACTTTTTCGAACAGGGCCACCTTTTTGCAGTTTCGTTGCAGATGATGGTCATGAGGTGCTCTGCTGGAATTCCATGGTCTCGGCCGGCGGTGGGAGATTACTGTCTAATGTAAATGTTTGTTTAATGAGAGAATAGCAGGATTTCACGACGAAGTTCCCCCCCCCCCAACCCTTGTGTTTTTCATTCCAGGCCATGATCTTTCTTCGGTCTTTTTTCATTCGAGGGAGAGCATGTCAAGCTTCCCAATGAGCTTTTTTATACGCATAGAAATTGGGAGAGTTCATCCGCTTCGAAGTACTATACCGCGAACTCGTACTCAAATCGTCTCATTTAATTGTATTTTACTTCCACACGCGTGACAGACAGATAACTCTTTCGATTCTGCTTTTTCCTACTCACTACTGGCGATAAAACTTAGTTTGCTTTGTGCTGAGCTCTGGTGACTCTTCCGCTTCCATAGGAAGCTGTGTCTAAAGGGTAGTTCATAAAGAAGCTTTAGCTATAAGGCTTTAAAGATTAGTTTGTATCGGAAAGAAATGATAATTGAGGATCATGGGCATCGAAGGGATTTCTCTCAGAAAATTTGAAAGTTGTAGAAGAGATCGGTTTATCGATTTCGGGATGTGCCTCATAATGGACGAGTTGGGCTATTGCACCGTGCTGTGCGAATAACACAATAGAATTATGGAGAGGGGAAATGGTCGATAGTGAACAACCGACAACGCAAAAAACCAGCGAACAGCTCCACATTGTGAGAGGCGTTGGGTTATTGGGTGACGACAGTCTAGCCATTACCCATTGCATATCGCTCCACTGTCCAAATCAGTGGTCCGTACCGCTTGTCAAAAATATCGACGATTAGCGTAAATGGATCAGCAATGAAATGGGTTTATCCACTGATCTTTTGACAATTTGGTTGAAGTGATCAGTTTTGAGAGTTTAGATACTTAATGGATCGTTAATTTAGTGTTCAGTTGCATCGAATGGTAGCATCTTGCTGAGCATCACATTGGAGGTGGTTTCATATACTAGTCCTCGACGCTTATCGCTTTTGTAAACATGTACCTTTTATTTGGAATTTAAAATGCTCAGTATTACTGCTGGCACGGTATGAAAGAATCAATCAATTGCCTTGCCAGCACAAATCCAGCTCGTATCTTGATGTCATATAGCTTCTGTGTTACCAGTTCTGAAAAGTCACAGTTGAGGTCAACGCATCCTGCAATACCTGCGAAAGTGAACATTCCACTACCAGGTGGCAAAGCGTAGCGGACTTGGCGACATTAGCCTTCCGACGCTCCCTATCGAATCGTATCAACCGTTATCAATTTCTATCACCCATCATCAAAGTCCCCAACCCACCCCTCGAAACAGATATGAGTTTCAACGCTCTGGGATCGACCCGAAAGGTGAAACGAATTTAACGACGCTCGCCTTTTGACGCCGCTTATCGAATCTTATCAAACGTTATCGATTCGAGCCACCCACCGTTATGTCCTCGTTTCAACCCCCAAAACCCTTAATTGTGTCTTCGTTCTAGACTCAGCGTGAAAGGGAGCGAATTTGGTGACAGTTGTATTTCGAGGCTAATTATCTGTTCTTATCAGCTGCGATCACCTTCAATCCATCACCTCCAGGGTGCTCCTACCACCCCCTATACCAGTTGAGAAATTCAGGTCTCAGCTTTGCTGCGACCCGGGATATGAATTTCGTGACAGACACACACAGACATATGTAACATACTAAGCGAATTATATATAGCAGGATTATATGCCATGCGTGAATGCAGAAATTTTCAGTCCTTTCATTCATGGTTCCGAGGTTCATGCCCTATTCTTTCGAGGTTAGCAACAAGATTTCGCAGTAGTGTCGTTGGCGTTCCAATTACTACATACTTTCAGAACCTAAAAAGGTGGAGACACACATTGCTAGCGAATCTATTGGTGGGAATAACGTTGTTCATACTTCGTTTGAAAGACCTGTAGCCCGAAGGACACAGAATGTTACCAGATCTCGCCGAACACTATAGACCCCAAATGATATTTTGTGTAAATTGTTCGCAGTTAATGATTGGCACCATTCTAAAGACGTTGCACTTTCCTAGTGAGGCTGAAGAGTGACTGAGTCACACCATATATCAACCTTCCGAGGCTCTTTAGCTTGGACCAAGTACATAAAGTTGACTCAACTGTGACCATTTTTCTCGAGCTCCTTCTGACTCATTGCGTATGCAGCTGTGGTGTTGTAGTAATGCAACATGTGATCGCTGCCTTGCCTCCCTTCACCCCCAATCTTTGGTTTCCCTCGCTTTTGCTGCCTTGTGTATTCTAACTGTTAACCTATCTCGTTTTTGGGTCTCGACATTTCCTTTCCTTCCTCTGCCATTAAGGTCAAAAAATCTGTGCGCATATGCTCTAGGTAGAGCTTTTTCAGCATCGTAAAGGACCCCCAAAGATTGCAGGTTGGAAGCTTCGAAAGTTCTTATATGTTGTGGTTGTTGCTGTTCTCACGGATAGAAGTAAAAGCAACACGCACTCGTCGCGGGCGGCGCGCGAAAATCCGACCACTCGACCCCTACCCCATGCAAAATGACGTTGGAGACCACTTAATGGTTAATTCAATGTTTTTCCGGTCAGAACCATCGGCAAGCCTTTTACTATAACGAAGTGAGGGTCGGTCATTAGATGAGATACCATTTTGCCATTTCGTCCGAACATTTTTGAACCCCTTCACATCCTCTCACGTGAAGTTAACAAATATTATAGCAGCCGCCTTCTGAATAATGGTAACAAATAGCATGTTTAAGAAAATCTGAATCAAATCTGAACGAAGGCTATGGTAGGACCCCAGAAGCGTATACCAGATAGCTAGAAACGTTAGTATCCTGGTGCTGTGCAATCACCACTTCTCCACTGCATTGTCGTTTCCCGAAATCGAAGACCCTGATGGTGGCCTTTTCTTCTCTGTACTCCTCTCTAACGATTACTTTCTCGATACATGGTTATGTTAGCCTGCGATTAAAGTAATCTTGCTCATGCTTCTCGTCTAGGCAGCCAATCTGTCGATCACATACGCGTTTCTACGATGAAAACTATTTTTCAATTTAGGAGATAGAGTGATGTTCAACGCGCTGTTGGTCCTTTCATTGATTGTGCATAATGCAGCAGGTTTGTGTCTGAGTCAGACAGTTAAGCTCGATGATCATTTGTCTGTGGGCTTTTGTAGTCATACATTTCCCATAATGGCGAGCAACGTCCGGCACAGTTTCTTCTGTTCAGTGAGAGTATAGCGTACATGCTATGGAACGCCAGCCGCACCCTGTAACCTGATCTATTTCAGTATTCATTTCTGAAACGTGGATATCGAAATTCTGATATTTCAAAATGCAACTTCCGGCTGAAGCGGCGCATTTGAAACCTTATATGCGACCAATTTGTCTTGGTGCACTTCCCCTGCATTGCCAAACGTCTTCTGCGTTCCGTAAGGTGCCGTGGTATCACCAAACACGAGAAAGTTTTGCGCGATTTTTATTGATTTGTAAGTGAATGAAATAATGAAAATAGTGTTGAGATTTTAAAAAATTTCAAGCTGAAATTCACGGCATTGTGTTCAGGTCTGAGCGTCGGAAGTGGTGTCGCAAGCGGTGGCTCCAGTGGAGATAACAGTGCTATCGGAGGCGGTGTCAGTTCAAGCGGATCCTCTATAGGAGACGGGGTATTGCCGACAGAAAGCCCTTTTGGGCATAACGGTCAGGACGGGAGCTCAATTGGAGGTGGTGTGAAAACACTAGGTGGATTCTCAGTTGGTGGCAATATTCGGGAAGGCAGAGCGGCACGGTACGGACACGTCGATAGCTCGATTGGAGATGGTATTCGCCAAAGTGTCGCTTCATTAGGAAAAGGAGTACTACAACAGAAAGATCCCACTGGTAACCTGCGTGGAATCCGGTCTATAGGTAGCGGTGTGACCCAACACAAACCATCCATCGGGAGCGGCGTACACAATGGCGGTAGCTCGATCGGAACAGGAGTTGTTGAACAGGCGCCCTCCATCAAAAATCAGTTTCATCATCACAAGACTGCGACTGGAGAAGGAGTGAGGCAATCTGAAGTGGAAATCGCAGGCGGTGCGAGCACGCAAGGAGGCTACACCATCCAAAATAGACGCCAAGTTGGAACGGGTGCACGTGAGTTCTTATTCGGTCTATTCTGAATTTCAAATAATTTATATACTGCAATTATTAATCTCATACATTTACCTACTATCTCAATTACTCCATCCATGTGGATATTTATCTTTCCCTTTATTGATTGATACAGTTCATTTCACAGCGCTAGATAGGGTGTGGCCTACGGACTTCGGTAAGAGTGTGTCAAACTCTCTCACCCCGCCACACACACTCACTCTCGCTACACACTCTCACTCTCGCCACCGAGGCCACGCCCTATCAACCGCTCCGAAATGGACTGTACAGATACGTGGAAATGGGAAAGATTGATGCATTACATCCTTACATCCTGACCTTTACATCACTATAGAAGCCTATCGTGCCTGAACGACCGCAATTTCTCGATCAGATGGACGTAATGTCGATGACTGAAGATGATTGGTGGATGGTCGCTCAAATCAATTGTCATCAATGAATCATCTTATTCTTATTTGTGATGCATTTTCTTGACTGAGGTACATGTGATTGAAATTGTATTCAACAGGAAAAAAATAGCTTTATTGTCTAATTTTATTGTCATAGTTTCATGATACGAAAGGGTTATCATATAGAGGATTGTTTGCTCGCTCAAAAACGATCAGTCACGGGAACTTCTGCGTTGCATTGCTAAGCTTCTTTTCTTTTCAGCTGCAGCGGCCTGGAAAGATTTTTATGAACTGTCACTCAATAATGTATATTGAGCGCATTAAAATGTTTAGAAGATAATGTGCTATTATGGGGCCGCCTGATTTGAGTTGTTGGAAACACCACCTAACCTGTCGATGCATAGGTACTACTAGAACTGTCGCCACGAGAAGAAAGCTTGTAATTTGGGAAACATGGCGTTGCTCCGAATACGGAGTATGATCTCTGAAGACCCTATTCAGAGATCGGCTAAGAACAACCAGTTGGTCCAAAATCTCCTTGAAACTCCGACTGAAACTCGACTGAAGTTTCAGAATAGTCTTCTCGGTGATGACCTTTGGCCTCAGTCTTAATATGACGTTGAATAAAAATGACCATGATAACTGACTGGTATGGGTGCCCCTTCTGACAGCTCGTATGCGCATGTTACACGAGGAAAAAGTGTTTCGAAAAGTAACAGTGAAAGTCCCGTTCTATACAGTATATTAGGTAGTCTAAAAAGTCTTTTCGTATTTTTAAACACTGCTTTTTCCCTCAAAACTGCTTTCCACAAAATTTCTTCTATACATGTATATACAGGGGGTGCCAAAAAAAAGTAATTTTGCCCACGGCTCACATCTGCCAATTTTACAAAACGTAGGGAAACGAAAGAGATCAAGGTATTGGGGCAAAACATTCCCGAAATGTTCCTCTAAGAGCACGAACAAGCTGTGGCTCCTCACATTCATGTTCATAAAAATATGGAGGTTTCATTCGGCGCAGTCGGGCTTCGGAGTACCTACATTTAAAAATTCGCTAAAAACAGTGGAGCCAAGCTCCGTGGGACATCTTTTGTGGGAAGCTTCCTGAGGGTTGGCCCTTTGGTTCTTGGAAGTCACAGAGCCCCTGCTGCTTGGACAAGGCTGCTATGATCCAAAGTATCATTTTCATGCCTCAGATCCGCCTCCGGAGGGGTTTCAGTGGTAGGGGAACGTTTTGGCTCTTGGAAACGAAGGGCGCTGGGAACCCGGGAAAAACGCAGTGTTAAAGAACACCATCCGGTATGAATCCCCTTAGGTACCCAGATTGACGGACGTCAGCAAGGTTGTGAAAGAGGGCGAAGAAATTTCGGATTTTGCCCAGTTGAGGTGATACATCTTGTTCAGTCTTTCCTTGCTCCCGTTCCTGCTCGTGCAGGAGGCTGCCACGGAGTATAGTGATAGAGTTAGGTCTGCTCTTGATTCTGGGGATGAGAATACCTCAATAGAATTTACTGTAGTTTAGCTAAATGGGGTCGAAAGTGGAGGAGACAAAATTACTTTTTTTTGGCACCCCCTGTATGTATAGTATAAGTCCACACGCATCTATAGGTATTGTTGTCTTCCATCTCCCGGATAACCCTTTCCGGCAAAATAAACATATCAAAAGTCACTTCATTTTCAATTCCAATTTTTTTTTCTTTGAATGGCGTAAGACAGGGAAAGGAAAAGGTGATAATCCGATGGAGCAAGATGAGGGCTATAAGGTGGATGGGGCAGCAATTCTTATCCAAGCTCGAGGATTTTTGTCATTTTTTCACTAGTGGTAAAAATTTTTTGAATTTTTTCTTTCAAAAAATTCGAGCTCGGATAAAACTTGCTGCCTCATCCACCTTATAGCCCTCATCTTGCTCCATCGGATTATCTATGAGGCAGCAATTTTTATCCGAGCTCGAGAATTTTTTGAAAGAAAAAATTCAAAAAAATTTTTACCACTAGTGAAAAAATGACAAAAATCCTCGAGCTTGGATAAGAATTGCTGCCCCATCCACCTTGTAGCCCTCATCTTGCTCCATCGGATTATCACCTTTTCCTTTCTCTGTCTAACGCCAATCAAAGAAAAAATTTTTCAAAATTTTTGTATTGAAAATGAGGTTGACCGTTGGCATGTTTATTTTGCCGAAAAGGGTTATTCGGGAGATGGAAGACAATAATACCTATAGATGCGTGTGGACTTGTACTACATGTGTATGTACAGAAGAGATTGCTGGAAAGCAGTTTGAAGGGAGAAAGCGGTATTTGAAAATAGAAAAAAACTTTTTAGACTACTCAATATTAGGTGTGTGCAGAATAAATGGCCGAAACAGACCACTTTTTTCGAAATGTCATAACTTCGCTCAGAGATCTGGTAAAGAAAATATGCAGTCATGATAAAATTGTGGATTGCGAGAATTAATAAAGTCAACAATGGCATTTTCAACCTGCAGAGTTTCGGCAAACTCCTTCTGACGCAGGTTTGCATCGAGAACCCGGAAAAAGTGGTAATCCGCGAGGGGAATAAGAAGGGTGAGGGAGAGTCTCGCTGCCTAACTGCATCAGTTTCTACCGGGTGATTTGCCAAGTGTGGGGTTTTGCGTTGTTTTGCGCACCCAGCGAAAACTGATGCAATAAGGCATCGGGACTCTCCCTCACCTCCCCCCCCCTTATTCTCCAGACCCATCCCTGACGGATTACCAATTTTTCCGGGTTCTCGATGCAAACCTGTGTCAGAAAAAATTCGCCGATACTATGCACGGTAAAAATGCCATTGTTGACTTTATTAATACTCGCAATCTAGAATTTCATCGTGATGGCATATTTTCTTTAAATGCTTTTTATTTTGACAATAAATTTGTGTCTGAGTGATGGTCGGTTACGTTTTGGCCATTTATTCTGCAAACACCTAATACCATGTCCCATGATAGCATATCAACAAACTAAGCTCTTTCACTTTCTGCTCAGTAAGTAATGGTAATTACATCAACCATGGAGGTGCAATCCTTTTCAAAAGACTCCGAAGGCTTGTGAGGCAACATACGAGGATTCACCTAACCTGACTTGTTCTTCGAGTTATTGAAGTGAATGGAGCTGGTTTATCGGTGGCGACTGGGAGGAAAATAGCATTCGCCTGAATACCAGCAATGAGCTTGACGGCTTCGCTATTATTAGGTTGTTCGGAAAGCTGTTGCGATTTTCAACCCCTCATTTCAAATCATGTGTTGGCTCATAAAAATTTCAACAGTCGTGAGAAAAACCGTTAGAATCAGCAGAGTCTCGCCAGCAGACACATAACTACAATACCGCTCACATTTTTTGAAAAATCGACGGTGGGCGACGGATTAAACGGCACAAGCCGTCGCCCCGTCATAACTTCGTTAAAAATGGATAAAATGGGAAAAAACTAGAAGCGTTAGATTCGTTTCGATGTGTAGAATTCAACGACCTATAAGATGTTTAATTTAGATAAGTAGGTCACCAGCTTCTCGGTAAGAGCTGCAAAGATTTCTTCAATTTTACCCTCAGGCAAGACTCCGACCGGTTTCGGCTTGCATTCACATGTTCCATTGTTGCTCGCCCATGTTCTGCACATACATCATTTTTTAGTGAGTTATCTTCAAGTTTCATGATACTTTTCAGCACGAAATTTTCACAACATTTTCGAGAGTTTTTGAGCTCATTCCTTCAGAATCGATGGGCAAATTGAGAAGATAACTCACCTCTCACAGACTACTGGTTACATACTGCAAGAATTACCTTGACTTCCGAGTTACAGGCACGCGCTACTTTTGTGATGAAGCTTCAAACATCGGTAAACGGCGCACTTTGAACGCTGGATAATTTCCCTTGTCTTTCCTAAAACAACATTTTGATCAATGAAAATCGCATGAGGTCTCCGAATGCATCATCCTACACTCCCAGAAAATGAAAGTGGCGTTCAAACAATGCCCAGAATCATGAATTTAATAAGAGTGTTAATTGCACATGAAAGGATGAATGTGGACGCACACTAATTAATTTCAGACGAAACTTATACTGATGTATTTAGTGTCAAAAATGCTGTTCATCGGTGTAAAGATCACCTCATTGCAAAAGTTTTGAACTTTTACGATTGTTCTTGTATTCTTTTCAAGCGTTGTCGGCTCTAATGCCGCTTGCTGACCCCCTAATTACTGCAACGCTCAGCACAGATGAGGTCAGTAATATCTCGCGGTATTATCACATCACGTGAATGCACACCATTGAACTTCAGAATCGCTTACTGTCCCTTCGAACCAAAGGAACTAGTACGCAGCCTTATACAATTTTGCTTAGATGGTAGTTTTTTATAAAGAATTTCTTCAAATATATTATATAGTGTTTTGTATGACATGAACTTTTATGAGTGATTTTCTGTTTTAACAGTTTATCATAGATCGGTGTTACGAATTTCTACTTCCCGTATTTATCATTTGAATGAGTAATTTCTGCATTGTGTGCATTGATACCAGAAACACGATTATGTAGAAAAGTTCACGTGATAATTCCGCAGCGCAATTGTTCTAACGAGACTGTTTGGTACTCTTCATTGAAATCAACTGTGAGAGTTTCCATATGCCAACACACTCTGTCCGTTATCACTATGCTCGGGAATAGAGTAGCCTTCAGGGTCAAGCCTCCGTTGAGGAATCCTCAACAGGGGGGGGGGGGTCGTATTTGGTCCGCTAGGAGGGGGGGGTCGTAATTGTCGAGGTAGGCACTGATCAGCAGAATTTCTCAGGCTAAGGGTCTAAAGTGTAAAGGGAGAAGTGATCAAATTGACTAAATGGGTTTACCCAAAACTAGTTTAACTTAATCATCATGGATGGAAACCTCATGCATGGCGCAATTCACAACGAAACCGGCCAGTATCAATAACTCTTTTGTTGGTCCGCTGACACCGAAATCACGTACAGAGACACCTCCGAAATTCACCGATAAGTCGTGGGAAGCATATCTATCAGCGGGTACCACCGTGGATGGACAACAGTGGGATGAAAGCGGAAAATTAGCTGATATGGACTTCTTCCATATCTTACTACGATCGCAAGTACGTAATCTAGTGTTGGCGGCCACTATGCGGACCGGAGAAACGTTTGTATTCATTGAGAATGTGGATGAAATCCCCATGCATGGCGCATCCCACGGAAAAGCTGACCGACGCTTCTCGCCTTCCCACTAGGCCTCCGAGAGCGAAGGATGCATACTGGAAAAATTTCAGCAACAATGAATCGATTTTAGGGAAGATTCGTGGGAAGATCTCGCAAATTCGACGAAAAAAAGGTCCCCTCAACTAGCTTTTCTGAATTTTTCTTGCTTCGTTTCAGAGATGTGGCATAGCTCAGGTAGTCATTCGAAAGCAAAAACCTCGCAGACTCTGCTTCACCCAAACGAACTCATGTAGTTAAGTTTGAAGGAAGTTATGGTCATTTGAAGTGAAACACTCCGAAATTCCCCTCAACTAACCCTCAACTGGAAACCCACATCGAGAACTAAGCAACCATAAGGGAAAGCAAGTAGTCAATAGATAGGTCTAAGGAAGTTATTGGGAAAACAAGTCACAGCTGCTTGAAAGATGGGCTCTAGGTAAAGCTTGAAGTGTTTTAATAATGTCGGAATTTAGTATGGGGTGATAATAAGATAACGCGCTCCAACGCGACCGCTTCGCACGTCGCCCGAAACGGGCGGCCGCCCGTCGCCTGAAACGAAACTTCAAAGGTAACAGTCTTTTGTTTTTGTTTTTTTGATCGAGAGCCCCTTCTGGATCATTTCTAGACTTGTCCAGTTCTCGTGCCTTCATTATTACTGATTCAGTTTTTATTCAATCACAGCCCATTGATGGACATGAGTCAATGTGTGTCCATAATATAATAGTTTGTAGAATGCTTTTTCGAGTATATGCATGGGAAGCTCATCTGGTGCTGTCACAATGAGGGGGGGGGAGGAGGGGGCATCCCTCTGGACATTATTTTTACCTAAGCCAGGAAGGGGGGTCGTATTGGGGGCTCCTTTTTGGGGGGGGGTCGTATTTTTTGAAAATTTCCCTCAACTGGACGCTTGACCCTGGTAACCTTATCAAGCGGTTGGATGGCGCAGGCCGAGTGATCGCTGTTCGCAAGCACTCATGAAGTAAAGATACGTAAGGGTTCTAATCCTCTGGTGCAACGCAACGTTTGCAACGTTGGCAAACGTGTGTTCGATTAGTTGTGTGCTCCCTCTTCCTTGCGGCCGGCTACTGAAGCAAACTGGTCCTCCAGTCTCCTGAAAAGAGGGGGACTGGGGGGATCACTGAGTAAGTATAGTAAGCGGTTCTGAAGATCAACAGTGTGCATTCATGTGATGTGATAATACCGCGGGGCACTCTGACCTCAACTGCGCAGAGCGCCACAGAGTAATTAAGGGGTCAGCAAGCGGCGTTGGAGCTGACAACGCTCGAAAAGAATGCGAGAACAGTGGTAAAAGTTCAAAACTTTCGCAATAAGGTGATCTTTACGCGATTAACAGCATTTTTGACACTAAATATAGCAGTATAAGTTTCATCTGAAATTAATTAGCGTGCGTCCACATTCATCCTTTCGTGTGCAATTAACACTCTTATTAAATTCATGATTTTGGGCATTGTTTGAACGCCGCTTTCATTTTCTGGAAGTGTAAGATGATGCATTCGGAGACCTCATGCGATTTTCATTGATCAAAATGTTGTTTTAGGAAAGACAAGGGAAATTATCCAGCGTTCAAAGTGCGCCGTTTACCGATGTTTGAAGCTTCATCACAAAAACATCGCGCGCCTGTAACTCGGTAGTCAAGGTGATTCTTGCAGTAAGTAACCAGTAGTCTGTGATAGGTGAGTTATCTTCTCAATTTGCCCATCGATTCTGACGGAATGAGTTCAAAAACTCGAAAATGTCGTGAAAATTTCGTGCTGAAAAGTATCCTGAAACTTGAAGATAACTCACTAAAAATGATGTATGTGCAGAACATGGGCGAGCAACAATGGAACATGTGAATGCAAGCCGAAACCGGTCGGAGTCTTGCCTGAGGGTAAAATTAAAGAAATCTTTGCAGCTTTCACCGAGAAGCTGGTGACCTACTTATCTAAATCAGACATCTTATAGGTCGTTGAATTCGACACATCGAGACGAATCTAACGCCTCTAATTTCTCCCATTTTATCCATTTTTAACGAAGTTATGACGGGGCGACAGTTTGTGCCGTTTAATCCGTCGCCCACCGTCGATTTTTCAAAAAATGTGAGCGGTATTGTACTTATTCCGATTGCCTAGAGCTGTGGAGATCAAGAGGCGATTAATTCCTTGGAGGCCCAGCATCATATGGGTTCCTGAAACGTTTCTTCCGAAGGAAGCTGTCCGGAATCTCTAAGAAATGGTCATCGGTGGAGCCAGGTCAGGTGAGTGTGGTGGATCGTGCAGAGTTTCGTGGCCCTCCTTCAATTTTTTTAAGGATTTTTTGTGCAACATGAGGCGACTCCATCATGAGAAAGGATAGGTTCCTTCCTACTAGCCAGTAATGAGCTTATGATCTGCAGTCTGCGTTGCATCTCGCGAGCTCCTCACAGTACCGTCGTCTCTGTTCAAGAGTTTCGCCAGGATCCATGAAGCTATACCGGGGTTAAGCGGCCGAAGACAACCATACAGCTGCCATGTTGACGAGCATGACCTGTATCTGCTTGACCTTTATCAACCATTGTACAGATAGTCCTACAGAATGCAGTTCTCATCATATATCACGAAGCGGTTGAGAAATGGGTCATTTGTGAGACGGAGAAAGGAGATGTACGAGGCATGGTGTGGAGCGTCATTTCCCTATTTCATACTGAAGACTTTAGAAGAATTCAAAATTCATTTCAGGAAATAAGTTAGGTTCGAAACATGGGATCCGAAATGGTAAAGGCACCTTAGGTGAGAATCAAAATATTTTAGAAATTGATACATTCCAAACCGCAAGAATTTCCCGAACGACCTTAGAGGATTACCATATGTCAATCTGGAAATACTCCGACACAAAAGATAATATCTTTTTGAGCTCCTGCAAAAGCGAATTTCAACAACTACCAGTATCAAAAGAGCGCCGTTGATCCAGAAAACGTATCTCCATTGATCATGTCGTCTTTCGTCGTGGACCAGCAAAGCGACCATAGCCGGAGCTACGAACAGCGCCACACATTTCATGAACTGAATAGTGGCCAGCACAAAGTGTGCATACTGTCTGAAAGAATGACAACCATCCAGAAATTCTACATTGCCTGAAGTTCCACATCGAGCTAAATTTTTAAAGGAAAAGATTGGAATCCGGGTAGATAAATAAGTGTTTCCATACACTTATGAGCCCGCTGCCAGTGAGTCAAAGTTTAAAGGAATGAATTACCCATCAGTTCAGAAGGCGCGAGATGATTGTTCTGGTGACGCACACTTTTGAGCAGTCCAATGGCTCCGATGGTGATCCTCTCAGTTTCGTTTTCATTTGCCTACCCTTCCTCCAACAAACTTCCCTTTCCTGAAAACTACCCACATCTCATCGCTGCTGCTAGTGCAGAACAAATATAATTGTACCAAATGGTCCGCTCTAGGCAAGGAACGTATGTACAATCCATGATGCGACATTAGTGCGTCACTCTTCGCGGTCGCATTCTCAGTCTTACTTAGCCAGGGTAATGATTTCATTTTCGGTTCCGTACACCTTCATGAGGTTCTCCTCTCTCTCGAGACTGCCCATCGCTACAAAGATCCCGAATATGTATAGGCAAAAATTTTAGAGAATTTTCAAGAAGTAACCAAATTACTGCCATCAGACGTGCATGGAGTGCGGGTTCGAGTTCCTTCCAAGACCAAAACCTTTGCACATAACTCAGCATGCTTGTAGCAAACTATGCATCGCGGGCTGCTGCAAAAATCAGCAGCTCACAAAAACCAAAATTTACCCCTACATTTTAATGTTTCTGCTTTTTGATAGCTGCTGATTTTCGCGCCAATCTAATCAGCGATGCAAAAATTTTTTATAAGGATGCTAAGCTACAAGCAAAAGCTTCGGCCTCAGACGGGACGAACCTGTGCTCCATGGGGAGAGGTAGTAAACAGTAACAGTTAGGTCAGGTGAGTGTAATGTATGCGACAAAGTAGCGTTGTATAACCTTCACAAGTTTGTCCGAATGAATGAATTGCGACATGAACTTTGGTGCTGCGATACAGTAGTGTACATACATACATGGGCTCTTTCCATTAGGCCTGTGCCGGGTTTGCAAGCGGTTTCCAGTAGTTCAGAAAAAGTATTACACAAATATTGAAGAGCGGTATACCCGCCTCAGAATGTCACAGGAAGTTGCAAAGCCGCAGTGGCAAAACTCACATTAGAAAGAGTGAGAAATAAATAGCAGACACAGTAGCAAAACATCCAAAAAATTTTTTAAAATCGGAAAATTAAAATCACCAAATATTGTGTACGCTCCTGCCGATATGAATGCTTGGCAATAATGCACTTGATGTTAGTGGCTCAATTCGCGATTGGAAAAACCGTGTGGTCTGAGGGAACTCTTCAAAAGCTCTGAAAATAACGCCTTCCCGAACATTCCGTCCTACTAATAGACCAGAGCATACATTCGGGAAGTTCTTGTCACCCATAATCCATGAACACTATCTCTTTTTCCGCATTCGGCCACGGTCACACTCAGCGCAGGCAGGGCGTGGTTGCGTTCACAGGCAGCGTAGGGAAGAGGTACAGGGGAGGCGCACAGATGACGCTGGCAACGAGGCAGGGTGGCACAGGCGTAGACGCAGATATACGCAGCCACGCCCTGCCGCCGGTATCGCAGAGTACGACCGAGTGCTTGTAATTTCATCTGCCCTAGTTCAACGCGATCGAGCATGAACTCTTTTGTCTCATACGGTATGTGCCATCTGATTGGAAATGGGTATGTGATCATGGAAGGAACATTGTTCGCGGAATGTTCCTTGATGGGTTTTAGAGAGTGGCTTCAGATTTTTGTACGAAGTGCATAAAAAAATTGATTACTCCGTCAGACCTCACATACTCAATCGTGTACATATACTCATGAGATAGAATTCAAAATAGAGATGCATCAGTGGCAAGCCAGAGAACCAGAGATGGCCACCCGTGGAGAAAGAGCCAAGCGATGCGTGAGTTCCATGTGCACTTCACCCCTCGCTGTGCGAAACCCTATCCCCTTAGAGAAACACAAAAAGTACTCGCATTGAATTCTTACAAAATATTTCAGGATCCATTGAAAAATTTACGGATCGAACTTCAGAGTTTTGCCGTTTTTTTATTAAATAGTTAGGAATAAACTGACCGTGAGGTTAATGTAGCACATTTGTAGAAGCCACCGGGATTCAGTCCTGTGCATAGTGTGTAACCGGTGAATAAAGCTGCTCCAGTTTTCGGCCATTCAGCAGGAAACACACCCATCAGAAGACAAAAAATGCCTGCGAACCCAACAGCCAACGTATTGAATGCCCTCATTTTGGTGGTCTCTGACACACACCTGGAATTCAAAAGTTTCGATAACCTTCTATCGTCACAATGCTCAGCTTTGCACGAGCAGCTGCCTAGGTTTGAGAGTGGTTCTACTTGGTTTGTTTTGCTTTTTACTACATCAAAGCTCTACCAGACACTTTTGTTGAGTGACATTGGTCCTTACAAACAGCGATCACTTGTAACATTTCGGCAATCCTAGCCTGCTGCATTACGACCTGCGGAGTTATCGGAATAGGGGAGCGCGTTGAAAGCCTAATGTACTCCTCCGACGAGCAGTCGTCAAGGATCTATTCTGCTACAAGGTTATTGTATCCAAGAGAATTACTAGGCAAGTAAACAGGGAATTCAGTGATGGAGATGATCCTTATCATGCAAGGAGAGTGATCCATTTAAAGGCGCAGTTCACAATAATTTTCATGCGTCTTCGCAATCCGTAAAGACTATAAGGATGCTGAAGAACACATAAGCGAAGAAGCAGCCGAAGAAATTTCCAAAAATCCTCAAAATAAGGTGTTTCTGACCTTCTGCCTCTGCGATTTATCAACATAAAAGCAAGCATTTGATTAAGTTCTCGCGTGATAGTATCATTCAGTGAGGGCTATTACTATGGGAATCCTCCCGATATATCTTATCGCAGTCCATATCATGCCTCTTATCTAAACTTTTCTTGTAATTTTTAATTCCAAGTAGATGCCATCGCTGCTCTGCTGGCTAAATCGTAGAATGGGTGTGGGCCATCTTGAGATGGTGGCCGCCAGCTGACTTATGGGTTCTTTACGCGTTTGGAGCACAACCTTCGCACTACGGTGATGGCACACGCTTTGCCGTTGTGATAGGGCCTATCTACTTTCGGATGGAACTAGGTTACTCATATTATCGTAAACTCTCTCTTCAAGAGAATGTGAATATGTGTAGATTATACATGAAATCCCCCTCTTTGACTTCACTTTTACTGAAGACCAGTTGGGTTAATGCACATCACTGCGCGCGTTACATCATGGGCGTCAGTGGGTCGATCGGAATGCTTTTTCTATGAATTCACTCAGTACCCATTATCACACCACGCTCCACCCACTTTGTACGGGTACCAACTCGCTTCAAGTATGATCAACATGGCTTTGACGTTGGATATGCCTACCGATTTTTCCCTATCTCAAGGCTCCTATGGGACCGAGTTATAAATTTTTGTTTGCAAGACCGTCCATTCGGGGTGCCCACCGCACACTGTGCCCAGGCCTCTTTCATGACTACTAGAAGCTCAGGGCTGACCTCAACCCACCTTCATCCCACGTCTGGACCATTTTCGAACTAAACATCTGAAAACGGAACATTCCTGCGCACGCTCCGCAAACGGTGGACGGAGCGTATACTGGAATAAAATGAGTAAACCGCACTATGTGCGCTATTTACTTCTTGTCCCATGCCCTGTCTATCCCAAACTTGTGCCCGTCTCCACAGGTTGTTTTTCATGTAATGCCCAAGGTCCGCCCGCCAAGCAAAGGGAGTGCCTACAATTGGAAATTCCCTTCCTTTCATAGCCCACCTGCTACCAACCCTTTTTTTTCTCGCTGTCGCATCACTCTCGAAATAAATTGCAATTTTTACCATGAACATCAACAATTACACGCTTTGTCCACTGTGGACAGATTTTCGTCCAATTCCAAGTGGTTTTAGATGGCCTGGACATTGGTCATTTCTATCGATTTTTTCTTCTCTAGGCGCGGTGGAACCGAATTATGTATTTTCGTTGTACGGACCGCCCAATCGGGGTGCACTCCGCCCGCTGTGGCCAGGCCTCTTTCATGACTTTCAGAAACTCAACGCTGACCCTAAGCAATCTTTTTCTCAACTCATCGCTGACCTTGAGCAATCTTTTTCTCACGTTTGGGTCTTACTGGAGCTTTATTTACAATTCTGTTTTGGAAACGGAACATTTCATTCTCAGCCCACCGTGGGCAGAGGTCAAGTTGATCCATGTGTGCCCTTGACTTCTTGTCCCACGTCTAATCCATCCCAGGCTTATCCTCATATCAACAAATTTCATGTTATGCCTAATTTCGTGACGAAGGGACGGAAGGGCGAGCACAAAGACGAAGCGACTCATATACAGGGGGTGCCATTAAAAAAGGAACTTTTCTCCACCATTTCCAACCCCATTTTAGTCGAGTTCAGAAGATTCTGACGAGGTATTTCCATCGCCAAAATAAGGAGAACCCTCATACACTGTCATTAGATTTCGTAACAACCTTCTGCACGAGTAGGATCGGGACCTTCATCCGAATGAGCATGATCAGTCACCTCAACTCGGCTAAATCCGAGATTTCGTCACCCTCCTTCACGACTTTGTTAAGGTCCGTTCACTCCGGGTACCTGAGGGGGTTCATACTGGGTGGTGTTCTCGAACATTCCGTTTTCTCCGGGCTCTCACTGCACTTCGTTTCCAAGAACCACAACGTGCAATTAGCATTGAAAACCCTTCGGAGGAGGATCTGAGGTTTAGGAAATCACCGAAGCGTCATTCCTCAGAAAGCTTTTTACGAAAGACCCACCACGGAGGTTACTAGCTCTTCTGTTTGAAGGCTGAGATAGGGGTAATGTGAGTGATAAGGAATTGGTAAAAGTAGTCGTTCGTTCAAAAGCTAACAGTCTAGGAAGTCTATCTGCAGCGAAATCCCCCGCTGAGCTATAGTAAAGGTAGCCTTTTTGGCTCCAGCCGCCTTTCTTGCTCGGTCCCCGTCCAGGCGACGAGGATCCCTGGGTGGTAGTGAAAGGTATCGCGGTTCGCTTTCTCAGTTTTAGCTTGAAGGTCACTCCAGAAAAGGAGATACTTTCTTATTTGCAAACATCCCTTCGTGCTAGAGACTACTTTTAATCGCTACGGTATGAAGTTCATATGGGTACGCTATTTGTGGCAAACGAATAGAATAGGGTGGAGTTCTCTAAAGGACAAAGAAAAACATACGCGAGTGTATCACTGACCACTCCTCCAGCCAGTTTCACCAGAAGGTGACTAAGTGCAGCAAACGAAACAAGCAGTCCTGGAAAAGAGACATCTTATTGTTAGCAGTGTCCATCGCGAGCTTTCCTTTCAAGCCTGAGCATGTACCTCGCACACCTAATATGATTCTCACTGCCCGGAGACAATATACACTCTGATTCACGCTGCAGGAGTATTCTTTCAAATAAGCATTGTCAGGTCTTACCTCCAACTCAGGAGTGGCGTAAATCAACCGTGTTCCATGGCAAAATTGCGATCCTATGCACAGCAACTCTGTCTAGAGCTACTTTCTAGTGTACCACAAACAATAGGCCGGGAGGCAATCACCATTGTTTGACATTTATTCGTTTATTACGTTCTCCTCTCACTCGCTCACTTTCCTCTGCCAAATGTGCAGTTTCTGTGTGCGCCTTTCGTGCGACCATAATTTTACTTGCTACTCCTTTATATTGACAAATACAGTACACAATACGAAAAGCGATGACGGTGCTCTACGCCTCATTCTAGGCGTAATCGCTCTAGGACTCTACGAATACGGCGCGCATAGCTCGTACCATTCTGTCGCGTGCCGAACACGACCACGCGACATTTCTCTCCTAATGATATACACCCCTCACCACTCGCCTATACCACTGTCAGAAATACTATGCCACTCCACAGTACCAACATATTGCCAACATATTCGTACCAACATATTCGCTTTTTGCACAATACCAGAAGGAAAATACAGTTCAAAAAGTACCTGTTGAAGAAACGTCGAATCCTAACGCAGAGTTGAAATAAGTTGGGGCGTAAACGTAGAGCATCGTTATGCTGACCAGTTCCACAAAAGCATTAAACCATACTACCAAAATTGTTTTATTTTTCATAATTTTCTGTAAAAGTTCCGCTACGCGCAATTGTGAGATTCTAGTGGTACCATGTGATAAAGAAAGGAAATATCACGGCAGGTAGGAGCATTTCAGAGACTAGAGAAAATCAGAGTACAGTTCAAGACAAAGGACGCCTTAATAGAGAAAACAAGTGAGGACAGTATTGGCCTAGGACATGAGCTGTGGCGTTTTTTGAGCGGGCGTTGATGTGCTTTTCCTGGTCTGATCTGTACATTTTGAATTTCCGATTGTTGTGCTGTTTTCAAATGCATGGTTAGGAAGGTGGAGTACACAAGCGACGAAAACCGTAATTTTAAATACATGCTATTCTTCTACTCCCATAGAAACTAAAGTCCTGCCGATGGGCTTCATAATCCTTAATGCGTACAGGGAGGAGTTATAGTAAATACGGATGAAACTGGTGGTTTAGTGAAAAAGGGGCTGCAACTCCGGAGGTACTGCATCTCGTAATTTGACTAGGGCGGGTGGTCCGAATGAGGTTCCCATTGGCATGTTGCCAAGTAAACCACAAGAGTATGTTTGGGAATACGATAGCATCTATTCTCCAAATGTGTTTCAAGCTAAAACTACGACACGCTCCACAATCTCTTCGATCCTGCCGCATATCTTTCGCCGCTCTCATTGTAGCCAACCAGGAATCGCGTTGCCCGAAGGCGGGGTCTCTCATCCAAAGATGTCTGCTGTTAAACGTTGTGCCGTCCCCACAGCTCGGGAGCTCGTTTTTCGAAGGGAAATTTCGCCATGAATAGCTTCTTAGGCCCCTAGTGTCTATGTAAGCAACTCCTTGCAGAAATTTTCCAATAACCACATTAATCCTAATGCTTCTCTAATTGAAGCGCACTTGTTGGAGCCCAATACGTTGATGAACATTACAACGTAAGACAAGAAGAAGGAGCATCCGAATGAGTTAGAAGATGTGAGTCAGAGTGGAGAATGATTTTAGGGAGAACTAAATGAGAGCGATGTTATGATTTCAGAGCTGATCAGAAGGGGATGATGCATTATGATGTCAGAAGACCTGATAATATCTGCGCGGACAAAAAACGTATAATTCAGCCGTTACGAGTAGGTTATGAGCTCGACATAAAAGACTTACCTGATACGGAACGAAACTGTCCCGTTCAATGTGTGCCTGTGTTTTCTCTTTTTGAATCTTCGCCAGCTCTTTTTCGCTAACATTGGGATGTGACTGCGGATCGTCGACGTAGAATATGATCCACAAGGAGAACACCAAAAATCCAAAAGCTGCATGAAGATAAAAGGATGATCGCCAGCCAAGGCTCGAACTGCATAGCTGAAATGAATTATACTTGATTCGGTTTTATTGAATATGCCGAACACATGTGAACTCAGCAGCGAACGCAGACAGGTATTAGGTTGATTCATAATAAATCGGACAAATGGTAGTGATGATTTCTAGAGATCATAACTCAGTAAAGAATTAACGAAAATGGACGCGCGAGGTACCATTGGAAAGAGTATGAAAAGCTCTTCAAAGTACCGCAAAATAATCACCCCAAAGTAAATTCATTCCGCCACAATGCCGCACGATTTCAAGCGGTCCAGAGACCACATCCGCAACGTCATACTATTTATATCGCTATCTGGCCAGGAACCCGCGGATATCGGCAGACGTCTGATAGAAGTTCACAAGGAGCATGCCCCCGGCAGAAGTACACTGTAGTTGTAGCATTCGAAGTTTGCGTCAGGCGACCATTCCATCTAAGACGAAAACCGCGGTTGGTGGAGCGTACGCGGCGTAGAGTACTGGGAGCTGCTCGATGAAGGTACCACAGTATCCGCCGACGTCTACGTTCGTCAATTACGAGAATTGAAGGCCAATGTCCAAAGTTCGCTACGGCGGCGGTCACATGTCTACTTCCAGTACGACAACGTGTCTACTTCCACAGACCGCACTTCGCAAGATCGACCAAGGCCGAGCTGCTGTCGTACAGTTGGACCGTGCTTCTATACCCACCGTACTCCCCAGACCTGGCCCCTTCAGATTTCCACCTTTTCTCCCACAGCTAACGCCACCTGGACGGCCAAAACTTCGAAACTCGCGACGAGGTCAAGGCGGCACTGGGCAACTTCTTCGAGCTCCAGCTTCCGGCATTCTGGAGCAAGGGCATCCATGGTCTGCCTATACCGTGGGAGAAGGTCATCGATAAAGATGGAGTATATTTCAAGTGAATCCCTGTTGTCGTAAAAAAGTTGTACGACAATGATTAAAATTGGTCAATTTGTCCGATTTATTATGAATCAACCTAATAAAACAGCTGCCACAAGGCTCCAGAAACCTTTACAGATGCGAGTATGTAGGTTGTTTTATCGCTACAATACTGACACTGCTTTACAACAATATCGGTTGAAGGCACATTCCTAGATTAATTTTAATGAGTCAAAGCTGTGAATTAGAAACCAAAGGTGCTGTGGAACACGACGAAAAATAAAAAATCCGAAAGAAGTTCTCGAAAATTGCAAAACTGAGATTTCCTGGCATCTGGCTTTTTAGGAGAACATCGCGTGAAAGTGAACCACTGAGTCAGTTCCCGCTGGATCGTTTTATGAGGGACCCTGGAATATCACATGTTCCCCCAAGGAGAGCTTCCTAAGCAACTGGACATACTTCTACAGCGTCTTATCTAATGAATCACATGGCCGCGCAAAAGCCGCGTTGAAAAAGCTCCGTTCAAAGCCAGGTGTTGTCGGAGTGGGCGGGCGACCGGAGGTGTTTGAGGTGCCTCAGCGCCGTGAGGACGCACCGCAACGCCGCAAAAACTGTGGACAGTTGCTCGGGATGCAAATCTCGAGTCGCGAGGCATCTTCGCGAGATGTGCCTTCGAGAGTCAGAAATATATGATAGATCACAGAACATCGTGGCAATGATCTAATCGAACTACTTGCTTCATTTTTCAAAATGAATACACTCGGAAAAAAGTGACCAAAATCAAGTTTAATATCTAGCAGTCGTTAGGGAAAGCGGAGGAGTGGATTAGCAGCTGATCTCATGAAGGCAAAGTTCGTGGGAGGAAAGCTGTTCTCTTATACCCCATCCTTACTCGGCGGTACATACGTCGACTATCGAACTCGGACACCACAAACGAAAAGCAAATATTTCTTCATGATAGTGGCGTAAAAATAAGCCATTAGAACATCCACTTATCTTGTCCTCGTACTTTACTGCTAAAGTACGGGTAATCGAATAATCACTACTTAGCTCCTGTGTACTGCTGATTGTGGTTATCCATCTTCATGAAATCCTTGCTCCATGTGCTTCACTATAGAAAACGACAAGAATTGTGCCCGAGGGAGCTATATAGCGAGAAACGCAGGATCGAAGATTTGGATGAATAATCATATATCTCCATTTTGTACGAGAATGGTGGAGGTTCAAGCTTTGCAACTGGTGCAATTTCGAGGTTGCAATCCGTGCTTTGTGGAAGTAATTAATGGACGTATGGTATGCACATGCGATGGAAGCTGTTACCAAGAACTTTTCTTCCAAACTTCGCGGAATTTTCAATACAACAGCTCTTGCCTTTTTGTTTTTGTGTACCGTGGGTTGAAGAGATCATATTGACTCACCGAAGCTGTCAATGGATCTGTGACGATAACGGAGACGGAAGTGAAGCTGGTAAGGGCACTTATGAAGAGACCCATTTGCGAAAGCGGAGCCCACCGAACACATAGGATACCAATTGCTGCGAAGTCGGCCGAGTATGCCAAACCCTGAGTATCTCTTTAAGTTGGTTAGGATAAACACAATTCCAAGCTTTTAAAATTTTGATTTCTGATAGCTGCTGATTTTCGCCGCAACCCGCCATGCGAAAAGGTATGTGTTTATTCATTACACTTCCAAGACCCCTTTCAAGGGCTTCGAATGGTATATTCACTATAGCTTATCAGCACCGTACACATGAAGCTTGTGAGTGCTGATAACCTACGGTTGATATACCATTCAGAAACTGAGTTAAGGTAGTTGGGGTCTTGATAATGTAATGGATTGGCACATACAGTAGCGCTCAAAAGTCTTCGGCGAAATGGTCTTTCACTTGGGGTTTTTCACTTGTAACTTTTTTGCGACTGGACTGATCTGAGAGAAATTTTAGTATGTTGTACTTGGAGACACTGCATACTTAATATACTATTTTGGCGCTCAACGGTATAGGTTACGCGGTTATATGAAATCTTTGTTTTTGGAGTGCCATCGCTATACCGTCCCGCTGTGCCGCTGTCATCAAAAGTCGTGGTCTTTCTACAATATATTAATGTTCTCTGAGGCTTGCCCGTTTTGTTTTTGTAAAGAAAGCCGTTCCCCTTGACCAAGCCTCTTACATTTTTTTGGGTGATCTTGTAGTAAATTCTTGTAAAAAACCATGAAAAGTGTCAAGCGGCACTCAAGTAGAAGAAAATGTTGGCAATAGGTTCAGGCATCACATATCAAAATTTTGTCAAATTTGGTCAAGTAGAAAAAAAGTTATGACAAAAGAGTTTTGGCCGAAGACTTTTGAGCGCTACTGTCTGCCCGGATAAAATAGAACGCGTGTTCGATTCCGATTCCGAAGATAAATCTTTTTCGAGTCATGTGTAGCATGCTGCATAAGCTTTTAAGTAGATGGAAGTTAAGCTCAAGCTGAGTTAAGGTAATTGGGGCCTTGATAGTGTAATGGATTAGCACATGCCCGTATAGCAAATAGATCGCGGGTTCATTCCCGTCCAAGATCGAATTTTTTGCCCATAACTCTGCACACTTGTAACGTAAATCGAAGTGTACAAAGAGGCTTTTCGATTTCTTTGCAGAGATGACCTCTTTGCAGAGCAGATAAATCTTTTTCGAGTCATGTGTAGCATGCTGCATAAGCTTTTAAGTAGATGGAAGTTAAGCTCAAGCTGAGTTAAGGTAATTGGGGCCTTGATAGTGTAATGGATTAGCACATGCCCGTATAGCAAATAGATCGCGGGTTCATTCCCGTTCAAGATCGAATTTTTTGCCTATAACTCCGGATACTTGTAACGTAAATCGAAGTGTACAAAGAGGCATTTCGATTTCTTTGCAGAGACGACCTCTTTGCAGAACAGATAAATCTTTTTCGAGTCATGGTAGCATGCTGCATAAGCTTTTTAGCAGATGAAAGTTAAGCTTAAGCTGAGTTAAGGCAATTGGGGTGTTGATAGTGTAATGGATTAGCACATATGCCCGTATAGCAAATAGATCGCGGGTTCATTCCCGTCCAAGATCGAATTTTTTGCCTATAACTCCGGATACTTGTAACGTAAATCGAAGTGTACAAAGAGGCATTTCGATTTCTTTGCAGAGACGACCTCTTTGCAGAACAGATAAATCTTTTTCGAGTCATGGTAGCATGCTGCATAAGCTTTTTAGCAGATGGAAGTTAAGCTTAAGCTGAGTTAAGGCAATTGGGGTATTGATAGTGTAATGGATTAGCACATATGCCCGTATAGCAAATAGATCGCGGGTTCATTCCCGTCCAAGATCGAATTTTTTGCCTATAACTCCGGATACTTGTAACGTAAATCGAAGTGTACAAAGAGGCATTTCGATTTCTTTGCAGAGACGACCTCTTCGCAGAACAGATAAATCTTTTGCGAGTCATGTATAGCATGCTGCATAAGCTTTTTAGCAGATGGAAGCAATCCCTCTCGCGATTAGATGCCAACGCTGCTGCGACGATCAAATCGAGCTTGGGCGGCGCTCAGCTGAGGCGGTGGGCGCTTCCCAAGATTTTTAGCTTCCCTATAGCTCACGAGATGTTCGTCAAAAGAGTTTCTCGATATGCATGCTCGCCTCTTAATATAACGTGAGGCAATCTGTATCTTTAATATCTATGTAATTGTCATTAATACCGTCCCTTAGATATTCAAATCCCAAGGGAGTCTTCTTTACCCTAGTTACTTTGTTCTTACTTTATATTATGTTTACACGTTCCAATATTCTCTTATGAATTCTTAATGATGTTCTGAAATTTATGTTCCTTAATCCATCTACAGTAGCGGTCAAAAATATATGCGGTTTTGGCCTTCACCATAATTTTGGCCGACGTTTACAAACTCGTTTTTTGGTAATCTGAAGGCAACTGCTACTCCATGAAAAAGTATCTTAGCCGAGTAGGATGCAGTGTGAAGGTAATAAATTATTCATCTGGAAACCCTGAAAATGACCAAGCATTTCAAAAATACAATTAGCCACAAAAAGCTTATAACTAAACGAAGCAAGCCGTTATGCAAAAAATAGAGCGGAATGCGGCTAGAACATTGTTACCCGTCCTTTGGCAATTTTTTCAGTTAAATAATTTTTTCCACCTTCACACTATGAGACAGTTGCCTTGAAAACAAAAAAATTTGAACGAGATATGTAAATACTGACCAAAAAAATTATGGTTAAAATCCGGAACCGCATATATTTTTGACCGTTACTGTATCTATGTTTTGTAGATTCCACCCATTTTAGCCATGCCGTAGTTATACGAGCTTTCACGGCTTGGTCCGCCGTACCACTGCATGGCTATATCACTTCCAAGGCATTAAAAGCTCTGAAGATGCTCTTCACTGCCCCTCCTTCATCTCCCCCTCCCCCTATGAGGTCATTCATCATGCCAGCCAGGATAAGCAGTATGAGGAACGGGCGCAGTGCTGAAGATTGTGTACCACCACAGAGTTTTCGAGCTCACTTCTCAGCCCCTGAAGCGTGCGTACGGCAGCTTTAGCTCCACCGTACATATCCTGCATGAAAGGTACCAGGTGCTCTGATGTATGTCTTTTGTTCAGGTCTCCTGTGTCGGACCTTAGCATGGGAGATCCGCCTCCAACGTCCTTCTCTCAAAAGAAGGGGAGAAAAATAGGACACAGCCTTTAGAAACTCTGGACATAAGGCTTTCCTGACTTCTGTGTGGACGAGATCGCGGCACAGTGATAGGCGTTTGCAAATGTTTCTCCTTAATATTATCACCCAAAACCCAGCAATACTATCTTTCTCCTCTGATGAAGTTACATTAGAGAATCGATAACAATCTCTTTCTGCCCAGTAGTTGCCATCGATGTTCAGCTGGTGACATCAATAGTGGATGTCCGCCATCTTGAAACTGTGGGCGCCATCTTACACACGGGTTCTGTACGCTCGTGCTACTTATCCTAACGCCTCGGGGAAAGTACATATACTCTCTCCAATAGCGGGAGAGGTTATCTACTCACAAATGGAATCAAATTGATCAAATATTGGAATCGAATTAGTCAATATCGCGACTGTGCCTTTAAAGTCGACCTTGTCCCCTTTGTGCAGGTCCCAAAAGCTAATCTCTGTTCAGTCTTCACCTTTTTTCCTTGGGAAATTTTGTAACAGTGTGCGTTTTAATTCTCTCCTGGCAGTAGCTTGCCTCTCATAGTCGTGACGGGTGGTCTCCTTATGATCCATGTGGTCAACATCCCTTTGCCCTCTGTTATTTTGTGTCACCGCTTGCGTCTCCCTTTCCGCGAGCTACGTGATTCAGACTCTCGAGTCATGGGCTGCAGTTGGGTCCGTAATTCTTTTCTCATCAGCTTTTAATCGCTCCTCTTCCTTCACCTCTTCTATACCTGCTTAAGACCATTTAAATACCGCGTTCCGATAAGACAAGGGCTCTTCGGAACAGATTCGACGGCTTCGTCAAGGCTTATATAGAACTCGTCCATCTCTTGTTCAGGAAAACCGACTTGCGGTGCGTGCACACACAATATGGTCCAGCGCCTCGTTTCGTCTCCCTCACGGCAATGGTTCGGCGGCTGACCCTCTTCACAGCAGTGACACAAGCGCTGAAGGAATGCTCTGCCGGAACATGCTATTCGATTCCGTTTGGTACCCGCCATTGCAGATGAGCTCGAAATACTCTTCAGTCTCCCGTGCATTTGGAACTTCAGCGTGTTTTCTATTTATATAATACTCGGATGTTTTGACATGTCATCAGGTCAAATCCTTGAGTCTCTTGTGTAACGATTACAAGCTTCCAAGGGTTCCAAGGGCAAGGGTTCCGCACGCTACTGATGTTTAAAGGAATCGTCCACGGGAAATGAGTTTTTGTGTTACCCATATATTTATGTTGTATTTGCCTAATGTTGGCCTCATGCAAAATTTCACGTGAACAATGTGAATCTGGCTGGAACACAGCTCCACAAAGTGCGGTCCAGGTGGGCGGGGCCTCCGTGAAAAAGCCTCGTCTCGTCGTCCGCCGCCGTTGGGAACTGAGAGTGGGACTGTTTACGTAACCTTCTGTTCCTACAATGCGTCTCCGACCACGGCGGACGACGGGACGAGGCTTTTACACGGAGGCCCGCCCACCTGGACCGCGTTTTGCGGTGCTGTATCTCAGCCACATTCACATTTTTTCGCGTGAAATTTTGCATGAGGCCAACATTACGCAAATACAACATAAACATATGGGTAACACAAAAACTCATTTTCCGTGGACGATGTTTTTGAGCATCGACATATGGATCCTTTCGTCTGCACTCGGCTATCCGTGCTTAAAGGAACCGGAAGGGGTCCGAAACAAGAGAAAAATACAAAGAAATGAGCATTTTGCAACGAACGCAGAAGGTTAGAAGCGATAATCGGTGAAAAACCCCGAGTTCAAAAGTGCATGGCTGCGGTGTGTATTCGCGCCTCATTCGCACCATCGCACTGACTTTCCGAGTTTCTCGCTGTAGGAGACTGGCCGCGGTCCGACATTAGTTGTAGCACCTGACTCCCAGCGCAGTGGAGTGGCCATTCCCAAGTACATTAGCATTCATGTAAGTACATCTAGAAACAGTGTAAAAAAGAATAAAGGAAAAAGCAAATTTATAAAAGGAACATCTTCTCTTGGCACCATGTCACGGCGTCAAATTGGGGAGTTTGTGCAATGGCGGCCACTTGAACTCGTCCCCACTACGTCTGTTCTACCGTAGGCCAAAATTGCCCCCCTTTTGGTGTCTTTAACTTGAATTCCAATGCCGTACATGTGTAGTCTTTGCCTCGAGAAACGAAAGTAAAGGTGCTTAGTTACCCAGCAGTTAGGAACAGAAACGAATTTGTATTAAAGACACCAGGAGGGGGTAATTTTGGCTTACTGTAGAACAGACGTAGTGTGGACGAGTTTGAGTGGCCGCCATTGCACAAACACGCCAATTTGACGCCGTGGCATGGTGCCAAAAGAAGATGGTTCTATTATAGATTTGTTTTTTCTCTTTAACTTTTACTTTGTTCTTACTTATATTGTTTCTAGATGTACTTACGGGTCAGATAATGTCGGTGGGGGGGGGGGGGGGGGGGAAGATGCAAAATTTTCATCCACGTCAAAGCTTTCCCTTCCTAGGGTTAGGCTAAAGCAGATGAGACCTATGCTTTGACAGATGCTTTTTAATGTGAGAGAAGGGGATATCAGTTTTAGTAAGCCTATTAAGGGAAAGGAGCTCCGACGTCGACGCAAAGTTGCGTCTCCCCCCCCCCCCCCCACCCCCCGACTTTATTTGACCCTTCTGAGATTTTCAGGTATAGAAATGCACAATTAAGAAGATCTATAAGTAAACAAGTAAAATATGTCACTAGAAAAAAGTCTAAAGAGGAAGTAATTCAAAACTAAGGTTAATCAGGCCGAAGACAAGCTTCAAAATGAACGAAGCGTGGCTCGGCCATGGAAGCTTGCAGTTCGGACGGAGGCGCGCCCTGGGGGCAAATAGCGCCTTATGGCGCGCTTTTCAACGCCGGTTTCGTGACACTTTGTATCTACCGAACCCATATGTTTGTTTTCAGACGTCATTGTTTTTGTAAACGTTATTTCGCCCTTGCCCCCCTCCCGGTGCCTTTAAGGGCATCTCACTTTATGGATTTATTGCTAATGAAGAGTGAATTCTCTGCAACAGGGGTTGACGTAGGAATCTCGAACTATGTTCCAGAATCAACCTCGCACATATCAATCGTCAGCTGCCGAAAAGTTTTTTTTTTTTCGCAGGAGTAGTGAAGACAGCACATTCAATTATCTCCCTTCACTTCGCATTCTTTACCCATAGAAATCCCATACAATTCAGCCACCTCTTCACTCTTTCCGCTAGGCACAACCAAGTTGCTGTGCTCTCTTTCTCGGAAACTTTATACGATAGGATAGGATAAGGTGGATTGGTCGCTGGAAAGTTTTCTAGAGATACGTTACAGAGATCTGAGTATTAGGCGAAAGCAACGATTTCAGATGGAACTCGGCTGCACTCCATGCTTTCAGGGAGTGTGCAAATTGACTACTGCTCGGTAACCGTAGCTCAAATTGACCTCTGCAAATTGGCTATTCCTCAGATTCCTGAGATGATACTATATCAAAATGTGGGTTTGTTGAACATATCCGGTATCCGACAGCCTTACCCCTTGAGTTTTAACGCTGCGCTCGCTATAACAAGAACATTCCTAACTTTGACATCGTAAAGAACTCCAAGGAACCGACGAGTTTGTTGGGATTCACAACAGCTACATTCCGTTGTGCAATAATCCAACCTGTACGAATCGAAAGACCAGTAGATATGGCAGGCCCAGGAATGCGACAAGTGGAAGAGCTGCAGTAGAAAACACAGACATCATCCCTGACACGAAAAACGGCCATCTGAAAGGTAGTACGTTATACTTGCGGTAGCAAAGAAGCAATGACAGATTACGGAATTCAGCAGCAGCTCAATCAGTTAAAGATCCGTCGACAACTGGTGAGCCACTTATTTACATACTTTTTACCTGTTTCACTTTTCACTGCGAGATAAAGGCCCAGTTCGTGCGCCGTCGCGCTACATGATGGCTTGGGGGTGCCGAAGGATACAAAGGCGAAGAAAGAACCCAAGAAATTTTCAAAAGTCCTCAAAGTAAGGTGTTGTTGACCTTTGGCTTCGACGGGCTTGCAGCCTAGAAGCAAGCATTCGAACCATTTTTCTTGTGACTATGTCATCGCATAAGGTTTTATCATGGTAATTCCCTCTATCCTTTCTTATCGCACAACATCATGCCTAATTTCACGTAAGTGCCACCACTTTCTCGCTGTGTGAATCGTTGATTGGTGTGGGCGTGTGGGTCATCTTAAGTAGATGGCCGCTAACTCATTAGGTTCACACTCGGCGCACCGGCGGCGACGGGTCCATAGATAATGCGCACCGGTTGCAAAATTCTTGACCCAATCACACCACAGTATGGTGATTGTGGCTGCTTCAAATCTTGGCGCTGTGCCAATACACGAAGCGGCCACGTTTACAATATTGGCACAGCGCCAAGATTCGAAGCAGCCACAATCACCATACTGTAGTGTGATTGGGTCAAGAATTTTGCAAACGCTGCGCATTATCTATGGATGCCGCCGTTGGCGGCGGGAAAATGGTTGCGTGAGTTTGACGCCGTCACCGCAGGTGACGGAGTCGGTGCGCAAAGTATGAGAACGGCCTTGAGGGTTCCATGCAGCACTCACCGTCAAGCCGCGGTGATGGCAAATACTTTGCCGCAGTGGAAAGCGCTATTTACGCGAGAAAGGAACTAGTTTAGTTATATTATCGTGAATTTATCGTGCAAGTCGATCTAAAACACAAAACTTTCTTCTTGCTGTTTGTCATGCAAATTCGGCTTCATACCGATTTGTCAATTTCAGCACGTCACGATATGACTTTACCTTGCACCAGATTTGATATACCAAAAGTTGATAGGTACCGTCCCGATTATGGTACCTGCTGCCACTGCCCATGTAATGGCACCCTTTTCCAGTGGACTATATGCATAGCGGCCGACCATCGTCTGAAAATATACGATTACAGACTTATTCCGTTCGACATCTATATTCAATTAGTCTTCAATGATCCATCAATTTTTCTGCTCTGTTGTGGGACAGGGGTAGAACATAAAAAAGGGAAGCAACCGCGTACTTAAACAATTGAAACAAATGAGGTGAAATATTCCAGCACTAAGATGCGGTTTGAAGTAGCGGTTATATGCAACACGTGGCGCACTCACTCGTGGTACGGTTTTGCCTACACGGTCCATCGGAGCACGCAACCTGTTTAGGGCATAAGCGTGTTTTCACGCGATACACACATCAAACAACCTGCCACAAGCCTTGGCGTTCTCGAACACCTATATGATTACTGCTCCAGCCTTTGAAAGAATATCGACTGTGCCACATGCGACCAAGTTGGCGATTTGCTCTTTAGGTTTTCCCTTTGTTTCTTGTTCTTTGTTCACAGGTTTTTTATTTTGAGTTCAACAAACTATATGTGGAATGCTAATGACGATCAGTATGCTCAACTAGACCACAAAGAGACCGTCTTTGACTCGCCCGAAAGCATGTGCGGCAGCCGGTAAATCCAGCGGCAATGTGACTGCTCTGCATTTTTGCGTAAGCCCACTACAATCCTCTATCTGATCAATTTTTAGCAGAACGTTCTTGTCTCCAAATTGCTTATTTCCATCGCTGCGCAAGTAAACAATTACTACACGAAAGGACCCTAACAAGTTTCTTTCGTGTTAGCAATCAATTTCACAGCAATAACGACTGAAACTCCGGAGGCAAATCTCGCAATAACTTAGAAACCTGTCGCTCCAGTTACAGTGTTCTGATTCACTCACGAGAGACTTGGGAATGCGTCTTTACTTTATTGTATCTCGTACAGCTCGTTGATATCCTACAGCACCGGGTCAAGGCTGCTTAAAGACACATTTTGCGATAATCAGATGGATCGACTTACCTCCTTGAAATATAATAGTTCCCTTGGTAACTAATCAGGCCATCACGTTTGGCACCACACAGTTTCGATCCCGTAAAGCGATACGGTAGGTATCTACGCATTTATCACTGATGTGTGCCAGTAGGAGAGTAAATTCACGGTGCGTCGTTTGACATGCGACGCGATCGTGCGAGCTATGCGCTCTCTATAGGACAGTTCCTCAGACGATAACGGTGCTCTATGCCTCATTCAAGACGTAATTGCTCTAGAAATCGACTAGTATCTCGCACCACTTCGTCGCCCGCTTCTGTCTCAAGGGCACACACCCCCTCAGTCAGTGTTGGGAAAAGCCGATAATGTGGGGCGGGCCACGTAGGGATGACGGAGCTTGTCAAAGACGACCCCTACCATAGGTCGCAGAGGTGGGCTTGTCATCGGGGCATATTGTTATCGTTGGCCCCATTTCCATATGGAGGACGCACTTCAGAAATTCCTCATTGCTCATATTCTCTGTCGTCTTCACAGACAGTAATAGGGGTAATGTGGGTAACAGAAACTCGATCAGTGTCACGCAAATGAACCGCAATATCTGCTTTATTCTATCTCATCGCAATGATTCGCAAACTCTTTTTGCTAGTAAATGCCACGTTGGAAAGTTTTGGTTGAGCTCGAGCAGTCGTACCGTTGTGAGGATCCGCCGTGACGCTGCAACGAAGGTGCGGCCAGAGCGTCATCTAGGGATCCATTACTACCTACAAATCTATTGGGTTGAGGAATAAGTTTCCGCGATTTTCTTGTTATCTGTTTTACACATTGTCTTCATCTTTCGACAAAGTTCTGCTCTACAAAACGTTATCCGTAGCCTGGCTAAGTATCCGCGGACCTCCACCACAGATGGGCCACTCGCAGAAGAATACGGGGTCTTTTGCGACCCCAGGTATCGGATAAGGGTTCAATCGCGGACCAAACGTCACCATGCACTGCCCCAAGACGAAGTTGGGTTTAAGGCATGGACCTTGTTTTGACTTTGCTGGACTGATGCATACCTTCTGTATCCTTGTAAACGCTTCTTGCATATGTGTGGGGCGTTCTGTATGGTGCACTTGGTACTCCCATGGATCTAGCCAAAAGCGATTTTAATGACTGGAAGGTGTGTGAAAGATGATCCAGGGTTGCTTCCATTGAATAACCTCGAAGTCTACTTCGAACTAGCCTGTCCATTCACCCAGAGTATAGCCTCTACGACAGAGCCCGGCAGGCATATCGTGAGTCTTCATCTTGCCGAAAACAGCAATAAGGATAAGCCTCATTCCTCTGAACGTCAGGTAGTCTCCACTGCAGCATTGGGTAAAACCGCCTGGGAGAGGCCGTGCAATCTCAGGGCTATAAGCTGCCTAAATCAAAAGGAGTAAGAGAGTCATCTGTACTTTGAACGCTAGCCCTTCCTTCTGAAGCTTGTCAGAAGATGTGATGATGCATGCCAAGAAGACTAAATACGGAGTCACTGGCCTGACCGAGCCGAGAGACATCGCCACACGCCGCTTACGAGACTGAAGAAGAATTGTTCCTGGAAACGTGTAATGAGATAAGCGCTGACGATGTGGGCGTTCTCGCCAACATGCACTTCGCGATGAACAACGATTCGTATAAAAACTGGCAACCCGATTCGGACGTTTGCGATTGAAGAGATGTGGTTCGATTCCGGCTTCGACCATTTCGTCTCCTATGCATCAACATCATGCTAAGAGCTCAAAGCATTTTGTGTGGAATCGGAGAAATTTTTATTTGGAAGACCGGACCTTTCAGGGTCATCGTCGGTCATTTAAAGGCTATGATCAGCTCTAGAGGAACGAATGACCAGCTTCACATCGGAACGGAATGGATCATATTATTCTTGACAAAAAGTTTCTCGCGGCCGATGTTACTGCTGTTCCGGAGTTTTGTGCGGGATTAGACCTACGATCCGTCCGCGCAAGATTCCTCTTTTCGATGAGAGAAGGGAAAGGCGAAATTCAAAAAGCGAAGTCCAAAGCAGTAGATAACTCGGGTAGATTTCCTTTCTGGCTGGTCTATGGGATGATTCGCTTATCGAAAACATCGACGACAGGTACAGGCGGCTCGTTGAACATCTTCTCGATGGAGCGAGTAGCGCAACGTCACTTATAGACGGTTCTGCACGGAAATCGAAAGCTCTGGAGAGGGAGATGCTGAGTGTTCATGGGGCCAGAAGGATTCACTGAACTGCTCTGGCTCATGACAGCGACGAATGGTGTCGTCACTGGCACACGCTAAAATTCCCATGAACAATGGGACGACATGTGATGCACGTGGCACGAACTTTGCAACCAGTCGACCATCTCAAAACGTGAGTATTGGAAGTTATTCAACAAAATAATGTGAGTCCTGGGATGACTGTGATTGCTCGTAGAACATGGTTAGACCGGAAGGGAAAGCGCTACAGCGCACATACGGCGCGTGCTGGGTAAGGACACAGTCACCGCGAGGAGCGACGGCGAGCGATGGCTTGCGTTGCTATCATTGCACTTCAACCACGGTAACCTGCTCTCGCTTCAACAGCTTCCTAGAATGGTTATCCGTTTTACTACTCTGTGTCTCGTCGCAGAGTTATACACTGGATGGGGGAATACGCAAGTTCCTGATGTGCCTACGTTCTGAGGCGTAGACGAAGACAGGAGGCTGAACAGGACCGCTGCAAAAATGACTAGCTCCAGCAGGAATCACAAGTAAAGCTTGCCGCAGCATGATGCGTTTGCCCCTCCGGTATTGGAAAAGTGGCAGTCTGTTACTCCCATGGGAACTCAATGGAAGCAGGGCAGGACATCGCCCGTTGTCGCGTTGCGCGGGTGCTGCTGCGTCACTCAGCATGCGCCGCATGAAGGTGCCTGTGAATTTTTCTGGGAATCGTTTGAAAAGTTAGCAAGTCCGCCTCCGGCCCTTTCCCTTACATTCTTTCGCGCACAACGCTGGACGAGCCACCCGACACACACTTATTCAGTGTTTACCTCTGTGAGAACCTAACTACCAAATAGAAGTTTCAAACAATTTCACATCTGGACCGGAGTTCACGAAGGCTATTAATTCTACCTTGCACGTTTTTATACCTCTGGAAAACATTGTTTTGGGTATGTTGTGGTGTTGTACTTGGTGGCTGTGAATGACTACAAACAAAAAAGCACGGCAAGACTGCGCCGTGGTTCGGGTGAGGTGAGCGGCCTTTACTGCGAGTGTGTGCTTGTAAATACTGTAGCCTAACCCATGACTCTTTCTTTTAGGAGAGTAGCTATAGTAGCCACCTCTCTTCTTGTGTTCACGCTCATCAATACTTTATCGCTGTATTCAAAAGATAAAGTTTCAGGACGGAAAACTTTTTTTCGATATCCATTCAGTTGATTTCAATCACACTGCTGCTGACTCATTCAGATTTGGTGGAAGTTTTGACAATCGTTGGGCCTCCGACAGCAGCAGGATACAATAGTGAGACTCAAGGAATTAGTAGCACAGAAAGAAAGAAATTTTCAGTACTAGAATTATCCAGACCGAGAGTACTCGAATAACGCGGCTTGGTGACAGATCACGCACTGTAGGATGCAGTATCTGTGCCTAGTTACCACCTCGATAGCCAGGTGTTTGTCGCGCCTGCTGTCGACTCATGAACTACATGTTTCTCGATATACTGGAATATGGGTTGTGTTCTTGGGTAAAAGATACGCAGCCCACACTTGTAGTACTTGAAACCATTTTAAAAAAGGCTATATTCGCTATAACTGCAAACGAACTCCATTTCCAATGTCAATTTTCTCGTCGTCGCTGACCATGCATATGAATGTGAAGTTGATAACGATGTAATTTGAACACACAGAAGTAAGGCACAGAAGGCCCAAGCACAGGATCACGTAGCGGAAATGATGTCCACAAACGCACGACGGCAGCGGCATCCCCTACAACAACTTTATTCACCTTTTCAAAAAAATATGCTGCTTTTCGAACAGGACTTAGGAACGAGTTCCAACAGCATAACTGCTGATGGCGGTGGCCGAAGGCTCATACGGAGGGGATGAATCGAGATCGAGTGTGTTCTGTATCAATTTCCGATTTCTCCCATGACACAAGGAGCGAGAGACGATTACTTACTGGGTTGCAGAATACATAAAAAAAAACTAAAATAGCGAGCGTTGTTCCCATTACCAACGACCTACCTGTAACTCTTATTGGCAATTTTACGAAGCTACAATAGTAGCAAATGTTCACTAAATATTTTGAGATTAGTTATTGATTGTCTGATCCACTTTATGCACATGGCACATATCAATGAACGAGAAGTGATCAAGCTCCAGGAAAACATGTGTGAAAAACTCGTCAACTACAAGGTCGCAATTTCTCGTAGCGAATGTCTGAATTAACTTGGTAACTGAACCCGTGCAAAAGAATAAGTCTTAGCTGATTTCGAGTACATGAGTAAAGGAAATTTGGAGTGAGACCATTCACAGACACGGAATGCCGTAATCCGAGGAATTCAAGAGTATTACCTTCAAAAAAGGTGTGCGATCCGCCATTGAAAAACGTTATTGAAAAGATTTCGTCAGAGTGCTGAGAGTTCGGAGGTGTATGGGGATCGGCCAAAGCAGATTATCACTACGAGACAGGTTGGATCTGTTTTGTTGTGAGTAGATCCTGGTAGACGTGCAGTAATTCACGAATAATTACGTGTTGTTCTGTGGTAATGTTTAGATTGTCACACAAAAACTATCTGATCACTCACCACTGTTCCACTGCAACCCTACAGAGTGGCTGCCCCTTTGTGGACTCATCGATGCTTCTCCTACTGTGGTCTCATTAAACCTCTGCGATGGATTGAGATGCCACGTCCACCGAGATGAGTTGAAACACTCGAATGCTTTGGTTCAACGTGGTCCCTGATGACACCAAAAATTAACTTCTCTCTCTCTCGGTACGATCGACTGCAAGAACGACCGATTGCAAGTATGCATTACTGGAAGAAGTTTGAAATGAGCAATAAGCAACATCCTGAAGGAGAGGAAGATGCGCAGTGGATAGAGTGCTCAGCATGGGCATAGCTTCGGCGAAAAAATCCATAGTTTTTTTTAAACATCATAATGCGGAGTTAGGCAGCAGCTTCGATGATGGGACGAAGAAGGGAATCGAAACGTGGAAGGAGGTCTTGAAAATAACCGGGACTTGCAGTTCAACTTCGCAGTATTCACAATGTCCAGAGCCGAAGTAGTAGATGTGATATTCAACATCCCTGAGAACCCATGAGTGATCCTGATCAAGACTTCCAGAGATTAATCGAAGCAAAACAAAAGTTATTGCTGTAAACTAAAATAAATTTCCGTGTCCAATATCCGCGGGGCCAGTCTGTCTTGACGTGCTTGTACAATAGGGGGAATCTGGAGGTAACTTTCGTTCCGGATACTCAAAATGAAACATTTTATGCGTATTGCTTTGTAGCAGAAGTGTTTAAAAAGAAGCAGCATAAACAGTAATTGCACTACGGCCTGACTAAACAATGTATGTTTTTCACAGATAGTAGGGTTCACATCGCAGAAAGGTGCTGAGCAGGGGAAAAAAGAGACGCACGCAAGTGTGGCATTTTACAACAAATTTCATGCTTGTTTGTTTTTATGCCTTTTCTGGCACAGATTTGGAATCTTCTAGGGTTTTCGAGGCGGAACTGGTTGGTCCACTTCTTCTCGGCGACGATCCGCTTTCACTTAATGTCAAAGGCTGCAAAGTGAATGATTCCTTTTGTTCCATTATGAGTCAAAAAGGAGCACCTCTGCAGCGTCGCGTTTTCGCTTTTCTTCTTCGACGGTAGCTCGTGTTATTAGTGTGAATGAAGCAGGCTGATCGGTCGCGATCGGTATGAAGACAAAGTTAGCCTGCAGAAAGAATTCGTTTTTCTACTGATCTGTGTTTTTGTTTACCTGTACTGTTCATTAAGGAATGACAAAATATTATTAACTATCTGCCAATTATTGTTGAGCGTTTTCTGTGAATGGGAGATTGAGCGACTGCTCACCAAAATGAGCAGGGCACCATTGATCCAGTACACGTATCTCCATTGGTCGTGACGTCGCTCATCGTAAACGAACAAAGCGACCGTTCCCGGAGCTACGAATAGTGCAACACATTTCATAAATTGAATGGTGGCTAGAACAAAATGGGCATATTGCCTGAAATAACTGAAGATCGTTTGCACATTACAAGGAAGTGTTTTCTGAGTCTTCTACTAAGATGCTGTGAAATTAGCGGTGCAAGGTGCATCGATGAATCTTCACTTGCGGGCCAACCTCGCATCACCCACTGTGACATACTGGATCTGGGTTTTCTGCGTCGCTATGGTTGCCGTGGTTTGAGCTATCCTAGATCAGGTAGGTCTCTCTCGAAGACCGCGTTACTCTGCCACAGCATGGCCGCCGCTCCGCGGAGGTGTGGGCTCTGCTCTGCTATGGAGCTCAGGGAAAGGGGGTGCGACAATATACGAGTATGTACCCTCATGTCAGGGTTTTCGCCCGGCTACCAGCGGTGTGCGACGCAGTGTGTGCGAGCTATGCGCGTCGCGGCAGTTGGCTCCTAAAGGCACTCTCCGCGATAATCTCACCAGCTGTTTACCCTGCCGCAGCCAATAGAACCCCGGGTGACTGTCTCGGTTGTGCCCTTAGAGCGGCGCCACGAGTCCTCCTGGCAGCGCAAAGCCCGCGGGAGGCAACTGGGACCCCGCCCACCAATTGGCGACCCCACCCGGCACTGGACGGAGGTTTTTCCAACGTGGCGCTTACGTGAGCCTGTGATTCTGCGATAAGATAAGATAAGGAAGAAATTTCAGTACTTAATGAAACCTTCACTTGGGGAAACAGGTCATATCTCAAGGTTCTTATGATACTATCCAACGGGAACTGCTGTTTTCACGCGATGATCTCGTGCAAGGCCAGATGTCAGGAGACCCCATTTTTCCATATTCCTTTCGGATTTTTCTTTCTCAGTGTATTCTTTGGCACCTCTAATTTCATAATTAAGCCCTTGAACCCATTCAAGGTAATCGCGGAAAGTGCCTTTAAGGCGATTACAGCAATGCTAGGGGTGCTATACGCAGTTGGCTTGTAATCGCTTTGGGACCTAACAACATGGCGCCTCTAGCTCGTCCGCATTGCTTCGCTTGCGAAATGCCGTGGTGCGAAGAACCTGACATAAGGGTACACACCCACAATATACGAAGCATCGCACAAAAATCGGTCAATTCCATCGCACATCGCCTCCCTACAGGCAGGGTCGAGCGTGACGTCGAGGAAGATTTTCAAAAACATGACCCTCTCCCCAAAAAGGGGCCCTCTACCAGCGTTCCCCTACCACCTCTCTTGCAGGTTCATCTATTTTTGTGATGTCTACCCAGTTAATGCGATTCATCGCGTAAATCACGAGCCTACGGGTAAAAAACGTACATTGAGACCATATTCCTGACAGAATAGTAGAAATAAAACCTAACAAAACTCAATAAGTATTAGGTTGTACCAAGTATAGCAGAATTCTTCCAGAAACAGTGCCGGAGTGCTTTTCCAAGAGGTGTTGGTACAAGGCGAGACAGTCACCGCTGTCGTATGCACCTACGAGCTTCAGCAGTTCACAATCGCTATTCGAGGAAAGTGCCGCAAAGGTTCACGATCACCCTTGTTCATGGCGATGCCGCTTCCAAGTCGCGAAGAGTACCCAGGCCAAGCTACAGCACGATGACGATGCCTGCTCCCACGTCGCGGAGAGTATCCAAGCCAAGCTATTCGGCTGAAATATCCTGCTCCACCCGCCATACTCTCCAGACACTGCTTCTTCTGACTACCACCTTTCCCATCTCCGCCATCCTTCTTGGCGAACAGAAAATTCAATGATTATAATTCGATTGTGAAGGCGATTGCTGACTTTTCGACTCTCAGAGCTTTGCGAGTCTGGCTTTTATCGCCTTGGTTTTGAGCAGCTCGATGGTGTGGCTTCATCTCATTGCACGTAGGCGCAGCGCGCGGCTACAATGGGGAGACCTGTTCTACTACGCTTATTCCACATTCCATTCGGTGGCCTCTTCCGACTGGGAATTTTGAAAACTGGTTGAAGGAACGTTGAAGTGAAGATATTGAAGGGATGGTGACTTCGATCAATGTGGCACTACAGGGTGGGGCAAAATTACGGAAACTAGGCACGGCCGCAGGAACTTCGACCCCGGGGGCGCTTTTATTTATTTATTTATTTATTTATTTATTTATTTATTTATTTAAAATACACTCATACGAGTGTGCCCAAATCAGGGAAGATGACATAGTCAAATGCATTATAGCAGTCAATAAATGGACGAAAACTAAACTTTTCGCCTTTAAAAAACTCTTGCTAATTTTTATTCGATTCAGCGCAACCTTCTCTACTAACTAGCACAAAAAATTTCGTATTTGATCTAAAATTACACGGCCATCCCCTCACCGGACTTCCATCATCGACCTGCACCTTCAAGGATTCCGAGCGGTTGACATCTCCCGCCGTCCAAGGTACCAAGAAGTCTTGTGTCGAAAACAATCGCAATGTTTACAGAATTGGGAAACCTTTCCGACCAACCAGGACGTGGGAGGCCTACTTCTATCACGACCAAGGCGAAAATCAAGAAGATGCGCGATCATCTGCGTGGTCTTCGTTCACCGCTGGTCTTCGTCCACAAGGAGTTAAGGTCAACGGGAAAAACTATTTGGACATTTTGAAGAACGAAGTCCTACTGTGGGCCCAGAGGCACTTTGGATATAAGAAATGGTGCTATCAAAAAGACAATGCCCCAGCTCACGAGGCCAAGATTGTTCAGGAGCGGTGCAAGGAAAATTTTCCAGATTCAATCGCTCTTGATGAACGGCATCCCAGTTCACCGGACCTCAACCCACTCGATTTCTCTGTATGGAGCGTCCTCGAGTCTAAAGCATGCTCAAACCCCATCGCGACCTCAATTCTCTGCAGGCAGCACTGGAGAAAGCATGGGATGAGTTGGACGAAGACCACCTCCACGCCACGGCAGAAGCGTTTCCGGAGCGTCTTCGAGCCTGTTTCGAAGTAAATGGGCTTGCTTTGAATAAAAAGAAGTGAGTTTTGTTCAGTTTTCTCTGGGGAATAAATTGATAATGGTTACTTTTTTGTTCAAGCTGAAATAAAGTTTTTGGGTGGCACCAATTTAGTTTCCGTAATTTTGCCCCACCCTGTACAGTGCTACACAGGCTGAAAAAGCTTAGTCAACACATAGTGAGAACTGCTGCAGAGCGGCACGCAAGGCAAGTGACAAAAGCACGGAAAGTTGTAGTGAGCTAAAATACCCTATCCGAAACTTTAAGATCATCGCTGTCTTGAAGATTGTTTAATTGACAACATGATATGCGCAACGGTTAAATTTGTAATTTAATCCTTATCCGCTACATTCGCGGACTCGAAAGGAATGAAGAAGTTTACTGGAGAGGTGTGCTTAGAGTGGTAATTTTTGTAATTAACTCTTCCAAGCTCCGCTCGACAATTTCTCTCATTTCCGAAGCATTTGCGCTCACTAACCGTGATGACAGTGTTCCACATTTATAGAAGCCACCAGGATTCATTCCCATGCAGGTGATAGACAGCGTGAACAAAGCGACTCCAGTTTTTGACCAGTCTCCAGGAAATATGCCAATCAATGTACAAAAGACACCAGCCATACCAACTGCTATCGTGTTGAAAAAAATCATTTTTTTGCGCTCTTCCACACACCTAAAAGTAAAACACCTCGGCGGACGCCGTCCAAACAACCATTTCCATTGAGGGATCTGACGAGAAAGCAACTCCTGAATCTCGACCACATTCACTAAAAAGGAGCGCTCTCCAACCTTTGCTCCAAAAAAAAAAATACTGCATCACAAGATGTTTACGAGATAGAATACTCCATTTTCATTTTTCGAAATTTGAAAGGATGCGGATCGATGAAAATGGGCAGTCACAGGGTCTATAATAACAGCGGAACACTCTGCATCTTCACTCCTCTACTTTTCAGTGAAATAACTAAACACGGTGGGCTCACTGTCTCGGTGTGTCGCTAAACAAAGCTGATGCCAGCTCTTGATTCCTAAGGTCCTCACATTTTCTAAATGCTAGAACGGTACACTCGTTTAGGTTACTAAGATTTGAGATCATTAAGAACAAACGAAAAAGATAAGTACGGCACATCAGTTAGTCCTAACATTGTCCTTGTTTAGACAAAGCAAATCGGCCTATCCTTTTATTTTATTAGGAGTCATCTGTGATGTATGGCTAAAACTTTTGAAAAGATTCTATTTATATCAACTGTCATCATCAACTGTATGCAGACAAACTCACGTAATCTTGTCGCTCAGCAGCCCTCCAGTGAATTTTAAAGGGAGATGGATAGAGGTGGCGAATGAAACAAGTATTCCTTAATATTCACATTCTGAGTAAGAAGAACGAAAATGATGGCATCATGGCCTCAATTGTATCTAGTCAAAGTAATGCTAAGCCTAAACTCACCTGTCAAAGATACCTCGTATCCCAATACCATGTGAAAGTATATTGGTGCGTACACAATCAGTAAAGTAACAGTGACCATTTCCACAAATGCGTTAAACCATACGACTAGGATCACCGTGTTCTTCAGGATAGCCTGTGAATGCTCCAGTTTGAGGGAGATTTATTATATCGCTTTTTTCTCTGGAGGCAATCGTTTGAAGTGCTTGCTTTCGATTCTGCTGAAATCGCCTCGTGGCGCCGCTCAAAGTAAAGCTTTGACACAGAGTGACACCTCTCTTACTTTTCCAAGATTTTCTCTGTACGTGAGTCACTAGGAATATGCACCACAAACTGGTGCTGATGGTTCTTTCTCGGCCTTTTCTGATAAAACGCCAGGAGTACCAATTAGTTATGAGCAGACATTGCTTCTTGATATTAGTTCCTATTTGTGTTATCTTGAGTGCCTCTTCGGACTCCGGATATGCAAAAATCACGCAACTACCGGCTCTGTCCTCCCTTCGTATTGCAATGGATTTGTTGTACGGGGACCATTTGTGACTCGCTAACGAAGCACTTAAATCGTGCAATGTTATGCCACAACAAAAGGAGAGATGCTCACTGCTCAAGAAACATAAAAGATAGATGACAATTATTGAGTATCCTTCATCTGAAGTTTTTTTATAATGTATTGAATAAGAATTTGATTGGGAGCAACGCCCAACATTTCTCTCAAGATCGCCAAACTCTAAGTCACGAAAATCTCAAGGACGAGAACACACCGTGCTGTAGCCCCAGTGATGCTCCATGCTACCTTTTTCTAATTCATTTGATCAGACGGAATTCACAAAAAAAAGAATAAGGGAAAACACATCAAGTAAAAGAAGTATGAGATTTCTCTTTCGACAGCTGTGTATGAATACATCACCTATCTTCCCAGACACGTCCTGCTTCAGAAATAAATGTTGAGTGTTTGCCAGCAAAGGTGTACACCAGAGGGGGGCAAGAAAGTTCATTTAGGGCAGCTACCCTCAAAGAGCATGCGGGCTGAATCTACTAGACTCATGAACACCTAACGATTCAAGGCACACCATGCGGAAAGATAGTGCATCCTTTTTGTGGCGAGTACATCCTTAGATAACTGCTGTGGCCACACTTTTGTTGGGGTTGCACCTGTTGTACCAGCTTGGACACGACCAAGCCACACCCACCCAACCAAATTTATTCGGTCTATGGACGAGCGAATCTCTAACGTGGAAGCTGCTTTCATCATTGAAATGGCTATTTACCTGAGTTATCCTTTCTCATCGCAAGTTCCTTTTCCACGTAAGCGCCACGTTAGAAACCTACTCGTCGAAGGCTGAGTGTGATTCGGTTGGGTGGGCGTAAATCGGTGGCGTTCAAGCGGGCACAACACCATGAGAGTGCACCGTGCAGCAGCAAAGGTGCAGTCTGAGCTACTGTCAAGGACCTATCCGTCCAGGAAAAGTAAGCCACAAATCTGATTATGGCACACTGCGCCTTGAGCTCGAGTCGGAGTATGCGACCGCCCGATGCCCTGCTTCTTTCTACTGTGCAAGGGCACCTAGACCGGGCTGCATCTCGGTGGACTTCTTAAGCCAGCCGCCATACTATCATGAAGCAGCCCACCAAGTGCTATAACAAGTATCTGTGATCGCAAAGAATCCCGTAGCGGTGGAGGGCGTCATACACGTTTCTTCCCGTTTTCGAAGGTCACTTTAAATAGACTTGGGAGACAGATGGAGGAATATCAACTAGTGGAACGGGGTGGGTTCCGTAAGGGCTTCCGTTGTATGGACAATGTCCACACCGTCACGCAGTCACGTGGTCGAGCTGGCTAGGGAATACGAGCAACCGCTTCTTTGCTCCATCGACAATACGAAGGCATCCGGCAGTGTGGGGCTGAACTGTGTATAGAACGCACTAAAAATGCAAGCGTCGACTCGTGTGACATCAACTCGCTGGAACAATGGAGCACGCATCGCAGTGGGCACATTTACCACCATTCGCACGTTTCAACAAAAGCCATGCGTACCGAGTTAAAAGGGAGTCAGGCAGGGTGTACGGTCTCTACTGAGCTCTTAAACAACGCACTCAACCACGCGATGCTGCAGCTGGAGTCGGACAGTGGAAGTATTATCGTTGAAGGAAAGAAGCTATCCAACGTATGCTTCGCAGACGACACCGTTCTAATCAGTCAAAACCAAGCAGAGCCACAACAGATGGTGTTGGAAGTATACGAAGTTAGGAGAGCTATCGGTCTGATGATGAATCGGAGCAAGACTGAGGTCATGCACGATGGATGGACACTAGCATTACCCATCACGCTGCGAGGCATCGCAATAACGGAAAACGACTACTATGTCTATATCGGCCTACCTGTTTCCACGGATAACAACTTTTGCTTAGAGATCATGAGACGCAATAGATGCGCATGGACGGCAATGGAACATATCGAAGATACGACCAAACTAATCCTAGACGGAGGTACGAGCTGATTCTATGGTACTGCCTGAACTCTGTCACGCCTCCGAGAAATTGGTGGAGAACAAGATGTCCGCGATGATGTTGACACGCTCACAACGAGCGCAACAGCGGACACTGCTGAACGAAGCAAAGAAGCCGCAGCTTGCACGGCACAGATATGCGCGTGATTTGTGGCATCTGCGGCGCCGCAACGTATGCGTGGAACGCAAACAAACGATGGGTCGCACACGTGATTAGACGTACGGACGATCGATGGTCTACTCGCATCATGTTCTAGTACACACAGGATGCGAAGCGCATAGTTGACTGCCCTTCAACGAGATCAAGGGTATCCTGAAACAACTCCAAAAAAATACCGGCTAGCACTGGGCTCAAGCCGCGCAAGGCATCTAAATCGTCAGAAATGGAGGAAAGCGTGTGCTCGTATTTGAAGATTATCGACTAACAACAGCATCCAAGTGAGTAGGTATACCAGTTTCGCTTATCACCTATCTCCTCCACCTAGGCTTGCCATTAGGCTCAAGACGCCAACGGTTGAACTGGAAAATTTACTTACTTTATATGGTACGAAGCTATCTCGATCGATGTGCGCCTGCGTTTTGTCGCGTTGAATTTTCTCTAGTTCTACGTCAGTGACATCTGGATGCAGATGAGGGTCATCCTGATAGAACATAATCCACAAACAAAACATCAAAACACCAAATGCGGCATGGACATAGAAAGCCGCACGCCAGCCAAGGCTCGATGTACATAGCTGAAATTGGCTCAGTCTCATGCTGAGCAATAATAAGTTGAAAGATTTGCTGTGCATATAATGCAATATAAATCACAATAGACAATGCTCTAAAGACTATTTCTGAAAACATTCAAACAGCGACAATCATGACTCGACGGTGTCATTGAGTGATGCCTGCTGGAAGACAACGACGCCACCAGTGCCGGGCGAAAGGTTTTTGACTCGTCCGAAATGGAACGCGAAATTTCGTGCGACAGAGTGTGCAGCGACGCGTTCAATTTAATCATACAGAAACAGAACGCGGGCTCACAAGAGGGTGATAGCTTCTCTATGGATCCCGTCGATATGAAGGTTTTCTTCTCTTTCTTCCGTGTTTTGAAGGTAGTGTCCCTGCGTATTTACGTACTTCGTCTGGCATTCCTGTTACCCCTTGTATGGCTCATTGTTCTCTCAGAGCATTGTAATTGTAGGATTTGCAATGGCACTGCGACGCGCGTTTGGTTTCTTTATCACGTTGCTCAAACAATGCACATTGTGCGTATCCTAAAGTCTGGTGAATAAGTTCGGCCTGACGCGGTGTCGCAGACGCAAACGCAGTCTCCAGAGAACTTAGGATTGCTATGCACCCTTCAGTCTCAAAAAGACAGAATTGTAGAAAATGTTTATACAACTTTAAAGACACCACGTATCAAAATTATCGTTTAACCCGTGTGACAGTGATTATTCAAACCCATGTAACAATGATCGCCATGAAAAAATTTTCAACGCAGTCTCCATTTTATCGTCACAAATATTCATAGCATAAAAACTCTCGCTTATCTCAATTCTCATTCAGATTTCCTGATGGTCATGTACTTCTCCACATGATCATCTTGCAAAGGTTGACCTACTGATTCTCCTTGTGAGCAGCAATTTTTTTCTGTTCGTAAAGGCCATACATCAAAATGCAAGGCAAAAACTCAACGCGGCAAGCAGGGGAAAAATAAGGTGAAAAACACATGTCCGCGAGGCTTTGTACACCATCATAACAGAAATGAGAAAAGTTTTTGTTCAACCGCCTTTCCATCGCCAAAACGATCGTAGCATTGAAACCCTCGTTGAACGGCGATTCTTCTCTTGCTCCTTCGCTTTCCCCTGCCATACGACCTCAACTTTACTTGCTACTCGCTTTTGTACAATCCAAATCACAGCTTCCTCGATTTCCTCCATCTTTGATTCTTTGAAAACTGAGCCCACATTTTGGACTTATCTACCAGACTTTAGGGTAGTATTGCGTGTCACACCTGCGATTTTGTTTTATCATTCAATTGAAGGAGGTACATCTGCACATGTTGTGCACTCAGCCTTATGTGACAAGGACCATGAGCATGACAAAATATCAATTTAGTGATGCTGGTGCACCAAAAAAGCCACTCAGTTTGATCTACGCAGAAAGAAGATAAATCTGCTTAAACTACCATAGAAGCCTTCAAAATTACGTCTACCAAAGTGAACCATGCTTATTCAAGTTGCAAGCGGTAGTACAAGAACTTGACAAAGTGGACGGATTCCTTAGGAAGATCGTTTTTTATCATGAGAGAGGCGAGAGACGTTTGACGAAATTCCATAAGCACCTTGAATCAAATTCGCCCCATTGCGAGCCACAGCCATGCTGAAGTTGGTCGCACCGTCGTGTATTTTGCCGCGCGAGTTGCCGGACGTGTCCCGGACTATCCAAGCGCTACGTATGTACATGACATCTTTTACAATCTCTCTACCGTGCTCCGCTTTTGTTGCTCCATTCAAAGACACAGAGAGAAGACATATTGTGCCATTGTGGTGATGGTAAGCGAGGACGATGGCTTGTAGTTGCCGCAATGCACACACGGCGCCTTGCCAAGACGCAGTGAGTAAATTTATTAGGTCCTCATTGTAATCATCTTTCTCCTTCCCTTCCTCTTATTCTTCATTTGATTTTTTCTCTTATTTGTTGCTGTTTGTTCTTTCACTTATTTCAACCATCGAAAATGAGTGAAATACACCCTACAAGACCACAATGAAATCTCTACACGGGCAACTCGGAAAGTCAACGTGTTGATGCGAATATGGTGGGAACACACACCACAACGCCGCCTTTTGAATCCGGGTTTCTCACAGATCATCGCTTCTCACTTCGAATGTTCGCAGCGAAATGATCATTTTTTCCATGTTTTTCTTTCTTCGGACCCCTTCCGGTCTTTCAAGATCTTGACACTGCTAGAAAAACAGCACCACAGTACACAGCGCATTCGTGCTCCCCTTCATTGAAAGTTGGAATGCAAGGCATTGTCGAAACCTTGCTTCCAATTTGATTCCGCTCAGCAGTAGGATCGTGTGAAGTCAACAATGTTTGCCAAAAAATTCAACTCAGAAACTCTACGCGATTTGCTGAGTTCATTGTCAGAGGAAAGGAACACATTCCTGTTCACCACAAATTTGTGCATCGCTGTCCAGTTCTTCTTACTACGGTAGTACTTCCTCTAACAATGATACTGACTTCTGAATAGTTCCAGTTTTCAACCAACAGGGAGCCTGCTGAGTTGAACAGTGTTCCTTCTGATTTTGTTTGCGTCTTTCCACTTCTTGACACTTCACTTCAAATGATTGCTACAAAGTACACTGATACGATTGCATCGAAATTCTGAGCTGTATAAGTTGTTTTGGAAATCTCTCCAGCTGTTCACTGCAGGTTTGCTGTGTTCAGCGGCTCACCGTTATTTTGACTAATTCTTGCTTTGCTATGGCATATAAATTCTGTGTTTGTCACTCACGAAATGTTTCCCGTTCGGCAAACAAGGAGTATGCCTTGTAATATGTAATAAAAAACTTTACTTGCAGGAACTGCAGAAAAAGATCTGCAATTTGTGTGATCGCATCAAAACTCTCAACTACCGACATTGCGCACTTGATTTTTCTACGCGTTCGAACAATTATGAATAGGGCTATGATTACGAAAAAATCTGGCGCTTTTCTGACCTCAACTGCTTTTCATTAGCAGGAAACATATTTAAATGTAGAGGATTTCGGAAATGAATCTCCGTTGGCGATAACCGAGCATTCACCCAGCTAGGAAAGATGACGTGTAAATTCATAGATTTATGTACAACTTGCCCAACCAGACAGTGGATTTGTGATGACTGAGGAGATCTGTGTGAAGCAAGTGAGAATGCTGATGAAAAGACTTGTCTCAGATAGCGGAGCCCACCGTACGCAGAGAATTCCAATGGCTGCGAAGTCAGCTGCATAAGCAAGACCCTTAAAATTTCTCAATAAACTGAGGTTTAGTAGAAGAGTATGATTTGTGAAATTGACACTTAGCGGTAATATGATCATATACTAGTTTGTAAAGGAAGTTATCTTCAGTTTTTGCATGTCCGCGAGAGAAATGCAAATTTCAGAGCGTGTCAGCTCAGATCATCTTATTTATGGTGCTCTTGAAATAGTTTAATGTTGCACTTTCTAACTATAGGTATTCCTCGAAGTTTCATAAGTCTTTTGAATCTGTAGGGGATCATATAGACTGGTGGCGACGTCCGTGACTCCTCGCGTGCCACTGGAGACTGCTCTTCCCACCAGAAGAGCTGAGCTGAACACAGACAAAACCGTGATTTTCCGGCGAAAGGCCCAAGCGACAGGCCGGCTGATGGACAACATGTCGCATCAACATGGACAATGACTCATCAAATCACCACACAAGCTACGGCGTACCCGGTAAGCGACGCGCGGCAGCGGGACACGGCTGTCGTGGTAAACATGCAAGGGGTATTGATGAACGGACGGCGTCGACTAAACAAGCAAGTCCACCACCACTATCAGTCCCGATTCGCTACACTCAATGTAGGCACTATGAAAGGCAGAGGAACAGAAGTGGCGAATTCACTCAAAAGGAGAAGAATTGATGCATGTGCGGTGCAAGAGACAAGATGGTCGAAATCCAAATCACGAGACATCGGCGATGGGTACAAGATCATATACCACGATAACAATAACACACGAAATGGAGTGGGAATCATCATATCAGAAAGATACCGAGATGTCGTGGCAGAGGTGTGCCGTTATGAGGCCGATTAGTGATCATCATCATTGCAAACAACACTGAACTCCACCTATTCTCTGCATATGCTCCAGAATTTGGATGTACTAATGCAATGAAAGATGCATTCTGGGAGATGTTCGACGCTAAAACAAGAGAAGTGTCCATGGAAGACATGCTCATTGTGCTTGGAAACTTGAATGGACATATCGGCAAACAGAGCGACAACCACACTGCACACGGTGGACACGGATATGGTACAAGAAATGAGGAAGGAGAGAAGATTCTCGAATATGCAGAGGCAAACTCTCTTATTATTGCAAACACCCTTTTCAAGAAGAGAGCGAGCCATCTTGCCACCTACTACAGCGGCTCCACTTCAACTCAAATCGACTTTGCACTGGTACGTCGTACTCATGCCCGCCTCATTCACGATGCCATGGTCATCTCATATGAAACAGGGGCAACTCGACACAGGCCACTCGTCATTAAGATGAACGTCGCACCACCAAATTCAGACCACATCGAAAGGGCAGGAGCAGTGAGAATAAAATGGTGGAGATGGAAAGAGAAAAAACCTTTCATACCATTCCTCATCAAACTTCCACCAATCACTGATGATATGAATGATACATGGAAGACGGCATGCATCACCATTCGAAGCATTGTACAGAGAAAGATTGGCGCGATCAAATCAGGAAGACGGTTCATTGATAAGCAACCATGGATATGGACAGATGAAATATAGGAGAAAGTAAAAGAGAAGATAAGGCTGTATCACGTCTTTCTCAGTACGCGTTCACTAGACGACCTTGCGAGATACAAGACGGCGAAGAGAGCAGCAAGGAAGGCAATCGCAACAGCAAAAGCAGACATGCAGAAGGATCTGTACGAAAAGCTGGACACAAGAGAAGGAGAGAGGGCTGTGCATCGACTGATACGAGCAAGGCACCAAAAGACTGGAGGCATCGAGAAGTTTCACGTATCAACGATGAACACGGCAAGCTGCTCATTGAGAGGAGAAGTGTGATGGAGAAATGGAGAGCATGTTTCGAAGAGATATCGACATGCTCATTCTCTCATCCCCACTGCCATCGATAGCACCCATACAAGGACCGATCGAGAAGACATCAGAGGAAGAAGTTAAGGCTGCACTCAAAGCAATGAAGATAGGCAAAGTATGTGGACCAGATGACATAGCTTCAAGAGTAGGGAAGTCATCAAACTGGAATCCCTCCCAGTGGCTCGCCAGTCTGTTCAATCACATCATTCGCAATGACTGTGCACCAGAAGAATGGAGCAACAGCATCACCGTGCCTATATGGAAGAAGAAAGGAAGCCCAGCAGACTGTACCAATTACCGTCCTATTCGCCTCATCTCACACACAATGGAAATATACGGAAGGGTCATCGAAACCAGAATCCGAAAAGCGGCTGACATTAGCGTTGACCAGTGTGGATTAGTGAAGGATTGCGGCACCACAGATGCTATTCATGCCATGAGACTCCTCGTCGAAAAGCACAGAGAGAAAGGGCAACCGCTCCACCTGGCATTCCTTGACTTGGAGGAAGCATTTGATCGCGTTCCACATAACCTAATCTGGATGACACTTCGCCAATGAGGCATCCCAGAGGACCTAGTCAAGTGTGTGCAACTTCTTCACAGAAACCCTAAAAGTCAAGTGCGGACCACAGCAGGGATATCAAAACACTCCAACATCAGTGTTGGGGTCCGCCAAGGAAGTGCTCTCCCCCCCCCCCTTCTCTTCATGATTGTTATGGATGCAATCACACGCGACCAGCGAACAGCACCATGGACTCTCTTCTATGCAGATGACGTCATGGTAGCGGCATATTCCAAATCTGCACTCCAACGGTAAGTACAGAGATGGAAAGGCAAGACATGGACCGAAGCTAAACATGAAGAAGACCGAATATCTCACAAGGGACACCACATGAGATGTCACCATTCGAATTAATGGAGAGGATATGTCTAGAACAACGCACTTCAAGTACCTGGACTCCACGATCAGCGAAGACGGAAGTCTGCGACGAAGTCACGGCCAGAACCAACTCAGCATGGATGAAGGAAGGCCACAGCAGGCGTGCTCTGTGACAGAAAAATCAGCGATCGTCTCAAATCAAAGGTATACGGCACTGTGGTAAGACCTGTTACCCTCTACGCATCCGAAACATGGGCTGCAACAAAAGAAACAGAGCGGAAGCACGGAACAATGGAGACGAATATGTTGAGATGGATGTCAGGGTTGACGAGGCTGGACAGAGTATCAAACATCGACATTACGAATCGATATGGCATCGCTTCAATAGACGAGAAGATGAGAGAAAGCAGGCTGAGATGGTTTGGCCAGATGGGGATGAGAGCAGATGAAAACAGCATAGCACGGATTGGATACGAACTAGAGGTGGATGATAAACGACCAAAAGGACGACCGAAGCAAAGTTGGACCTACACTCTTCATCAAGACATTAAGGAATGAGGACTTCATCCCGACGACGCAGCAAATCGAGTGAAATGGAGACAGAAGTCCAGACAAGCGAACCCAGCAACAGAGCGGGACAATCGCCAGAGAAGAAGAAGAATGGGATCATTTGGACTATCACGCATGACCATGTACGCGATTAAGAGAATAAAATTATGTAATGGGAAATGGTCGACTGCGGTCAACCCAGTCGAAGTCCATAAAGCATAGTTCCACGTTGTGATAAGCGAATACTGAAGGCTAGCCCAACCGATTCTGCACGAATACCTGCCACTAGTCGGAATTTTACGTACTTTGGCATTCGAAATATCCCGTTTCAACTGATATCGGAGTACAAAGTGTATTATTAGGTTGTAAGGAAAGTTCTGGCCGGTTTTTCGCGTTCACAAGAAAATCCAAATATCAGAGCGCCTTAACATGAATCGGCCTACATATTGTGCTTCTTAGATAGATACGGCCTACATATTGTGCTTCTTAGATAGATAAAAAGGTGCTCTTTTAGACTATATACTTCGTGTGGAATGCCACAAGGCTTTCGAATCAAAAGGGAATTTTTAAAGTACTGCGAAAGTGACATCTTTTAGATGACTTTTTACGAGTTCTTGTTTAGCCGAGTCCCATGCGAAGGTGACCACAAACCTACCACAAACCTTAGTTTTAGAAGTGCAGAGACGAGAACGAGTTGCTCGAATTGTAAATTGATCAAATCGCTTAAAGGCAGCTTTCGGGAAAATCCGGGCGAAAAGTTAAAGAAGTAGTGAATATGAAAGCCGAGATGTCTAGTAGCAGGACGGTGGAGAAAAAACAGATGGAAATGGCCAAAAACTCGAGAAATAGGACCTCTTCCCACCGTTGGTTCTAGGCGCGGACGACCTTTCCGTCAAGACGCGAGTAGTCCGCATAGGTTTTCCACTGGCATTACCAAGACGTAAACATGAAGGGATGTTCGGAAATGCGACAGCATCTATTTCCATGTGGTGAGCTTCAAGCCAAAAGTGAGAAAGCGCGCTGCGATACTTTCAATCCTGCCGATCTCCTTGACCAACCTCACCGTGACCAACCACTAATCACGTCGCCTGGAGGCGGCTTGTCCTGACGAGGCCGCCTCCGCCACAGCTCAAAGGGGCGCCTTCCGCGGGGGATTTCGCCATGCATAGGCCTTCCAGACCCGTAGTTTTTCACTCAATGCCTCCTTATGGGATTCCCTGTCACCCACATTATCCCAAACACTGTCTTTAAATGAAAGCGATGAGTGCTGATACTTGCAGGAAATATCCAAGAGTATTGGCCCTCACACACAAACTTAGTAAACCACTTCAGGTAGCCTTGATTTGAAAAAGCCCAAAAAATGGTTGCCGGGGGCCCCTCAGAGCAGCTATGCGTGCATTTTCCACAAACCCTCTTCCAGTGATTGAAGCAGTGGCAGGCTGGAGCCCTCTAGTCCATCATATTCATCAGATCTAGCGCTAACTAAGTCTCACTTTCCCAAACATCTGGACAGCTCCTTTAGTAGCAGTGTGTTCAGAAAGAATGACGACTTGAAGTCTCAACTTTTTTGATTTCGGGAAATATAAATCATTAGCCCTCCGTTAGACTGAGGTGCATAGGTATGCATAATGTTGGCAAGAGTGTAGCGAATCGAATGGTACTTGCTATGTGAGAAATAAAGCAGTCTGAGTCGAGTTGTAATCTCTCGCAGTTACAATTGCAAAAATCGGCCAAAACCTTGCTTACAACCTAGTAACTCGCTGAGCATTGAGTGCTCAAGTTGTTCTGTCGATAACTAGTCATTTTCTACTGCATATCGCACCGCTGAAGAAGGCCACCTCTTTTCGGTTGTTCAGATGATTTAGCGGTTGATACCTCTTGTTACAATGATGTCGATGTCAATGGATAGGTACGAAATAATTTATCCAGTGATCATTGATTTGAAAAGATCACTATTGGAAGCTCAGGTAGTTCAAGCACCGCTAGTTTTGGATTCGACTGCATGAACTGGTGGCAATCGGTCCACTTGTCAAGCGTCTAATTCCAACTGTTTGCTGATAGATCCGTATGCCACTTATCGATGCTTTTCGTTGTTGTTAACATGCGCCACTATTTGAAAGCTTACGTAGGTCAGCGGTACGTCTTACGTACCCGTTACTGTGGCTGGTGCCGCGTGAGAAAATGAATCTTCTGCATCGCTTACACGACTCAAGGTCGTATCGTGATCATTCCTGTAGATCGCAGTACCAAAAAGTTTGCGCCATTACTTGGAGCGCTGAGCAACTTAGTGGTCGATACATCGGCGACTGATATCAGAACTGATATAAACAAAATATGTTCACTTAGTGATAGTAACAATGGAGATCCTCCAAGAAATAGAGCAGCTTTTGGAAGCGTTTTTTTGCATCATATTGGGCTACATGATGAAATATATAACCTACCTTCATTTTTTCTGAGCGGCTCTATAAATGACAAAAGGTCTCACAAATGAAAAAAGCATCGATGGTTTAATCTCCAGTGAGTACAAAGTTTTGCGAAATTCGGATTTTGGTTCCTGATCGTAAGCATTCGATAAGAAAGTTGAGCGCAATAATTACTTCGAAGCAACGGCTACTCCCCAATTTATTTTTCCAGCGAACTTGGAAGACCATTTTTTGAGCGTACGAAAGCTCATAGAGTAACGGACAAGGCATTTGTGTGAGAAACAGATTCGATAATCGTGCTCAGAGGGTTGAAACATCCAACGGTGAGTTCCAGCACAATCGCAGCTGCAATCACAACTTATAGAACTTGGAACCCCTCTGCGCGAGAAAAACGTCTTAGTGCATGGAAGAATGCCGTTGTTCCCATGCTAAGGACGACTTCGAGATGTATTAGGCGCGTAACTGCGCAAGTAAATATGCAACCATGTGCCTTCATTACCGAGTTCCCCTCTCGTACTCTAGGTAAATTGAAAAAAATCCAGGTCTATGTGCTGAAATGGTTTACTTTGTTGTACTCTTCTTGCTGGCAAGTCCGGCATTGCAGGGTAAAATTATGGCGATGCATTGAATAGCTTACAGCGAACACACCTTCGGATTAATTTTCGCGTCTTTCGTCTCAACTTTGGGATCCAATAGTCTAGTCTGACCGTAGACATTGTGTAGACAGACAATGCAGATGTGGAATTTGCCATGGGCTTCCCGCACAATAAGATTGGCATTTTGTGAACTCGTCCAGCATGGTGGCCCCTATCGTCTCTTACTCTCCATAGGCCCTCAGAATCTTTGAACAGTTGTATTGTCCATGGACTTAAGGTAGCCTCAGTGGAATCGGCTCGATGGAGCTTGATGAGGAGCATCTTTGACAGTCGTACCCCAGCTGCAGTCAGAGCTTTCTCAGTACTGGAATACTGTTATGGATACGCTCTCTGAGCTCCGGTCGCAGACGGTCTGTTGACGCAGAAGAATAGCAAAGGTCAGGCAGTAAAGTGGGACCTTGGTGCAAACTTCGTTGGGCGCCGGACATTCATTGTAATGCGAGACAGCGTCAAAAACAATACGTATTTTTGTGGTCTCCTGTCGAGAGGTGACTACCACCTGATGAGGGAGATAGTGCACACTCCCTGCAATTACGCTTTCTTGAACGGTGACTTTTTCGATTACCCTTCTTTCACGCTGTTCGTTGAAGACTGCGTTGTATTGCTCAAGAAGCCGTGGATTGCCCTGCAGCTTTTGCAGTACACTACAAAGCCTTCGATGAGCAAGCTTGTATTTTGACAGCAAGGAAGCGCGGCTGTATTGAAGGGCAGTCGCACATTATAACCATCCTCAGAATTCGAATCCAGTCACTATAACAGAGGCTGTCGTGTCGAGCAAGACAGTACTCAAAAGTAATGCGATGCGGTCATAAGACTGAATCGCGCATGCGTTGTATCTTTTGCGAATCCTGTGGCAAGTGGGAGACATTAATAGACGTAGTATACTTTTGAAGAGACATCGCAGATGCGTCAAGTCTGGAGGTAGGATGTTCGGGAAAGGAAGCGTGTCCCAAGTTCTGGACGAGGTGCCTCCACTGCGGACAGATGGACCACCACTCTGCAGTATGTGAGCAACCAGACGTCGCCAAGCAGATCGAGAAAGACATTGTCAGCCCCAACGCCGAACTATCCCAGACACTCAAAAAGCTGAATCCAATCCGTACGACACTGGAAATGGACTCCCTCTCCCTTTCCACCACACCTTGAGGGGCCGGATTATCGCAAAAGCGTCATGGTTTTCTTTTGCAAGCAGAAATTGTTGCAAGCGCGACGCGTGAGGTCGGAAAGGATTTGAAGAGCGCGAAAAAACACATAAGCGCTTTGCGATCTCATATCGAGCTGAATTTAAAAGGCTGGGGCTTCCGATTATAACATCTCCTTCAGTTGTACATCAGCTTGACATTTTTTCTCCTCTGGTCGATTTTATGAATTCTCATGAGATTTCACTTATTGGATTGATTTCATGAGGTTTTTCGCGGTATTTTTGTCGTATTGATTTCCCGCGTGCGGTTGATTATTTCATGCATTAAAATACTTGTTTCTCGTCTAATTACCCAAGTTTGAGGTAGTTCAATAAATGGTCGATCGTGGTATCCATGCATAACCGGTAAACGGCCAGCCCGCGTGGCACAGTTGAGCAGGAACCACGATTCTACTTTGTATGAAATGTACTCTGAGAATTTACAGAAAATGCTGCTGAGGAGATATTATTAGTGTAAACGGCTCCGTTGTTATTAGTGGCTATGTATCTTTTGTTACTATCATTATAACAAATTTTGAGTGTTTCTCTGAAGTGTCGATTGTGCTACAAACTTGTCTCCAGGAGTCTCGATTTCTCAAACACAGAAACCACATTGGTTTTGTGTGAAATCGCCTCGCTTACGTCCTACGGATGTATGGACACACTATAAAATACTGTCACTCGTTCAGGAAAACCTTCATAACTTCATCCGCAGAGTAGTTCTGCAGATTTTGAGAGCATATATGAGTTAAGCGTCTCAAGAGGCACACAGCGATGTGCGTGTCATTAAAAATGCACTGATGACCGCTGACTTGATGACCTTCTCTTGTGAACAATAGACTGGAAGAATCCCTTGGGAACATGACTGAGATCACATATTGGTCCTCATTTTAAGGAGTAGGTTAGAAACATTTTTCTTATTCCAGATACAATTATGCCCGTGTAATCGCATCCTTCGTGTGCATTATTTTAGAACGAGGTTCATGGGAGATTTTTTGTTGGAGTTCCCCTATGGTTTACGTGTGTCTGCTGTCGTCTAATCCGAAAACAAGCATAGCGCCCACTGCCTATTCTGAGCGTATTCACGACAGCATGAACACTGATCACTTCCACCGATTAGTACTAGACTCTATACCGCTTTGGAATCGAGTATAAATTTTCGATTACGGACCGCGCCATCGGGGTGCGGTCCGCCTACTGTGCTCACTCTTTCATGACTTTCACAAACTCATTTCTGACCCTAACCCACCTTTTCCCCAGGTTTGAGTCATTGAAATCCAATCCTAATTTTCGGTTTGAAAACAGAACATTCCACGGTACGCCTCGTCCATCGTGAGCGGAGCTTAGCATGGTCCATGTGTCCTCTTTTCTTCTTGACCCGTGCCTCAGTTTACCATACTTGTCTCTATCCACGCAGGTCGTTTTCATGTACCGCCCATGCTCCACTCACCATTACAAATGCCCCGTCCACTGTGCCCAGGATCTTCTCTTCACCTTTAGAAACTCATCGCTGACCTGAATTCGTCCCACCTTTAGGTCACATTCGAAGCCAAGTAACAATTTTCGGTCCGAGAACGGAACATTCCTCGGTACGTCCCGTTCATCGTGGGCGGAGCTTAGTATGGTCCACGTGTAGTCGTTCTTTCTTGTCCCATGCCCTACCCATACCACAATTGTCCCCATCTCTACCAGTCGTTTTTCACACAGTACTTAATTTCGTTACGGAAAGATGACAAACAGACAGACGTTAAGGGATCAAACTCGTGACCTCGCGAACTTGTGCGCAAAAACCTATCCAGTTGGCTTTTCAGGCACACAAATCTTGTGCATGCTTATCCTACATATGCGCAATTGCTCCTCTTTGAACAGTTGTAGGTCTGCTCCTAGAGACCAGGGCAGCAGGTAGGGAATGCACTCTGATGAATGGCATCCAATGCCCAATAACTGTTATAATCCACATTGCAAACGGCCACTTCGACCTACTATCCTTCTCTTGTGAGCAGTAGCGGGTCAAGTCTCTGCACTGCATCCGTGTTGGACAAAATTGAATCCGCTAATCGTTACCTGCATGAATCTGAAAACAATGAGAACTGGAAGACCAAGATAGGCGGCTAATGGCATAATTGCCGTCGAAAATGCAGATATCATGCCAGATATGAAAAATGGCCATCTGAAAGTACATCTCTGTAATAAAGACGAAAAGCTAATGTGCTTTCAGCTGTGAGTCTCTACTGTGCAAAAAAAAATCTTAAAGTGGCTAAGAAAGTTTTGCTGTGCACTAGATACTGTTGAAGCCGCACTTACCTAGCTCCATACTGGATATAGGCGTAGTTAATCGGGAACGTACCGACTATAGTACCAATTGCTACGGCCCAAATGATTGCACTCTTTTCTTTTGGACTGTAACTGTAGCGGCTGACCAAGGTCTAAAATGTAACCGTCAATTACATATTTATTATATACTTGTCTCATTGCTGTTAGTTGATTGCCACTTTCAATATTATCCACCCTTTGCAATCTCGCCTTTCGTAATAGTGTACTTTGGGCTAAGCGCGAAGCATAGCAAAGTGTCCTCATGGAATTACAAAATCAGGCCTAGAAATTATAGAAAGTTGTAGTTTTCAATCGATGTGACGTCCAGTGCGATTCATCGTGTCTCTGTCACTTTTTATTTTTTTTCTTATTATATGTGCACATCATTCGAAATAATTCCGTATTAGATAGCATGTGTCATATTACTGAAGTTTCAACTGAGAAACACTTTGGACCGCTATCGCGCTCCAATTCTGCTGCGCTAAGGACAAGAACTAGACAGTTCAATAATGCAGGATGAGTTACGCTCAAAGAAGGAGAGCATCAGTGCGGGTGTGAGCTACTGATCTCGAGCCCTCGCCGCATCGGCTCTTGGACACCCTACATACGGCGTACACCGGGAATCGAGGACTCATCGACGGGAGTCGCATTTGAGCGGATACGAGGGTGAAACATAGTGCCATTGTGCCGCAGAGCTCAGCGACAAGCACTAGGATCTGAACTTGCAACCAACAGACGAGAAGCGAAAAATAATCCACATCGAACCCGTGTGACCGTCGACAACTTGGGAGTGTCCTCTCCTACTTATCAGTCAGCACAGTTGGGTAATAGGGTTCCTCCTATTCAATATTTTTTCCCTGCACAAACTCGAGGAAATCGGTTAGATTCAGATGGACATGCTCTTGTTGAGCACCCAATACGTTCACGACAAATACGACTTCTATTGTTACACCTTGTTGATTTCTAGAATATGACAGTGCTCACTACCCATCTTTTTCGTTATCGATGCTTATAGTGAGTTTTCCTGTCACTTCAGTTCTTATCAACCAGTTTACTGAGTGTAGATTACAATCCTCCAAAAAATCAAGGCAATGGTAATCTGGCGCCACCGCATGGGGATCGGACATGATGCGGAGTTAGAGTGGATCGCAAGGGCTAGAATTCAGATCCGATATAGATTTTCAAGTGAGTTTCGAGTTATTTTGCTCATTTAATTTATGCACTTCACTTGAGGTCAGACTCAAAGACAGTTGTGAAGTAATGTGGGTGGGGTTCCCTGAAAGATGTCATTCACCTGAAAACTGGGGTCTAGGAAGTCTATCTGCCGCGAAATCTCCCGCGAAAAAAAGCAATCCTTAGCTGCGGCAAGACGGCCTTTTCAACTGCTGCCGCCTTTCTTATACCGGTCCGCCTCTTAGCGTCGATTTTGAACGAATGAGGTGTAGAGTAATAGTGTTACAACAGAATGATGCTCATCGTAGCATGTCAAAGCCGTTTTGATCGAAGTGAATGATGCTCATCGTGACGGTTTTCGAGGCGGAAACGTCCATCGGTCGGCATCAAAGACTGGAATGAATAATGCAACCGAATTACCTCTCCTTTGCCTATAAAAGTCAGGAGGTCGTTTCACCGCGTTTTTGATATATGTGGGAGCAATAAGTGAGAGCTCAAAAAAAGCTAGAAACTTAAGACCCGGAAAAAGAAGGAGAACTCGATTTCTTCAAACTGTTTCGTCTAGAAGAACAATTAAGTGAGATAGAAACGACCGAAATGTATGCACGTAAAGCTCGCACACTACTAAAATCACAATACTGAAGACGTCTTGTGCCTATCACCGTACCTATCGAACTCGAATAGTAACGCAGCAGCTACCGATTCCGTCTTCGATCAAATTGGATATGAGAATCGGTGTCCTGCCACCGGTTCTTATATCTTTCCCACTTACATTCAGTGGGCTGTTACCTTTCGCAAGTGCGGGTGAGATATCCTGAGTTTGTTAAACCTCCAGAGTGATACCATAGCTTCTCTCAGAAAGCAAACAAGAAATTTGCCAAGTATGAGTTACAAAAGGAAAAGGACGTATCGACTATGAAACGTCACATATCCGTAATTCACAGGGAAAGGGTCGAAAACAAGCTCGAGATGTGAGTGCGACAAGCAATCAGATGGTTCTATCGGTGACTGTAGGAATACTTTCACTCCTTGAGAGGGACCCTTAAAAGAAAGCAGAAGGGAAATTCTAATCTTTTCTGGGATTTGGACAGTCATCCTACTTTATATAATTGATTAAGGAATCGTCCACGGAAAATGAGTTTTTGTGATACCCATATGCTTATGTTGTATTTGCGTAATGTTGGCCTCATGCAAAATTTCACGCGAAAAAGTGTGAATGTGGCTGAGATACAGCACCACAAAGTGCGGTCCAGGTGGGCGGGGCCTCCGTGCAAAAGCCTCGTCCCGTCGTCCGCCGTGGTCGGACACGCATTGTAGAAACAGAGGGTTACATAAACAGTCCCACTCTCCGTTCCCAACGGCGGCGGAAGACGGGACAAGGCTTTTACACGGAGGCCCCGCCCACCTGGACCGCACTTTGTGGTGCTGTATCTCAGCCAGATTCACATTTTTTCACGTGAAATTTTGCATGAGGCCAACATTAGGCAAATACAACATAAATATATGGGTAACACAGAAACTCATTTTCCGTGGACGATTCCTTTAAGTGTGTCTGTTGGTGTGTGCGTCTGTAGGTGTGTGTCTGTTGGTATGTGTGTCTTTTGGTGAGTGTATGTCTGTTGGTGTGGGTATTGGTGTGTGTATCTGCGTGACCAGAAATTCATATCTCGGGTCGCAGCCGAGGTGGGATCCTGAATTTTCCAGGTGATGAAAGGGATGGTAAGGAGACCCTGAGGAAGGTGGACCGCAAGTGATAGCAGCTGATAGGGAGCCCCCCGTTTCGCCATCTGCGTAGATCCCAGAGCGCTGATACTCGCATATGTTCAGCAAGAAGGGACGAGGACATTGCTAGTGGGTGACCAAAAGTGATAAGGGTTGATAAGATTTGATTTGATATCCAAGTTGAACGGTTGATAAGATTGATAAGGAGCGTCAAAGGACAAATGTCGCCGCATCTGTTTCGCTTTCCGCGTCGATCCCAGAGCGCTGACACTCGCAGGTGTTTAGCAGGGAGGGACTAGGACGTTAATGGCGAGTGGTCCAAATTGACAATAGTTGATAAGATTTGAAAAGGGACGTTAAGTGGCGAATATCACCAAATCCGTTTCACTTTTCGGGTTGGTTCCAGTGCGCCAACATCCATGGCTATTAAGAATATTGGCATGGGGACATAGAGGGTGATTCAAATTGATAATGGTTGGTAAGAATCGATTAGGAGCGTCAGAAGACAAATGTCGCCGCATCTGTTTCGCTTACCGCGTCGATCGCCCAGCGCTGACACTCGCAGATGTATAGCAGGGTGGGACGAGGACATTAATAGTGGATGATCCTAATTGGGTTGGTAAGATTCGATAAGAAGCGTCGGCGTCAACATCATGTGTCCGGCGGCGACGACGGCCTCACTCTAGTGACACGCTCCGTTTTCGAAACTCTCGGCCTAATCACACTACATATGATGATCGTGACGAGAGCTACGAATTCAAATTCCAATTCGAATGTGGGTTAGCGTCAAACTATGCATGAAGATCATGGAGAAAACCCTCGAATTGGAATTCTAACCTTAGCATAGTTTCCAACTGGGTCTTTCACGAAAAAAAAAACAACTGAGTCAAGCGTTTTGCAAACGGAGTGCGTCATCGGAGTGTTGCCGTTTTCGGTAGCGGACACATGGTTTTTGACGCCGTCGATACCGGTGCCGGCATCAAATTGCTGCCATCGCAACCAGTGCCGGCGTTTTTGCGCAAAGTATGAACGCAGCCTAAGGCTGACAGCTCACTATTGGAGGGCTTGACACTTAATCACAGAGGGCTATCTTAGATGAAAAGAACAGAGTGGAATTAGGACTACACAGCTATTCGAGAATTGGAAGAAATGCAGACCTGACCATGTAAAGCCTATGGCATGACATATTCGTTTTTCAGTGTTCGTGTTGTCTGCATTACCGCCATATTAAAATTCAAAGGAGTGATGATATTGCACCAACTGTTATTTATATTTGTTATTTATTATGTGCTATAATTTCTGCACTTGTTCGAATCTGCAGGTAGTACGAAGTAGACTGTTGACCTTACCGTGCACTCTATGAGTTAACTGATAAATTGTATTGCCATACTGCGACTCCTAACAGTACACGTACGCATCAGGTGGTGTTGTAGAGCTCACAAAAACCCAAAAAGCACGGTTCAAATTTTTTATGTGAGGCTGCTGACACCCCCTGACGTTTATAAAGAGATGAAAACATGGAGATCTTTGATCAATGAAGCTTACCCCATTTCCGCTGTCGATCAGTTCGGAATCACCATCAGCCATGCAAATAAATGTGAAGTTGATAACACTGTAGTTAGAGCAGATTGAAGTTAGACAGAAGAAACCAATGAACAAAAGTAGGTAGCGAAAGCGATTGCAATAGATTGATGAAGGCAGCAACATGATCTGTAGCGAGTACAAAGTGCAAGAACACTATGCAAGAAACAGCAGTGAAAATCACATGCCTGACTTGGTTATAATACCACTGTACTTTCTCATTAATCAGCACCAGGATCGGAATGATCACTCGCAAACGTCACACCGTCATAACCTCGAAGTAGGTGAAATGGGAAGACGTGGAGAGCGTTGGAATCGTCTCGGTGCGACAAGTTCAAGCATGTGAAAAGTGCTGTTTTGATAAGTTACCAGTTACCATCTTCTCCATGAAAGCTTAAAAAATTCCTTTTTCGATTCTTGAGCAGGATCCTAACCTTTGCAGGTCTACATTCGCATGTTAAGGGGTTGCTCGCCCATATTCCGTAAAGAAGCAATTCCATATTATCTTGGAGCTGCAGAAGGCTTCTCAGTGTTTATTCTCACGACTTTAAGCAAGTTTTAAAGCTTATTTCGTCAAAATCGGTTGGGAAACTGAAGTTGTTACTCACTGTTCTTAGATTTCATGTTTTAACTGCAGGAACACCCTGCCTTCCGGTAACAGCCAAGCGGCTCTTCTACAATGAAGCCTTGAACATCCTACTCCATATAATCGGCTAAGTGTTTCTGTTGGTGTGTGTGTCTGTTTAACCGGAAATTCATATCTCGCGTCGCAGTAAAGATGGGATCCCGGATTTTAGATATAGGGGGTAGTAAGGGGATCCCAGCGGTGGCGGATCAAAAGTGATAGCTGCCGATAAGGGCTGATAGGGAGCTTCAAAGGGCGGTTGTCGCCAAATCATTTTCACCATTAGGGTTGATCTTAGAGCGCCGACTCTCATAGGTGTCTTGAGAGGTAGGCGGGCACATCAGTGGGTGATCCAAACTGATAACGGTTGATGAAGGCTGATAAGGAACTTCAAAAGGCTAACGTCGTTAGATCCTTTCCCCATTCGGGTTGATCCTAGAGCGCCGACACTCGTAAGTGTTTTAGGGGGTGGGACGGGCACAGCAACAAATTGATAGCGGTTGATAAGGGCCTATAATGAGTCTCGAAAGGCGGATGTCACCACATTATTAGGTTGATTCATAATAAATCGGACAAATGGTAGTGATGATCAGAGATCATAACTCACCAACGAGTTAACGAAAATGGACGCGCGAGGTACCGTTGGAATGAGTATGAAAAGCTCTTCAAAGTACCGCAAAACAGTCACTTCAAAGTAATTTCATTTCGCCACCATGCCGCACGATTTCAAGCCATCCACAGACCACATCCGCAACGTCATACTATTTATATCGCTATCTGGCCAGGAACCCGCGGATATAGGCAGACGTCTGAAAGAAGTTCACAAGGAGCATGCTCCCTTCAGAAGTACAGTGTACTTGTGGCATTCGAAGTTTGCGTCAGGCGACTATTCCATCGAAGACGAAAACCGCGGTTGGTGGAGCCTAGAGTACTGGGAGCTGCTCGATGAAGGTACAACAGTATCCGCCGACGTCTACGTTCGTCAATAACGAGAATTTAAGGCAAATGTCCAAAGTTCGCTACGACGGCGGTCACATGTCTACTTCCAGACGACAACGCGAGACCGCACATTGCAAGATCGACCATGGCCGAGCTGCTGTCGTACAGTTGGACCGTGCCTCCACACCGTACTCCCCAAACCTGGCCCCTTCAGATTTCCACCTTTTCTCCCACAGCCAACGCCATCTGGACGGCCAAGACCTCAAAACTCGCGACGACGTCTAGACGGCACTCGGCAACTTCTTCGAGCTCCAGTCTCCGGCCTCCTAGAGCAAGGGATGATCTGCCTAACCCGTGGCAGAAGGTCATCGATAAAGACGGAGCATATTTCACGTGAATCCCAGTTGTCGTTAAAACGTTGTACGACAATGATTGAAATTTGTCAATTTGTCCGATTTATTATGAATCAACCTAATAGTTTTACCTTTCGGGTCTATCCTAGAATGCCGACACTCATAGTGTTTTGAGGAGTGGAGCGTGCACATCAGTGGGAGGGGGTGGAGGGGGGGGGGGGGTGGTCGAAATTGATAGCGGTTGATAAGGGCAGATAAGGAGTCTCGAAAGGCGAATGTTACCAAATCACTCTTACCTTTCGGGTCTACCCTAGAATGCCGACACTCATAAGTGAGGGGTGGGGCGTGCACATCAGTGAGGGCGGGTAGGGGGGGGGTGTTCCAAATTGATAATAGTAACGTGAAAAGTAACGTCAAAAGACTAATAACCCCAAATCCGTTCCGCTCTTCTGGCTAACAGTGGGATGTTCACACTCACAGGTATAACAGAGAGCAATTTAGGGGTCGATACTTTGGCACCAGATATCAGAACATGAACAAAATATGTTCACTTCATGGTACTGAGCATCAGACGCATTTACTAAAGCAGTCGTATAGTAGTAGTGAGCAGTGTTCTGGATTTCACCCTGTCCCCACTTCCTAATGGCTCTTATCAGCCCCTGTAAGCCGCCGATATGTAGTTTCGAAGGTGTCTTTTCGGAACTACATATCGGCGGCTTACAGGGGCTGATAAGAGCCATTAGGAACTGGGGACAGGGTGAAATCCAGAACACTGCTCACCACTACTATACGACTGCTTTAGTAAATGCGTCTGATGCTCAGTACCATGAAGTGAACATAATTTGTTCATGTTCTGATATCTGCTGCCAAAGTATCGACCTCTTAATTGCTCAGCGCTCATAATGCCTTTTGCTACCAAGGTTTACATGAATGATCAAGACACGATCTAGATATGTGATAGCAAGGCAAGCGATTCATTCTATCATGCGTGCTAGCAACAGTACTGAGTATCGACCGCTAGACTCTGTGAAATTTCAAATAGTGGTGCATGTTTGAAAAAAAGATAAGCATCGATAACTGGCATGTGGATCTAACACTAATATGTATGTAGGAAAGAGATGCTCAGCAAATAGACAAATTGCTGTCAATTGAAGTAGTTGAAACTGTTGACTCTTGAACTATCTAAACTCCCAATAGTGACCACTTTAGCCGAAAGGTTAACTGATTAATGATTTTACCCATTTCATTCCTGAATATTGATTGTTGATGTCATTGTGGCAAAGGCTACCGACCGATAAATTATCTGACCCCTCAAAAATGGTGACTTTTCTTAGCGGTATCATTGAGACAAAAGCTACCGACCGCTAAATTATCTGACCTCTCAAAAATGGTGACTTTCCTCAGCGGTGATTCTTCGGTATCGGTTGGTATCCATCACCTACATATATGTAGAAAGTAGATGCTCAGTAAAAAGACAACTCGACCACTTTCCCATTACATAATTCTACTGTTTTATTCGCGCAGTACTGTGCGATAGCCCAACAGTTCAGATTTTACGGGGTTTTTGAATACGAAACAATTCCTTCCTTCATACCTGCCTTAACATGCTCGAGTTGTACATTCCAATAATGCTTAGAATCGTGAATGTCAAAGATGATATTCAATCTGCATAAAAACATGAGGATAGACTGAAGATCCGGAAACACTGTGGAATTTTGAGTGTTGCACCCGGGAGAAAACATTACTCGATAATGTATCAAAGTTTAGCAACAATTGAGACACTAAAATAATCAAAAATAATAATAAAACCGTCATCAAAAAACATACTGGTGCATGCTAGGAGTTGCCACCCCACATTTATCAAAGCCAACATCGTCCAAGACCTGGTAAGGACCAAAGATAATATATGTGACCAACGATCGGACGAGGTGGATTCGGTGGTGGAAAACATTTTAAGGGACAACGGTTATACCACAATGCGACCACTCACGTGGAGGTCATATTCCTCACCAGATGGAATATCAATGTGAATGCCGTATATTAATGAAAGAACGGCATCAAGGTCAACAGTGTGGTCAAGAACTCAAAGCTCCCAATACGATTAATATTCCGTCCTCCGCCCAATCTCAAACGTATACTCACATATTCAAGGGTTTACGAGGATAGATGTGGAAGAGAGGGGTGCAGTTACCGTGATAACCATAAAATATGCCAGCTCCGGGGAACGGTATATCTAATAGAATGCCAAGGATGTGGGCAAAAGTACGTTGGAGAAACTAAGAGACCGCTCTACAAACGCATTGATGAACACCGCAGAGCATTAGTAAACCCATCATCTTATCCCAATAGTAGTTTCTCCAATCATCGTACAAAGGTACATGCCCATGAAACACCCCCCACAATCGGTATTAAAGTACTGCACCGCTCAATAGACAATCCGGTAGAAAGAAAAATTCTTGAGGCCCTTGAAATAAAGCGGTTATCACCAGAAATAGATCGTAAGGACGAACTACGTGACACTCTTCATATCTTCACTTATCACAGTAATCAATTTTGATTACTGCATGATCTCTCTCATATCTACTGTCGTATCTTCCTCTCTATTTAAGGGTGCGACCGAGTGGGTTTATCTTTTCCTGCACCATTCGTCTCTGGCAGGGTGGGTCACGCCAAAAATATTTTTGGGACGGGGCCGTAAGAATTATCCTACTCTATATAATTCGCTTAGTATGTCTGTTTGTGTGTCCGTCTGTCTGTCACGAAATTCATATCTCGCGACACAGCAAAGCTGGGACCCTGAATTTTACGAATGACATGGGGGGTGGTAAGGGGACCCAGGCGGTGGTGGACCGAAAGTGATAGCAGCTGATACGCGCTGATAAGGAGCCTCAAAAGGCGAATGTCACCAAAGTCGTTTCGCCTTTCGGGTTGGTCCCAGAGCGCTGACACTCATAGGTGTTTTGCGGGAATGGACGGGAACATCAATAGTGGGTGAGCCAACTTTATAACTGTTGATAAGATTCGATAAGGAGCGTCAGAAGGCAAATGTCGTCAAGTGCGTTTCGTGTTTCGCGTTGACCCTAGAGCGCTGACATTCATAGGTGTTCAGGAGGGCGGTACGGGAACACCATTGAAGGATGATCCAAATTTGTAAAGGTTGATAAGATACGATAAGGAGCGTGAAATGGCAAATGTCGTCAAGTGCGTTTCGTCTTTCGCGTTGACCCCAACCGCTGACATTCATAGGTGTTTAGCAGGGTGGAACGGGAACACTATTGGTGAATGACCCAAGTCAATACCAATTGGTAAGATTCGATAAGGAGCGTCGGAAGGTGAATGTCGTCAAGTCGGTTTCGTCTCTCGCATTGACCCTAGGGCGCTGACATTCATAGAAGCTCAGCAGGGTGTAACGGGAACATCAATGGTGGGTGATCCAAACTTGATACAGGTTGATAAGATTCGATAAGGAGCGTCGGAAAGCAAATGTCACCAAGTCCCATTCGCTTTTCCGACCGGTAGTGGAATGTCCACATTCACAGGTATTGCGGGGTACGGGAAGTACAGTCCATCTCCCGAAAACTGATTGGGCGTGTCTACGGACTTGGATGAACACGTAAGAAACTCTCTCACCTCGCCACATTCAGTCTCGCCACCGTGGCGAGAGTGAGTGTGGCGAGGTGAGAGAGTTTCTTACGTGTTCATCCAAGTTCGTAGACACGCCCAATCAGTTTTCGGGAAATGGACTGTAATGGTGACTGTGATGATGGCGGCTTACAGATGTTGGTAAGGGGAAGTGGATGGGATAGCATCCGGTACACTGTTTACTACTACTATGCGACCGCTATAGTAGAAGCGTCAGTGCGACTGGATAATATATTTTGTTTGCGTGTGATATCAGATACCGATGTGTCGACCGCTAAACTGTTTAATATTCCAAATAATGGTGCATGTCTTTTGATACTGCGATCTACACGGATTATTGAGATAGGATCGAGATTTATGGTAGCAAAGCAAGCGAATCATTTTCTAATGCGGAACTGGCAACAATAGGGGGTATCGACCGCTCGACTATGTGAAATTCCAAATGGTGGTGCATGTTTTGAAAAAAGACAAACATCGATAGCTGGCGGTAATCATTTCACACAACTTTGTAATAATCGCACTACTGAGAAGCGATCAATACTGCGATTATTACGAAGTTAAGTCATGCGATATGGACTTCGATATCGGCCGATCATTATCAATGTGTTATTCGCGCAGTAGTGTGCGATAGCTCAATTGGTGTCTATATAATTCGCTTAGTATGTCTGTGTGTGTGTCCGTCTGTTTGTCTGTCACGAAATTCATATCTCGCGTCGCAGCAAAGCCGGGACGCTGAATTTTACAAATGATATAGAGGGTGGTAAGGGGACTTAGGCGGTGGTGGACCGAAAGTGATAGCACGCGCTTATAGGGAGCCTTACAAGGCGAATGTCACCAAAGTCGTTTCGCCTTTCGTGTTGACCATAGAGCGCTGACTCTCAAAGGTGTTTTGTGGAATGGGGCAGGTACATTGAAAGTGGGTGAGTCAAGTTGACAACGGTTGATAAGATACGATAAGGAGCGTGAAATGGCAAATGTCGTCAGATTAGTTTCGCTTTTCGCGTCGATCCAAGAGCTGACATTCGCTGACGTTCAGCAAGGTGGAAAAGGAAAATGGTGAGTGATCCAGATTTGATACCGGCAGATAAGATACGATAAGGAGCGTGAAATGGCTACAGTCGTCGAATCCGTTTCACTTTGCGCATTGATCCTAGAGCGCTAACACTTATCGGTGTTTGAAAGGATGGGCCAGGGACATTAATTGTGGGTGATCCAAATTGATAATGGTTGGTGAGATTCGATTAGGAGCGTTGTCACCAAGTCCGGTTCGCCTTCACGGCTAACAGTAGAATGTTCACATTCGCAGGTATTGTAGGGTACGGGGATCTCAGTGGTACTGTTAGGTACAGGAGCCTCAGTGGAATTGATAACGGCTTACAGGGAATGAGAACTGCTAGGAATTGGATGGGATGAAGTCCTTCACATCACTTGCTACTACTATACGACCGCTTTAGCAAAAGCGTCTGATGCTCAGTTCCATTGAGTTAACATACTTTGTTTATGTTCTGATATCACTGGCCGATGTATCGACAGGTGAATTGCTTTACGTTCCAAAATGGTGCATTTCTCTCGATACTGCGATCTATATTGATAATCATGATACAACCTATATTCACGGTAGCAACGCAAGCGTTTCGCTCGCAATCATTTTCTATTGGCAGCAACACTGAGTATCGACCGCTAGACTATGTAAAAATCCAAGTAGTGAAGCATGTTAACAAAAACGATAGACATCGATAAGGGGGATATGGATCCACCAATGACGTGCAGGAGTTAGGCAGCGTTCATAGTTGAGTTTTGCGTTTTTGTGGAAAGAAGTATAGATACGTATCGATTGGAAAAACTGCGTTTTTGCGTTGTTGTGGAAATGCGGAATCGTGGAATTTGCGTTTTTGCGTTTTTGTGGAAATGCGGTATTGTGGAAAGCGTGGAAGCCACGTGCGCGTTGCGTGTCATTCCACGACGCTCATCATTCGCGAACGGTTAAACTTCCTTCATGGATCATTTCCTTTATAGATTTTGTTATTAAAAGGAGAATCATTAGCTTATGTTATACATTAGCTTATGTTATACATACGTACTAGCCATACGACTTACTTACTTTACTTTGATACTTTGATGGTCCTTCTGCTGGCGGTCTTCTCAGCGGGGACCACAGCTCATCCATACCGCCCGATTTTTGGCGACTTGCATCCAATGTAGGCAGCGTTCTCTGAAACACTTGTGAAACGAATCGGCCCACCGTGTCGGCGGTCGTCCTAGCGGTCTCCTTTTGTCTCGTGGAAGCCACTCTGTGACGCGGAGACTCCATCTGTCATCATCACGGCGAAGTAAGTGGCCAGCCCAGCGGTGTTTCGAATGTGTCATGTATTGCAGAGGATCTTTCAAACGCGATCTCTTTTTCAAGTCCGAGCTTCGCAATCCTTGCTTCCATTGTTGATGCCGACTGATCTTCAGAAAGCATCTTTCCAATGCACGATGAGCCGTCTGCATGGCCTTAGCGATTGTTTTGTTTTCGGGCCAAGTCTCGGTCGCGTAGCACAACGCGGGCAATACTGAAGCGTTGAATATCGAGGCCTTGGGGTCTGGATCATTTACCTGATCCGTTACTTCGCGAATCGATCCAAAAGCTGCCCATGCAGCGCGTCTCCTGCGGTTTATTTCAGGAGTGATGATGTTCGCCATGTTCAGCTCTCTTCCCAGATACACGTAGGAATCGACTCTTTGAAGAGCTTTTCCTGCTAGCTTTACCGTTCCCGTTTCGCACCACTGTTCACCATCAGCTGCGTTTTAGACATATTCATTTCCAAGCCGATCTTCAACCCTGTCGCGTTGAGTTCGTTTACCATCTCTTCCATTTCGGCGACGCTGCTAGATACCAGAACGATGTCATCAGCAAAGCGGAGGTTGCTAATTCTTCTCCCATCGACAAGATATCCTTTGTTTTCCCAATCAAGGGTTGACATCGCATATTGTAGTGCAGCCGTAAATAATTTAGGAGATATCGTGTCTCCTTGCCGTACTCCTTTCTCGATGGAGACCCTCATTGGTCCCTCGAACAATCGGATCGTTGTTGAGGTGTTCGACATGCACTGCTCAAGCAGGCGGATGTAGGCAGGAGGAATTCCGGCTCGCACAAGGGCGTTCAGAACAGCGCCAACCTCCACCGAATCGAATGCTTTCTTATAGTCCACAAAAACGAGAACTAAAGGAAGATGGTACTCTCGGCTCCTCTCAATGAGCTGGGATGTTGATTGCTTGAATGTTATCCATGCATGAAAGGTTTTTCCTGAATCCTGTCTGCTCCAGTGGCTGATATTCATCTAAAACGCGCTCCATTCGGTTGAGCAGTATCTTCGTAAACGTTTTGTACACGACTGAGAGCAGGCTGATGGGTCGGTAGTTGGCTATGTCTTCCCGCCGACCATTCTCGAAAAGAAGAACTGTCTTTGAATCCTTCCACTGCTCTGGAACTTCCCTTAACTTGAGGTAGTGGTTAAAGTGCTTCACTAGAAGAGTATGAAGAGCGGTATTCCCAGCTCGGAGCAAATCCGCAGAGATATTATCCGGGCCTGGAGCAGTTCCTTTCTTCATGCTTCTTATCGCATTGGCAACTTCTGATTCCAGAATAGTGGGAGGGTCTTCATCCGGCGGTATCGGGCATCTTGGAACAACTGTAGAGGAGCGGAAGAGTTCAGTGTAGAAATCATGAACGATATTCTCCATTGCTCTTCTGGATGTTTGTACTCTCCCTTCTTTGTCCATGAGAGCTGACATGATGGTCTTCTGATCATTGAGATCGCGCTTACAGCGTTTTATGCTTGATCTTGTTTCCGCCGCTACGAGGAGCTTGGTTCTCCTATACATTCGAAGCGACTCCTTGACAGCTACGCGACATGCCTTGTTGATGACAACTTTGTCCAGATGAGTGGCGGCAGGATCTTGTTTCACAGCTCTCCGTTTTTCCAAGAGTTCAATGGCAAGAGCATTCAATCTTGGAGCAGGAACTGGCTGTGAGTAACGCGAGGCATCTGCGCATTTTAGCAAGCCCTGGACTAGGCGTTCGTAATCTTCCGTTGGATTCCCCAGAAGACTCCATTCGTAGGCTTCAATGGCAGATTCAAGCACCTCAGTATTGAAAGTAGGAATCCTGAGCTCTGGCCTGTGCGTGTCGCGCTTGAAGATTTTGTTGTTGAGACGTATCTTTGCGCGTATTAGACGATGGTCCGAGCCTGTATCGAACGACGGCAGCACGGATACGTCGAATAAACTCCACCGTCGGTTGGTCAGAACATGGTCTATTTCCGTGTGCGTAAGCCCGTTCGGGCTTTCCCATGTCCATCGTCGTCCTGCTGGCTTTTCAAACATGGAGTTCCCATGGAAAAGCCGACACGCAGACATAAAATCCAGCAACCGTTCGCCATTCTCATTTCTGTTCCTAGATCCATGAGGTCCGAGCCTCCAGTCACCTTCGGCGTTCGTTCCCACAGTTGCGTTCAAGTCGCCAACAACATATTTGTAGTAGCTTCTCTCTCTTCGGACCGTCTCTTCCAAAAGCCCGTAGAATTCTTTGCGTTCTTCATCCGTTGCCGCCGAGGTTGGTGCATATCCGTTGATGATGGATATTGCATTTCGATCTTTGGTCCAAAGACGAAGAACAGCGAGGCGTGGGCTGATGATTTCATGAGAGTCTACTAGATCGGCAACTGTTGAATTGACGAGAAATCCAACTCCGCCAACATTCATGCTGTCCACCTTGGCTCCTATGACGAACAGCTCGTTGTGATCGGTTTTTCTGACGGTTTCCGTTCTGCCTTTCGTCTCCTGTAAAGCCATAACATCGTATTTGATCATTCGGCTTCGTAGTAGCAGTGTTCGAAGATCAACCTCCGATGCTATTGTGTGGCAGTTATATATGCAGACGAGGAGGCAGTCCTTGTGTCGTGGGGTGGGGATGTTTCCAGGGTTCCGATTCCGATGACGTCCTGATTCCCTTGCGAGATTAGATGGCCCCTCACCAGTAGAGGCTACCCCCGACGTCGTAGGGGAGCATATCCGATGTGCGCAGGACTGGGGCGCGAGTATAGCTGTCTGAGCAAAGTGTTTGGCTACGGTTACCCCCTTGTTCCTTGCCAGGGATGCAAGAGAGCCGCCCATACACATATCGCAATGCGACAATGCGTACTGCGTAGCCGTTTGTACCGTTAGCCACCACAGAATGGTGTGACACCCTATCACCGCGATGAGGTGGTACATGATAGGGGCCATACGACTTACTATTGAAAAAGTGCACTCCAGAGAGACCTTCGACTTTTTTGGCGAGCCTGTACAATTTTACATACCTTTAGCTATCTGATCTTTCGCGAAGTTTCATTGATCCTTTTATCTGAGCTTACCTCACTAACTTTAAAAGACTAATTTGTTACACTTCGAACATTCGTGAACGAGAGAACATTATATGCTATTCTAAAAAGGACTGGGACAGCTCGGAGAATATTGAACAAATCTGCTAATTTACAAGCTCGAACACACGTTTTTACCTAGGTCATGATGGCAGGGAACGGAATTCCTTTTATTTTCTAAGGCTTATGTGAAAATAATGCCAGACACAATAATGGGTCCCTTTGACACTCAACAGAAACAACGATGAAGGGGAAGTTGGTTACTGGTGCAGTCCGTAAAACATTGTTTTAATCCCACAAGAACCTTGATTTCGTCGTTTTTATAGTGTTTTACTTTCCACACAACACTGCTGACATGAACTCCCGGTACGCTTATCGGAACACTTGCGCGCCACCCAAAGACACACTACAGTGTGACAGCACACGAAAGTCACAAATCAAAAACGAATGGTCGAGAGCAGGAAAGAATGAGTGGGAAGAGAAGAAATGTTTGATGAAAAAGCAATTTATGAGACTTCCTTCAGTGGAGAAAGTGCTTTGTATTATCATCCACGCTCGTTGACGAAGTATTTGATACGTGTCTTATCCATTTCCCACAAAAACGCAGAAACGCAAATTCTGCAAATCGATACAAATCTAATCTTCTTCCCACAAAAACGCAGAAACGCGAATTCCGCAAATCGATACGTATCTAATCTTCTTTCCACAAAAACGCAAAAACGCAAATTCCACGATTCCGCATTTCCACGAAAACGCAAAAACGCAAGTTCCGCGAATCGATAAGTATCTAATCTTCTTGCCGCAATAATGTAAATTCCACGATTCCGCATTTCCACAAAAACGCAAAAACGCGAATTCCGCAAATTGATACGTATCTTATCCCTTTCCGCATTTCCACAGAAACGCAAATTCCACGATTCCGCATTTCGACAAAAACGCAAAAACGCAAATTTCACACTATCCTTTCTCTATCCTCTCGTCTCTTTGTGGCGTGGAAGTCGATACGTATTTAATGCTTTATCCGTATTTCCACAATTCCGCATTTCCACAAAAACGCAAAAACGCAAATTCCAAAAGTATGAACGCTGCCTTAGATGCTCAGCAAGTGAGCGATTTGTTACCAATCGATGCAACGAATAAAAACTATCTATCCCTAAGCTAGCCAAACTACCAATGATACATAAACCAGCTGGCTGGCGCACACTACTGCACGCGATCCATGTCGATGAAGTGCAAGATGGGTTCAATGCAAAGCGACCAAAGTGCATAAATACGGAAATGCCTTTTTACATAATCATCTCTGCGTTTTTCTATGCAAAAGCTCAGCTCAGAGGAAGGGAAATTTCTACTCAATTTAATACAGAACTGTGATTGGGCCGATCTAACCCATTTTGCACAACGTCGCCATGAATTGCGCGCAGTGGTGTGCGCCAGCCAACTGGTATCATATATAATTAGCTAATCACCACAGTTTCAGGCCTGAAGAAGGCGTTATACGCCGAAATATTGCAAAAACATTTTCAAGGCTTTCGAGACTTTTAAGGGGTCTTTTGAGTCTTTTGAATAAATACTTTGGAGCCGCAACTGTTTTTCAAACATTCACTTATATAATCATTCGAAACACTCCAAATACACCTTAAAAATATCAAAAGTTTTCAAAATATTCTACAATATTTTGGTGAGTAACACCTCACCCAGACCTGAGAAGTTTCGCCAAGCTATATAATATACTTTGCATATGAAGAAATTACGGATGCCATCTCAGAAAAATCCCGTGGTACCTCAAATTGCCGAAAAGCGAATGGAGCAGGGATGGTCACCTCAGTCAGTCGCACCCTTATGAAGTTCAGGACGTTATTTAAAAGTCTTGACACTCGATATGAGAAAGATCACACAGTAACCTGATCAAGGTGATCAGGTATGTATAGTAGATGCGCAGAATTTCACGTAATTTTGGTCTTTATGGGTGTATTTTTCTCCCGACTTTTTTTGTAAATATCTCAATGGCTTTTACAGTCCACCTACAATCGTCGATCGATTATAGCCGGGTATAGCTGCCATTTTCCTGATGTTTAGGTATGGTTTTCTCCTAGGGTGGAACGTGATACTTCCAAATTGAACTCCATCGGCCGAGATCATGGTCGCCTTTGAACTGCCGTCCGTCGAGGAAGTTGGTCAGAGATCGGAATAAGTGGTAGTCAATTGGGGCCACGTCCGTAGAATACGGTGGGTGAGGGAGCTTCGTTCAACCAAAGTTCTGGTTCTTTTGACACCTTGCCACAACTCAACTTTGCCACATGTGGGCGAGCGTTGTCGTAGAGGAAGAAGGCTCAGTTCTTTTCTCCGGTGAATTTCGTAGCTACGGTGTCCTGTTGCCTGCAGTAGAAATTTGCAGTGACTGTCGTAATGGATGGCGATTTTCGCCCTTTTTTTGAAAAGTTTCTTTTATTTTTTCTCTTTGCAATTATTTGAAATTTTTCTCTGTTCAAGTTGGAGTCAATTGAGCCATCAGGTTGCCGCCAAATGAGAGGCAGTACCTGGGCCCATCGACTGGATGATCCGGTTAGTGGCCTTGCGTGCTGAGGAACCGAGGCGGTGTTCGTGAATTTCGCCCCTCTCGCGAAATTGTCGTAGATTTACTGCTAGTTGAAGCCATAGAGAATATGAATGTGTGAATCAGTAGTCCTTTTCACTCGCTTGATATATCCCCACTACCGCATATCCCAGAAGCTTCCACAGTTTTCCCCATAAAAATGAAAAGTGTAACAGAAATTATGTTCCAACCTAATAGTTACTGTGGCAATCACAAAATCTTCTAGCTTCAGGGAACTGCTTAATAGAATGCCAAAGTTATGGACGAAAATATGCTGGAGAAACTAAGAGACAATGGGGGCGGCTCAACAAACCTTCTGACGAACACCACAGCTCATTTGTAAATGCATCCATTATATCAACAGCAACTCCTGTGAGCACCGTGCACAAGTGCGTGCCCATAAAAGACCCCTACACTCATTACTACAGTACTACACCGCAAAAGTAAATGCTGTGGGAACGAAAATATAAGAGGCCTTTGAAATAAAGCGATTATCACCATAAACAATAAAGACAAACTACGTGATATTCCACCAGACTACGCTTGATCACAGCGATCATTCTTGGGTATTATATGATCTTTCTCATATTAAGTGTCAAGGCAGTCACATAGCGTCCTAGACTATTTGAAAACAGCGAAATGGGTGATTTAGATTTTTTAATGAAGAAGAGTGATCGTTTCCCACTGCAAAAAATTGCGGAGAAGAAAGTCTTTAAAAAAGAACAAGGAGCCACCGTCTAGACTGTATACAATGCATCATCTTTGCACGTCAACCTCAGTTTGCACCATCCCAGCGCCTCGGGGAATTCACTCAAATTAGTTATTCTTAGTACATTCAGAACTGTATAAACATTTCCGCGTTAGAGCGGAAGATGAATCCAGCACCGTATGGTATCATTCTTGTGCCACTGCGCTTTGTTCATTTCTAAAACGTGCAATGTGCATAACAAGCGAAACTAGTTTCAGGCTTCCCCTTCAGGTGCACCATGTATGTGTACATATAAACTTTGTCGTAGATGTACCTCAGAAGAAAAATTCCAATTTTTATTATAAAACGTTCAAGTTTGACAGCTTCTAATAGAACCCGAGAAAGTTGTTGGAGGCGATATTGAAGGCGTTTGATCCCGTTTTCATACTGGTAACCTCCACGCCTGTGGGTCCGCTTCCTGAAGCGAAATTTCTTGATAGCACTGCAATTCATAATGTGGTGATCAAAATCAAGCATATACATGGTTCTATCCAAAATTCAAATACAATTCATCTATGAAGAGTTTAGATCAACTTCGAAAATAAGAAAACAAACCAGTTTTCTCGGCCATTGGCACGCCATTCAAGTAGAAGATATTATTCTTTACAACCACACCGGTCCTGTCAGGAACGCTGCTCATACCTTAAATGCGCCAATGTTTTTGGAGTCGAAGCCATCCAGGAGTTGTCAATGGCAAGAATGAATATGTAGCTGCTTCCGTGATGTAAGTTTCCGGGGGGGGGGACCACCTGAGGCAGAACTCTTGGTGAAGACGGCGCGTCTGACCTGTGACGGAAGCGTATTCACCTGCCGTGGTCTTTTTATCTCGGGCAACCTTACCCTGGATTGGACTGGATTTCAGCATCAACGGTGAGCATTGGGGCCTAGTGCTGTTGAGCCGTTTCATAAGGCTAAACTCAGTAACTTTTTCAAATTCGATTCGAATCACCTCCACCACTATGGCAGTGGTAATCGGAAAGGGGAATTCATTTTTCGTAAATAAAATGGCAAGATGAAAAATATGATCTTGGGTAAAGCCCTTGTTGGATGACACAGCTCAGGTTTTTTCCCATTCTGGCTGCGTTTCGTTCGATATGTACCGGAGTAGCCGTGGACGAAAGGGCAACATCGGCCACATGGTGTGCGTAACCCCTACAATGATGAATAGGACGCGAATTACGTCTCCACTGAAGAAGTGGTAGGAATGTGTCCCATTTCTCCGATTTTCGAGCATTTCGCTTCACTCCCCCTCTACTGTTGCCATTGCTTTACACTCTACTTTTCCATGATCGGCCTAAATTCCCCGCTGGAGCCTTCAGCTATTTCCAAAGTTCAGGTACGATAAATGGCAAGATAAGAAGGTCAGGAAATATCGTTGGGGCGTTCAAAAGTTCGCGGTTTCGAATGCTCAACTTTTTTATTTGAATTCTGGTTTTCCCCATGGTTGCCTACACCATACTGAAGTCCGCATTCCGCTTTATCCAAATATAATAGCGTTAATGCCTTGAAATGGTATTTGGGTCTTTCTAAAGTGTTCCGAACGAAATGGACAAACGATTGCTTCACACCACATCTTGCACTCTCTTCTCCGGCTTTATAACGACCCAAGTCTTGACCGCATGGTGACATATGATGAAACAAGATTCTATAGCACAATCGACGACGATCTGCACGATGACTGAACTGCGTAGCTTGTAGTGGTCGGCCTTGTCAGCATGACGGGGTCTACGCCCTCCCTAACCCACCATAGCTTTATGGATCCCGACGAAATTGCTGCGGCTACAAAGAACTGCGAGAACTTGCGAGATGTATCGCAAACGGCAGATCATATGTTCAGTACGGAATAGTAAGAAAAACGCATATTTTTTACGATAACCCATGGTCCCGTGTTGCACATACGACTCTGAAAAAGTTGTATGTGTGTGTGGGGCTATGAAATTGTGCGGGGTTTATCATGCTGGCCCCATCCATTATCAATTCTTGACCGTATGAGCAGCTTTCTTCAAAAGAAATGCTCCCAAATCCAGCACAATGCTTGAGCGACCTTCAACCAACTCATCGCCTCTAGATTAAAGTTTTGGGCAACAAGTATGAGGAGATTGAAGATTGTTGGTTAGAATCTTCTAACAAGGGAAGGAACTGAGGTCAATGTGGCCATTCGAAATGGGATATGTACATATGGTCCGACGTATTTTCGGACGCTGGTTTCGAATTTGCTTTCCAAATTTGCAGAACGATATTCTGAGCGGAGTAAGTTTTAAAAAAAAACAATATTTTATGGTAGGTTTGGGAGCCCATAGTACGCGAGCCAGGCGTTCTCGCGCATAACCAGTGCGATTTTCGTTTTCAAGGGATTGGAATACCCCATGGAACATGTTTTCAGCCAAGTCGAGAGTTTGACCAAACTTTGTAACTATCTTAGCCTACTATTGGGTGGCATTCCATTCAACAAAGGGGAGTCGTTGACTTTCGCAAGTGCTCTTATTTGGCGCTTGCTACGTACATTTTTGTAATATGATATGTCCAGATTATCTTTGTCATGGTTGATGGCTTCTTTATGGAAAGTTTCAAAAAATATATTACTTGCAACATGGCCACCCCTTATTTTCCGAATTGAGCCACAAACTCAATTTGGCTAAAAATTTGCACAGAGTGGTTATTCGACCTCCAGAGCGCAAATATCATATTCGTTTTGCAAAATAAATCAACTCAAATCAAATCAAATCAAGTCAAATTCGCAATCAATACTCTACGGGAGCCTGCTCAATCGAAAAAGGTGGATCGCGGAGTTTTCGGCCATCTCGAAGATGGGAATAGTGAGGTACACAGAAAAGTACAACCCCTTCTTTATGTATCTGACGACACTTTTGGGTATGTGTTCTAGACATAAAAGGGGGTTAGAAAGGCATGCCTATGCAAGTGGGCCATGATATTTAGGTGATATCAAAGTAAAAGTGTACTCTGTAGTCAGTAGAGAAAGTTCAATAAATTGCAAAAGCATAACTTCCCCTGAATCAGAACATTCGTCTTAGGTGTATGGAGCAAAAACCTTACCTATCCGCCAGACGGCTGCTGCCAGTCCATTCACTTGTGGTGTTTTGAGCCGACTTCCGAGAAGCGGCCTTGTTACTCTGCTCAGAGAATCGCTTTGCAAATTTGGAGTGCAAATTTGAGATCGTCCGAAAATGCATCGGACCTTTCGAACTTCATTCCAAATGGCCACTTTGATCTCGAGTCCTTCCCTTTTAAGTCTTATAGCTTTTACCTCGATTGATAAAATTTTGTATAAGCTGAAATATGCGCGTTTGAAATTAAAAAAACGAAAACCGCAATTGAAATTAGGGGTCGAAAATCGCGTAGAAATAAATGATTGGTGTTTGCTGTCTCATCCCTTCTGTATAGGAACCCTCACCCCTGCCTGTCCGTCCATCCGACTGTGGCATAACATGGAAAACAACCTATGGAAATGGAGACGAGTTTGGGATGGATACGGCATGGCACAGGAAGTAAAGAGCACCTATGTACCAAGTTAGGCTACGCCCACGGTGGGAGGAGCGTGCACTGGAATGCTCCGTTTTCAGGCCGAAGGTTGTTGATTGTATTCCAATATGACTCACACGCGAGGAAGATGGGTTAGGGCCATCCATAAGTTTCTGAAAATCATGAAAGAGGCCTCGCTAAAGTGGGTGGAGCGCACCCTGAGTGGGCGGACGAAGTGGAAAAATTTATAATTCGCAATTACAACGCAGCCTTGAAACCAGGAAAAAATGTATAGTAATGACGGGTGACGGTCGGGACACACGAATCTAGGCCGTGACCCTGTGAGAGCCTGTGGCCTTTGCCCCGTGACATGAATAATTCAGACAATCTGACCATACAACGTAACAGACTTGCAAGGAGGACACGATTTACATGAACAAATTGTCTGAATTATTTCACGCCTAGGTCAAAGGCCACAGGCGGTTACAGGGTCACGGCCTAGATTCGTGTGTCCCAACCTACACCCATGTGGTAATGGGGAAATCTATAGAAAAAAATCCGATCAACCAGCGTATGCTCATGATGCTGCGCGCAAGCAGTTGCGCTAGCCTAACTGGCATAGTATTATTGATAATATCCTTCCATTTAGTCGGTGAAAAAAAAGTCTATATACCCAGTGTACAACTTCTTATACGAGAAATTATCGATGGGCAATACTATAATCCCAACTGGAATAATGCAAACTACAGCACGCATCACCAGTGTACTGCCATTTAGAGCTAGAGCTGCTTCCTCCCACAGTTATTCACCGCTTATCATGAAGCTGCATTGTACAGCACAGGTTCCATACCACTGCGAGCGCTCGTGGCTTCTCACCTATTTCAAGAGCTACTGCCCATACCTGTCAAACTTCTTGCGTTTTCAGCTTTTCTGTGCTAGAGGCCGCTGCTTCTCTCCAACACGGGTTATAAACACGAAGTTCCCGAGTCTCTGTGCCCCTTCATTCATGAAAACCATTCATTCATTCTTCACCCCGAACATCCCAACAAATTTTGGGCAAGTTAACCTTGGCATCAAAACGGTATTTTTAGAAGTAAGCTTACTCTATTCCAGCACGTACACCTTTCGTAAATTTCTCCCTTGTTGCTTTTTCAACACTTACCCGGACTCAAATTTTTCGGTATCTGAGGGACTTATGATTGGAACGTAAATATGAGTTTTTGGGCGGCCTTACAGACAAGCATTTGATTCTACTACGCCCCTCAGCATACAACCCGTCCTTTTGCTGGGCCCTCGTGGTGTCGAATGGGGGTGTAGTTTTCCCCTGTAAGCGATTATTAGCTCGATTCAACTCAGCCCGGCTCACCTTGAACTACTCAACATCATTTCTTCTATCAGTCACTAAGCTTTTTAAACCACCTTGCAAAAGGGACAGCCTTATGCACAAAACACTGCTCTCACATTTATGAATTACCACCATCTGCTTGTCCTGAAATCAGATCCCCCAAGCACATCTATCCGTAACTAGAGAGCTCTTGCTCATTCTAATCCCTCACATCCCATGTTCGTGCTACACCGTTTTTAACCCCGCCACACATACCCAAAAAATATTGTGAGATTAACTTCATGAGTGGAAAGTTGGACGTTCGGACAAAATACGAACAAATTTGAACTCGGAGTGTAAAAAACGCACCACTATACGGCGCCAAACGTCTGAATCCGGTCAGTCTAACTATGGCGAAGTTCCCTGCAATGTGAGTCATTTCACTGTAACTGAAACTTCATTTAACGAGACTTTCATCCTTCGTATCGAAACAACGGGTCGCTCTCTGCTTTACGCAGACGATGTGGTGTTGGCAGCAGAGACGAAGATGGAGCTGCAGCGGCAAGTTCAGAGATGGAAAGACCGCTTGGCATGATACGGTCTCCGACTTAACATCAAGAAGACGGAGTACCTGACGACGGATACTGCAGAAGCTGGCTCCATCCAAATCAGTGGCGAGATGATGCCTCGCGCCAGCCACTTCAAATACCTGGGCTCAACAGTGAGCGAAGACGGAAACCTTCGGCACGAGGCCACTTCACGCATCAGCGCCGCTTGGAAAAAGTGGAAAACGACAACGGGAGTCCTATGCGACCGTAACATCGGCGACAGGCTTAAGTCAAAAGTGTATCGCACAATCGTAAGACCTGTCGCCCTCTACGCCTCGGAAACCTGGCCGGCAACGAAAGAGACGGAGCGAAAGCTCGGAACTATGGAAACGAAAATGCTGCGCTGGATCTCCGGTCTCACGAGACTTGACAAAGTGACCAACGTGGACATCCGAAGGCGATATGGCATCGCTCCCATCGACGAGAAGATGCGGGAGAGAAGACTTCGATGGTTCGGCCACGTACTTAGAGCTAATGTTGAGAGCGTCGCCCGTATTGGATACGAAACGGAGGTGATAGGCAAGAGGCCGAGAGGAAGACCGAGACAGCGATGGGCCGATACCCTTCATCAAGACATGAAGAAACGCGGCCTTCATCCAGGTGACGCAACAAATCGAGAGGAATGGAGACGGAAGTCCAGATATGCGGACCCTGCAACAGAGCGGGATCGACGCTGAAGAAGAAGAAGAAGATGTATGACACGTGAATGAGTTCACAGTTTCTTCATCGAGTCATTGCCTAGTAATTTTGCTGCTTCTAAGACTTAAGATAGCGCGAATATCGAGGCTGCAAAGCCACCATTCAGAAAAGGAAGAAGTAGCCAGTCAAACATAGGTCAGCATAGGGGCAGTTAGGTCCTTAGAAAGCACAGTTCCCGTTATGCTAACTACTCCAATTCCGTCCATGTAAAAATAGCCCTTTCCGTAACAAGATGTGCATTCACACTATTGGGTTAGAGTAGTAAGCGCGCAGAGAACCCGTAAAGGCGCACAAGTTCCAAAATGACCGGAACGCACCATGATATAATCGGTTTAGTGACATCGTCCGACATAAGAGGATTCTGATAAGATAGGTTAGATTTTAGTTGCAATGGTAATGTTGTGCCTAGTCGACTTTGAAACCGAACCTGTGTGGCTCCAATTTTTAAAGTGTCCGACGAATACGGTAATGGTCCGCACGTCACGGGTGTAGTCAATAAAACCGTGCAACAGTTGTAGTGAGGAATACATCGACGAAATTCAAAATCAAAACGGATATAACTTTGAGGTCAAAGTTGCGGTTTTGACAAGAGAACCTCGACCATTCGCGGTGAAGTTCTTCGAGGCACTTTAGACCACTTTCTTCCAAAAATCAAGCGATAGAATCGCTGTGATAACAGGAAATAATGGGGAGGAAGTCATGCTCTATACAGAGATAGTATTTAAACAACGAGTTTTAGCAGCGATCAGTTCGAATAGCTGGTGTCCGATTGGTCTCGAGATCCAGTTGACTGCGGTAGGTGGATAATCTTAAGAAGACGTGATGATCTGGCAAGCCTCGCATTATATAAGGTTTTATAAGATTGGCCGGGCAGTTATCATTTACCTTAATACTTTAAAGGCACATTCTGCGTTCGCTGATGGGTGGAGTAACCAACTGACTCTCCATTGGTTGTCGGCGGTTGGAAGACGGTCTCTCCTAGCCCTATTGCCTGCAGTGGAGCGTGGAGAGACCGCCTCCCAACCGCCGACAACTAATGGAGAGTCAATTGGTTTTTCCACCCATCAGCGAGCGCGGAATGTGCCTTCAAGGCTATGAAGCAGGCGATTCCGCCGCTCAACAAAATCAATAAAAAAACAACGCCGATACAGACAAGACCTGTCTAACGCCTGCTTTCGGACTGTGATTTCGTGAGGCTCACAAAAGTAATCTCTATGTCACGCGAACTGCAATGCATTTGACTAGCGCAAGGAAGCGCAGCCGCCGGAACGCCATAGTGATCAGAAATGAGATTATGTTCTGCAAGAGCCCGGCTGGCTTTATAGCACGTCTTGCGACAGCAAAAAAAGGAAAGTGTAAAAAAGTGCGGAAAAACAGAAGTGGAGGAAAAGTGAAAATAGAACGCTACCAGGGGAATGTGTGTCTCTAAAAAGAACGATGAGTGACCTACCGCTGTTGTTGGGTAGTTGAACACCATCTCTGTAAATCTGGTTGTTCTGAATACTCCAGTTGTATCCTTCGCTGTCTGGAAAAGGAATGTCGACATAGTGAGAACTATGGGGACTCTTTCAGGTAGTGCTGCTACAGAATCCAAAACCAAAAGCTAATGTCGCTTCGAGTTATAATTTGTTAGACATATATAAGGCATCCTGCTTTGAAATAGTGTTTTCGGATCCATCAAGAGGAACGGCGAAGACATTGCTGAAAGTTCAGCCTAGTGCGATTGTAGCCTAATCTCGGCGAGGACTTCAAGACATTGCTGACAGTAACTAAACTATTGGATATCTGTTAGATGGTCTGAGCTCTAGTGCGAGCAGTGCATGCTAGGCCTCCGTGTTCAAAGTTTCTTGAAAGAGTTGGAACCTCAAAGATTTACCGGAGGCAATTCAAAAAAAAATTTATTTCGCTTGAGTTCAGTTTGACGAGAGAACAACTGAATTTCCAAACCCAAATATTACAACATGTGAAATTACGAATGGATAAATTACAGGTGGTTGAGTGCGGATACATTTATGAATATCGTCTACTAGTAAGCATCTCGACGCCGCTACTACTTGAGACGTACTTCACTCTCTTCAGAACGGAAATTGGTACGACTAATAGAGCAACGACTGTGTAAAATGCACAAAAATGGCTTCGGAAGAGCCCGGCTTATATATATAAGTTCCTGCTCAGTATGATTTTCCACAGACGAGATGTGGGAAAAGTTTTGAATAGCGATCGAGTCCTTTTGTGTTGTTGAACGGCTTACTCAGACGTTTCCAGACGCATAGAAAAGAAAATAAAAAGCACAGCCTGAATGATATGTTCGAGCTATCGAAAGTTATTTGCATCGCACTGTCGGTTTAATGTGGGGGAAGGGGGGAGGAGGTGCAAAAAATGAGGCAAACACTGTGTATTTAGCATCACTGTACAATACCCGTTTGAAAGAGCTCGAAGGACGCTGCCGCGATTCTAATCTCAGAGAAGATTAGCAGTGGAGCTTCTATGTAGAGAAAGGTCGAAGCTAGACTCAGGTAGGGAAAAGAATTTTGAGTGACAGTAATAATTTTACGTTCCAGAAAGGCCTTGTGACGCGTTAGGGGTTTACCTACTCTTTAGCCCCTTTGCTTTCCTCAGCCTGGTCACAATTCCTTATACAGCGTTTTCTGCTCTCCAAAAAAGGCGGATCGATATCCATTTTGAAATATGCCGTTTCGTGAGCGTGCCGAATACCAATTACATGTTTCCCATGCAGTTATGCCGGGTCCTTCTTCAGCTGCTGGTGCGCTTGTAGACTGACTATTTTGGTACGATGCTATTCTGCCTGCGCATCAGGGCATGAAGGCGGCGTTAGTTGTGTGTGATGCGATGTTGCACAATCTATTGATTGTTACACGTATTCTTTCTTTTCTGCACGTATTTTGTAGTCCTTGACATCTCATTGGTTTCGTGGTGAACTGCCAGTTCTGATGCGGAAGAACAATTTGAATTACCGTATTCCATCCGATTTTTCCTGAGAGAAGTAACATATCAGTGAGCCAACAAACGGTCACCTCACCCTGATGAAGCTTGGATTGAAAACGAAGGCCAGCGGACCTAAACGTATGCTTGCCTTTTTTCATGGCAAATTGCAGGCAACATGGAAAGGGATATTCGTGCAAAAAGCTTCCTAGTTAATACATGATTATTGCTCTTAGTTTATCCCCGTTTTGAACTGGAACTATCCCCGTTTTGAACTAGAACTAAAAGACTGAATCGGCTTCATTTCGTAAGACCTTTGACCACGATGGCTTTTTTCATGGAATCGTCAGGGTCCAAGCTTTGCTACCTACTGCATTAACGTATTCATCGAAAGGACCCCGATATGTTGCAGGTGGCCTCAAAAGTCAGCGTAAGCGATAAGGGTGAGGAGTTCGCCGTCAGGATACAGAGCCCGGATGAGCGATAACATGCCATTTCCTCGACCCCTCTTTTACAGCTCCTCTATGTCCATGAAATAATTTATTGATTATACTATACTTTATGAAGTACAATAAATCAATATACAGCAACCCTGCCGGATTTGTCGCTACCGTTCGCAATTTTGTTAGATAGAATACCCGTAAGACTCTGGTAGCTAGTATTCCGTGAGCTCACTAAGACGCTATTCGAAGGCAATGGGCACACCAACAGCTCAGCCAGTTAACGACCTAAATGACTAATCGGGACGTTGCTCAGTAGCGCACGAGATCTGGTATTAATATCTCCCGTGAGAGAAGCCTTAGTTAGAGAGCTTGTGATCCCGCCATTAAGCTCTTGAGGGACGATTAGGGAGCCAATTGTGTACTTATGCACAATCTATACGCCTACGCCACCTCCACAAAAGCGGACTCCCAAGAACTACGCAGTCTTATGACTTGAAAATTTTTTGGAAATTTTAGTGAATGACTCCTACTTCACACGACTGCTTTCAAGGTTTTTCTCGGTTTTTCCTCTGCTTTACGACAAAATTATTCCTCGGCTTCACAAAAATGTCCTCTCTCCTGGCTTCTTCCGACATAATGAAAGGACAGCGACGGACATGAACGGTGACTCAACAGATCTTGATAGTGCCATAATCATGGAAAAACAAATCCAGACTATGATTGGAAGATTCTAACAGTAGTAGCGATTTCTACAAGGAGAATTTCCACAAAATGCCATGACTACAACCAAGAGTTTTACAACACAGACAGAACACAGACAACCTCCAACACGAATACAACGAACAGGGAATCATTGACGTGTATCTTTCGTGAATCCCCACAAAGTAAGCCATCAGGCTTCACATAAGTCACAAACATAGATGCATGCACTTCTGTGATGTGAAAGCAAAACAAATGACTCAACCGTTGTAGAGGAGGACATTGGATAAAATAATGCATAAGTGATGGATGTAGAACTTGCAAAGGATTTAGTCTTCATCACACTCTATGCACGAATGATAAAAACAACGCAATGACACAAAGTGTACTAGCAGCTACAGAAGGCACAAATAAGGCAGCATCAAGGCAAGAAGGACCACATGCAGTACCGACCATATACAGAAGTAGAGGGAAGGAGAAGTACGTAAGACAGAAAGCAAGGCAGACGCACACACTGTTAGATAGAAGTCGGAGCGCTCGAAACAGCGAGTAATCAATGCACTACAGAAAACTGCACTCCAAACTATTAGGTTGAGTCGATATGGCTCTGACAAATGGTAGTGATTATTTCTAGAGATCATAACTCAGCAACGAGTTAACAAAAATGGACGCGCGAGGTACCATTGGAATGAGTATGAAAATCTCTTCGCAGTACCGCAAAATTGTCACTCCGAAGTAGTTTCATTCCGCCACCATGCCGCTCGATTCCAAGCCGTCCAGAGAGCACATCGCAACGTCATGCTATTTCTATCGCTATCTGGCCAGAAACCTCGGATATTGGCCGACGTCTAAAAGAAGTTCACAAAGAGCATGCCCTCGGCAGAAGCGCTGTGTACTTGTGTCGTTCGAAGTTACGTCACGCGACTATTCCTCGAAGACGAAGTCTGCATTTGATGGAGCGTGTACGGCGTAAAGTATGGGAAGCCGCTCGATGAAGGTACAACAGTATGCGCCGACGTCTACATTCGTCAATTACGAGAATTGAAGGCAAATGTCCAGAGTTCGCAACGGCGGTGATCACATGTCCACTTCCAGTACGACAACGCGAGACCGCACGTTGCAAGATTGACCAAAGCTGCTCTCGTACAGTTGCTCCGTGCTTCCACACCCACCGTGCTCCCCAGACCTGTTCCCTCCGGATTTCCACCTTTTCTCCCACATCCAATGCCACCCGGACGGCTAAGACTTCAAAACTCGCGACGACGTCGAGGAGGTACTCGAGAACTTCTTCGAGCTCCAGCCTCCGGCCTTCTGGAGCAAGGGCATCCATGATCAGTCTAACCCGTGGCAGAAGGACATCGACAAAGGGGGAGCATATTTCAAGTGAATCCCAGTTGTCGTTAAAAAGTTGTACGATAATGATTAAAATTTGTCAATTTGCCCGATTCATATTGACTCAACCTAATATTATCACTTGCATATGGGATCCAATAGCAGCACTTTTTTGACTGAAATGGCACAGGCATATGATGTAGTCTCAGAATTTTGGAGAAAAGTAGGATCCTCTTCTGAACAGGAGCCGTTCATTACTTTGTCACGATCGCATGAGCATGGGATAACGTTTTTGAAGTACACAATCGGCAAGAGGAAAAAGATCTTCGAAAGGCAGAAACATGAGGTTTATTATCCTCAAACAATGTTATAGCGTTAGTAAGAATGCTATGCATGGAGAAAGTAAGCCCGCTCGATGACTACGATACTGTATTTCGAACGCAATAATAGAAAGAAATCATCGAAGAGTTCTCGAATGAACACCCACAAGAGGGCCCAATTAGCATTACAGCCCACATCAGTCGACCAATACATCACACCACGTGAAGAAGCAACTAAATTGAGAATCGTGTCATCACATCACGTGAAGAATCAAATAAGATGAGAATCGTATTCGGTGATTCAGCTACTGTGACACCGCCGATTCCTTGGCAGCATTTTACTATAGAGACAGCCAGTTCTTCAACAGCTTTCCACTACTTTGAGGACCAGTGATTTTCCCGGAGCTCTACTCAACATCGGTTCCACTTCCAATATAACCTGATGTAGCGAATACCAATGTGGAGAAAGCCATGTTGTGAATACTTTTTATGAGACACTTCATGAGGATCTCATGACTGAGAAATTGAAGCTTCCGATCAAAGAGGACAACGTGACAGCATACTGTTTTACGCTCGATACATGGGTTGAACATCCCTCCTAATCGGAACAAGATACCATCACCACGAGTACGCTGCAAAATATTATTTGATTTTATTGGTATAAGTGCAAGAACACCTCATCAAAAATCACAACTTTCCGTAAACTCTTGGCCGATATGAACATGATCTATGTACGTCAATTCATTGCGAGTTAAACGACTTTTCATAACACAGTCCCACAAACGAGTGTGCAGAAAGTAAATATAGCATTGGGTGCGGAGCTGATGATAGTTCATACATGGAATGCCAGTCGTCACGAATATAGTCTCAAAGAGAATTATGACGGTACAAATTGCCTCTATCCAATTATTATAGTTCCGACTACTGAAACAAAAAAAAATTAGAGAATCCTGTGCTTCGACTGAGATACCGTCTTACCGGAGACTTTCACGATGTCATGAAACGAACTTGCGCTAAAGGTGGACGGATCCCAATACCAACGCGATTGTTGTACACTAAAAGACCACAGAATGCCACGAGGCACCGACATACGCGCAACACGTATGTTAATTTCAGCATTTCAAATTAAGGAATTCTGCCCTGGATGGAGCAACCAGCTCTCCGCTTTCCATAACGACCAGTGCTGATTTGGCACGGTTGATTACACAAAAAGCTCATGAATTCCCCCACCAAGGAATAGAGCATCTTCTTTCACGGTCCTACCAAATCAATAGATGCCAAAAATTGAAAATTGCCAAAGATGTCCAAAAATATTTCAATAGATGTGGGAAATAGCCTACCCTATCCACTCCTTCACTCGATTGACCTACTTCACAGAAGGATATTACACAGCCGTTCGTTGCAACACATAGATCTGGACTGGGCTTTTTCAGTCTCACTGTCGACACACGCGTACTTATATGCACCATCATGTGTCTCATACACATTGATGCGCTACTAAGCACGAATACAGCAAACAGAGAAGTGCGACAACGTGCACAACATTCTACCTAGCTTCACACTCCTCAAAGAGAATTCTTGGATAAAGGAATGTATCGTGCAGAAATCCTAAGGGTATTGGCGATTCTCATGACAGGGTCTTTTTTATTAGCGTCTTACGATATCAGTCAAACATGTATTGAAGAATGCGCTCCGGGGATCATTAATACTAAATTCTAAAGTAGGTGGGAGCATGCTTTATAATTAGGAAATTCAAGACCGCTTACTTACCAAGCTTCTACACTACAGAACTTTTCACGGTCAATGTAGTAATCGACTTCATACAAGAAAACTTCAATTAAACCTCGCTACTGGACCTGCAACAGCAACCTCTCGACAGTGACGCGGTATACTTGGCACCGTCAGATCCTGATGAGCAGCCCCAGAGAACTTTGTCTCCCTCTATGCTGACCTTAGTTGATGGCTACACAATCATTTTTAGCCTTGGAAGAAACCCAAGGATCTGCACAGTTCAGCGCTATCAAAAATAGGTCCATTTGGGCTCCTGTATCCTTTCCCAAGATTACCTTATTCACTCCCCCATAACATGTGGAGACATGACGAATAGTTCCCTTGGCTGACTGCAATGGGATGGGTCATTATGATTCATGCTTAGACGATGGCAAATTTTCAATAATACGGCTTACGCGAATCTATGACAGAGGTATTTTTTCCACAGAAGATCTTATCAGTGACAGCAGCTAGTGTAGTGAATTATTATGTCAAGAAATGCCATGTAGTCCACACCCTTTGGCACATGTTCGTGATAGTAAAAGCTAGATTGAATAGCCATATTAAAACAAAATTAACGGAATTATCCATTCTGGGTGTCAAGAGAACAGCCTCAACGTGTTATGATATCCTTGAGGATTGCTGATTTAGACATTTAAAGAGCAGAACGAAGTACCTGGAAGTCCGCGATATCCCTTGACACTGAAAATGCCATAGCCACCTGGAAATACACACTCACTACATCGCATCTTTCACAAAACATCAGCCAAATACAGAGTGTGTGCCTTTAGGAATAAAATGCGTGTGGCCGCATCCGGAGCGAGACACTACGATGCAAGCCAGGGCGCCATAATAGTTGGGTCTTGAAGCGATTGTGCCTAAAATAAGGTGTAAGGCATCGCCATTCTTCAGTACCCATTCAATGGCACCTATGGCTCGCACCTCGCGTCGCATCCCAAATGCCGCAACGCGAATTCTCCACCAAACATAATATGTATTTCCCTTTCCACCTTTAAAAAGAGCTACCTTCGAATGATTTGATCAGCAGCTGGTCGTTGCCCATTTCTTGTATCAGGGGCTCTGAACGATGTGAAGATTTTATGAAGCTAAGCTTGCTGAAAGTTGTGCGTACGTCGACACTTTTACGCAAAACCTTTACCTCTTGGGAACTTCACTATCACTTGACCGTATCCATTGTTGTATACGACATTGCCTTAATGGAGAAATCATCATGGTTTTGCTTGATGCGAGACTGACGTCGAATATCACGCAACATGTGTACATGTAGAAGCCAAGCATTCGAAAAAGAAAACGAACCTATTTCGCTGATGTCTAAACAAAAACCAAACCGGGCTGGAACCCAGTTACCAAGCACACATCTTATAGTGGGCACGCCTGAAATTACTTCGAGTAGGGAGATGCATGTATCTACTTATGAGAAGTACTCGTTATCCTGTACAGCCTTTCATCTCAGACAACGTTGCCTTAGGCAACGGATACAATAAATGAAATATTCGGCCTAAACGAAATGATGGTGAAAAGTCTACATCGTGCAAATTCCAATGAAACTGTAGTTTCCCTGAGGACATGAAGAAGCAATGGAGGAGAGACAGTGGTGTCTCATCACTTCATCGTGATGCATTGAGTACATCCTCCTGCGAACGCGGTTTACACTTACAGTACGCCTTTTAAAAGACACATTTGTTTGCGAGAGTATGTTCATCGCGCAGAAAAATTGCTATCGTGATATGCGTCTTCCCTTCGTAAGGTAAGAAGATGGATCCACTCTTCGAACGGATAGCATTATCACTAACAAATTTTCTCTTGTGTAATTATAGGGTAGTCTGGAAGCGGGGAGGTGCACATAGCGTAATCGCTGTCTTGTATACGTATGTGGTAAGGAGCAGCTTGGCTCCGTCTTGGTCTCGGTCACGAAGGAGCGCTCCCTGACAATAATGTAAGTCCCTCTGTTATTCCTGCTGTGGTAACCGTCATCAATCCAGCAACTTCCGAAGCAAATTGTCGGCACGGCTCATCGCTTTCGTGCGCTATCCGTATCAATACTCTACGGTAGATTATAAGAAGGTTCCTATCCGTGCTTAACACATATATTTGTTCCGGCAATGAGTATATACTCTATCCGTGTCCTCTTATGGAAGGTACCAACGAGTCGTAACAGTAGCATTTACGAGCCATACCGCGTGGCCAGTGTTGCCCACTGCGAAGCTCAGAAGACTTCTCCACTTCTCCACTTCGACCGAGTAGCAGGGTTTGACCCTCGTAAAAACATCCCCTAGATGATGGAGATGTAGATGCTGCTGCAAGGTTTGTAAATGAAGCGACGTCCCTGGACAACACTGGTATTGTGCATTAGAGCTTCTATTTTATAGAAAGGATTGTAGATTTTTCCTCGCAGCGCCATCCCAATTCATGATATGCTCGTCTCGCCCTGAGAACACATGCATACGAACCTTCAAGGAATTCAACTGAAATGCACTTCAACAGACCGGTTCTGGCAGCTCCGCACTGCAAATATAGTGCCATCTTTGCTAAGTCTTGATTACTGTGCAATGAATGCAACAGAATCGACTTTCGAAATGTCGAAGGTGAGGCCGCTATACTTGGTGCAGCGACGCCGGCACCGGCCGCGACAGCGTCAAAATCATGTGCCGCCGCCGTGGTCGGCCTAACTCAGGTGAGCATTACGTGCTCGAGCTTACAGGGAGAACGTGTTACTCATCCTTAGCTCGATGTATCAAATAGCGCCCACGTTTATTCCGCATTCTTACTTTTGAAGCTTGTAACCCTAGCTTTCTGTAATAGAGAGCGAAGTCCTCTTTACGCATGGATCCTCGGTTTCTTTTCAGACGCACATTCCAGAATAATTTTGAATGGGTTAAACGCTAAACTACGAAATAAAAGGTGCTAAGAAATATGCCAATGAAATATATAGGAACAAAATTGCCGAAAGTAAGGCACCCTAGCCTTTGCACTTTCCTCCTATCGTCGTCGAACGACGATCCCTCGTCGTCTCATTGTCTCAGACGACGTTCTATAACCTCGTCCCCCCTCAAGTGATAGCGGGGTCAGGCGGACCTACAGAATACGTGGTCCGCACTCTTCATTCCAACTCGCAACAAGACGTTCTCTTCCTTACTGTTTCACCGATAAATCTATTATGACCTCTTCATTCCTACTCCTCGCATTCATTACCACAAAGGTCCACTGAACCATCACATTTTGGTGCATCTGCCTAAAGATTACTTGATTCCATTTGCTTGATTCATCACCTATATTACCTTGTTTCCTTGCAACTGAATTCGCCCGCATTTTCACATCCTAGAATCGGACGTGGTTCTACATCCATTCATAAATCTCATTACCATAATCATTGATTTTGATTTTTGATTTGATTTTACCATTCAATTGAGCTATGCAAAAAATGTCCCTCTATTCCCATGGAAAACCAATTATCTCCAGCGCCACTACCCTTAAAAATCTGGTCGCGCGTTATAAGGAGTACACGGCCAAGGTAGATTATCCCACGGCCAATGAGGAATTCTACGAAAAATGTAGGTCCGCAATCGCCTTGCTCAAAAGTAGCATAAGGCAAATAAAAGAGGGAAGGGAAAACCTTCAAAAACTCTATGAGGAACTAAGGGAGGAGTATAGAGCTTGCAAGAGTAAGTCCGACAGAAAGGACATAATACTCGAAATAGAGCAAGTAGAAGAAGAGTCAAACTATCGCCCAGTAATGGCCGATGCGGACGAACTCGGCTTCATGCTCAGTCCCCGCTTAGATGAGGCAACATGCGTCCGTGATAGAATGGACGTCAAACTGGGATACATAACCCAGAGGGCCCAAAGAGCGCTCACACTTGAAACGGAGGACTGCGGGTCGCGACTAAGTCCGGATGAGGATTTGGAGCGAAATAGCCCACAAGCGGTCACTACCGATACCTCCAGCGGAGCCACAGTCACTGGGAGCACAGAGCGTACAAGACCTCAAAGAGGTTGTAGCTCGATTAAGCCACCCCAAGCCTCTCCACCCAAATTCTATGGGAAGGCTGGGGAATTCACTGAATTTTGGGCTATTTATAAAACTTCGTGCATGAGTGCGATGAACTCGAAACCATCGAAAAGCACATTCTTTTGAGGGAGTGTCTTGAAGGAAGGGCAAAAGTGGTCATACAGGGAAACCAACTATTACCTGAAAACTACGACTGGATGATAGAAACCTTCCAGGGGACCTATTGCGATCATAGCGCCAACAGGTCTCGAATCATACAAAGTTTAACCACACTTGCCCCACCTAAAGATCAAGCAGAAAGTTGCTCGATCACCTTCGACAAGATACAAGTCCTCGTGAACCAAATGGTTTCCGCAGGATACGTTGTAAGAAAAACATGCGACCCAATGTGGTGCGAGACGATTCTTGCCAGATTCCCACCGTCAAGCCTGTACTCGTCAAGCCCGGAAATCGTTAAGCCTGTACTTATAGCGAGCCAGGCAACGGCCAATTTACCCATCAGAGAACTCTTGGGCTACCTTAAAAAAGAAATAGCCGCTAAGTGTTATGTGGAAAATAGGCTCCGTCATGCCAAGCGCAGCAGGCTACGAACTTGCTAATAAAGTGAACTCATGTCACTGGCAAAACGCCCGACCCAACACCAACGGAGACTGCATAATTTGCCACAGTCGACATCTGTCCACGGCGTGCCGAACGGCTACAGATCAAAACAGTCGTCGTGAAATATTGAAAGAAGAGAACCGTTGTTGAAAATGTTTCTCTTTACAACATAATAGCTTTGACTGCGAAAAGGCAGATTGTATTCATTGTGGACAAAACCACCACGCATCACTATGCTTTGAAAAAGATCAAATGTCCCCAAAGGGGCAAAACCATCTTCATAATCCATACTATGATAGGGAGGAGATGAACGCTCGAGGTTTTGATCAAGGAAACACCACAGCAGAGCAATCATCGCTCAGGCCCCAGCGCAACCATAGCGGTAACACTAGCAGTGGCCTTAAGGCTTATAACGGCTTCAACAGTCGCAGAAATTTTTCGATTAACACCCACATGAAGGCAGAAGTGCCTCAAGCTAAGGAGAAAAAGTTTGGCGCCCCTCAGTTAGTATTATCGACCGCGGAAGGCAACCTGTGGAATTTCAGGAAGCAAGCCTACGAAAACCTACGAAAAAGTTCTTTTCTTCTTTGATTCTGGAACACAAAAAACCCTAAGAGGAAGAAGTCGCCTACCAGTTTGACCTTGCAGAAGTGAACTCACAAATCTGCACCATGTCAGGCATTGGGGGCCGTATATGTAGAAGAATTCGAAAGCCATAGAGGAACAACTAAAGTTTGTTCTGCATTTGGCGAAGAAGTAGAACTGAGAATTCAGACAAAGCCCATACTCACCCGGCCGGAAAACGAACCCAGGCCGCCCGCGTGGCAGGCGAGCATTCTACCACTGAACCACCGATGCACCATAAATGTGGCGGTTCAGTGGATTTTATTATGTGGCAGAATAGAAGAGATGATAATATATTTATCTGATGGAGACAGGTAAGGAGAGCAAACCGACCTCTTCCTCGGGACGTTGGAAAAGAAGCGAATGAGGCCTACTATCTAGTGAAGCCGTTGACCCTGTGGATCATAAGTACGGACGCCCGTATAGAACGTCGTCTCAGACAACGAGACGACGATGGACTGGCATCGTCGTGATAGACGACGTTGCCAGTCCATCGTCGCTGTGAAGTTTCTGCTGTGAAGTTTCTGTGTTCATCTTTCGTACGACCCCAACTTTACTTGCTGCTCGCTTTTATATTAATAAACACTATAATTGATACAATACAAACTCGTTTTTAATACAATACAACCACAGCTTCCTCGATTTCCTCCATCTTTCCAGCTGGATGTGCCGTGCGCGACACCGCGTGCGGGCGGACTTATCTACCAAACTTCAGGGTAGCTCGTTACGAAACACCTCATTGGTGTTTTGTGGATCGACATATTTGAGTCGATTTCCTATGTGGACGAGAAGTGTGAGATCTCTTGTCGTTCTCGAACATACTACGCATGTAATCGCTCGCTGAGGATAGGTCTAATTTGCTCCCTATCTCCAAAACTTGATCACAAGGATTTTCTTTAGAGACATGATATAATTAGCGGCATTAGGCGCAAGTCAAAACTTCTTCATTGAAGCCTAAAATTAGCAAAATAGTAATAATAATAATAATAATAATAAAATGATAAAAATTTTCGACAGCATACGCTCCAAGAGTCTCATTCGAAAGCAAACCTCTGCTCACTTTCATGCCGAAGACTATTATGAAGCCAAGAAAAAAGCGCCTGTCATAGCACCCAATCACACCGAACGAGATCCCTTCCTTGTTTGCAGGAAGTTGCATATGGTGTTATTCATCCCTCACAATTTTCCTTGATCTATCCGTTCCGTATTCGCAAAATGGTCTACTATGGAAGCACTTATGTGTCAATCCAATTCAAAAGGGTTCTTCTTCCTTGAATTTTCCTAATTCCAAGCCAGCTGGTTACAACACTTTTTTCTCGATACTCCAAAAATAGTTAATTCACAATATGTTGTTCAACTTTTGCAATGTGCCTTATATGCTCCATTTGGATTGTGCGATGACGATTATTTAATTCCAACTTTATATACTCTCCACTGAGACCATCTCCATCGAACCCCAACAACAGCGAACTTCCCTCATCAAAAACAGGACAAAATGACAATTCTTAACGGCATTCACTTGACAATGCATTTCCTTCCAGCACCTTCACGTCATTTCAACATGCTATCTATTTCTTACGAGAACAAGCCTACGACTACCTCCTACGCAAGTCTGAAAGATTCGGTGACTTACAAGGAAAGTCCATCAGGTCATTGTGAGCTTTTTCGAAACGGTTTCTTGCCTTTAATAGGTTCACATACATGAAGCAAAAAACCGGTCTCAAATTCGGCTAAATGGTTTCGAGGGGCCCAGAAAATGGTTGATGGTTCGATCCCCACTGAGGACAAATTTTTGCATTTTTCTAGTTTTCATCCATTTGTGCCCTTATAAGAACATACGTGCAAAATATGTGCAAAACCAATTTTTATTCCACCACGGAACCGCTATCTCCAATATTTTTGCGTACTAAGCGAATGACTGGTTTGTACCTGCCAACGCTCATAACAAGGGAACTAGGCGTTTTCCCGCAAAGTACGTGTGATATTCATGCTCAGGAGGTCGGACTACCCTGAACAAGTTTTCAGCCTAGTCGTGGTTTGGACCCAAACTCGGAAAATTACTGCTACTGCTACTGCCATGGTAAAGAGCACTCAACGAAAGGATTTTGGTAGTCGATATAAGGACATGTTTGCTATCTTGTGCCGTAGAATGGTGTTACTGGGTGCAGTTCACTTGGAATGCGTTGATTCTGTACATGCTCCATCGCATTCACTCGAGGCTGTAAGTTGTTCGTGTGTACAAGTAGAGCAGTGACTGTGTGCCCATGTCCACCCCACTGTCTCGAGTTTAGGTGGAAATCTCGATTTGGATAGTATTTTGTATCTAGGGCTAGTTGAGTCTCCTGAGCACGAATATCACACTAGTTTAGCAGGAAAGCGCCTGGCACGAGTACTAGGGGCGCCAAAAGGTCCAAACACCTCAGTCACTGGAAGCTTGGGAATTACGTCACTTTCGTGCATCAGCGACGAAAAGTGCAGTCATTTTGTATGTGCGCAAATATTATAGCGCTAGACAAAGAAAGTTAAGAAAATGCAAGAGCGAAAGCCTCCAAGGGACTTGAGCCCCGAACACACCTCCCCAGCTCGCAGTAGTTTTGGCGTAGTTTTAAAGACAGTCTTCAGATATGCATATACTGAACACCGCAGCTGGAAAGCATTGCAGCGACATTGTCAAAATGTTCCTTTTTGAACGACTATTGTCACTCATTTTCTGCCCCTCAAAACCATTTAGTCAAATTTGAGACCGGTTTTTCGCTTCATGTATGTAACCCTATAGAATGCAAAAAATCGTTTTGAAAAAGCTCACCATGACCTGATGGGCTTTCCGTGTTAGAGGATTCGAAACAGATACTATGCATGCGATCGCAGTGACTCCTGCTCATCTATGGAAAGCGGTGCTGTACCATATATCACCATCCATACCATAAAATGATCCTATTTCTATCAACGAAATCTGATTTTTCGTAGCAACTTACCAACGAAAACTTTCATATCTTCCGTGCAAGTGGCCGTCACTGTACTATCGCTGGGTAACAAGCCGTGGGCACTCAACGTGATGCCAATCGGTGGAGCAGGTACCTCACACGAATCTGCAATTGTTCATTATGGTATTGTGAAAAGCCTGAAAAATTTCTGCAGAAACCTTGGCGTGAATAGCGATTTACGGCGCATCTCATGTTGAGAAGGGCACGATGCCCTAAGCTTAAAGCACAGCTTTACTTCTGACGCCTTAGGATGCATACATGGTAGCTATTGATAATTGGTCTATGGTCTACCGACCACGTTTTGGAACGGAAAGAAGTTTTTTCATGTTTGTTTCACACCGAAAATCACAATAGTATGTACATTATTCAAGAAGATGCTCGAAATAGCCTCCATTTGCAGCGATACAGGCTCTATACCAGCCTCAAGTTTCTTTTGACTGATATTACCGCGGGCTAGTTGACGTCTAGTTCCTTCCACGTCTCCTCCATGGGAACCCTGAGTGTGTGCAAACTTCGACATTGCGTGGAAAACACCCCCTGCTGCGAAAAGTCCCAGACTGCAACGTCTATAGGGCAGATGAGGCTAAAAATCCTTTAAATAGTAAGCCGGGAATCGCGAATTCAGGACTCCGGTTTAGATTTGCATCGACAGAGGCCATCATCCACTACTGCTGAAAAATGCACCTACGTCTGGCAAAGCTTGAAACTGCACGCGGAAGAAGCACAGCATATAAAATTGTGCTGGACTGATTGGACTCGATTTTCGATTTGATTCAACAGTTGATTTTGACCTATTCATCGATAAAGGTGACTTGTGGTGTCTTGCGGAGGCAATTAACTACCGCAAATTTTGGGAAGAGGCAACTTGCGTGCACATGAGATCAACGAGAATGTCTGTTACTCGGACTATACCTGCCTACCCCTTCTTCACTGCACTTTCTGAAGCAACTAGCTGTACTGAGGATTGTGCGTCATTTCCACGGTGAATACTTTCTCCCATTCATTCATGCGACAGCTGTTGGGAGGCTCTGTCGGACTTTATACAGCAAAATCTTAGCTCTTTCAGTCATTTCTGGAAGTGGCCACCGTGAGGTATGAACTCGATGAATTCGACAACTACGTAAGTGAAGATCGCTCTTAACGATTGCCTGCAGAGACCTATGTCAAATTCTAAGATCATCAGTTACCTGGTAGAGGCCCTCTCCATCGTTGTGTCAGATGCTCTTTTTGATGATACTGCGCATCCTAAAACTGGTCTAGCTGATTCCTTTTTACGCTTCCTCTTAGTGTCAATCTGTGGTTTTGCCGCTAGCCCTTGAACAGTTCTTGGAGAAGCTGGAGCAGGGTAAAACGTTGCGTCGAGGAAAATTTTTAAAAGATACGACCGCCCCTCTCCCAAAACAAGGGTCTTCATACGACCCCCCTCCTTCAGTTTCCGCCAGTTCTGTGGTCTCTAGCCAGCCAGCGCGAGGTACGCATCGAGGAAATCAAGAGCCTACAGTTAAAAAAATACTAAGGTCAAACTCCTGACAAAATAAAAGAAAGAATAATCACAGAACTCAGTAGTGATATTCCGAAAAAAGTGCGTTGAAAAGAAATAAGAGCCTAACAAAATTCAATACTTGTATTCCGAAACGAAAGCGCTGCCGACCATGGGTAATGTGCCTGTCCTCTGATGACAAAGGGGAGGACTCAATAGTCATGCAAGCTATGGGGTAGAGATAAAGGATGAAAAACAGGAATAGAAAAGTTAGAAAGTAAGTAGGAGCCATCCAATGCAATCTATTGCGCCGCATACTAAATTGGGACATTTTTTGAATACTTGAAACGCCACCTTTCAAAGTACTGTGAACTGTTTCCTTGATAAGAATTTTTCAAAAAACTGCAAAATGTTTTCTTGATAATTTCGTTGGACAAATCTATTTGCTGCTTGGCTTCACTGATGGTTGCGTAGTTCGACATGGGTATCTAGTTGAGAAAAATTTTGAAAAATTTCGAAGTGTTTCACTACAAATGGTCATAAATTCCTTCATACTGAACCGTATGAGTGTAGTTTTGTGGTCCTGGTCTGCAACGTTGCCACTACCAAATGACACCTTGACTACGCCATATCTTCGCGAAGAAAGAAGTTAATTAGAGGAAAACTAGTCGAGAAGAATTATTTCGCCGAAGTTGCGAGAACTTAAACTTAAACCTTCGAAAAAATGATCCATTGTGTCTGCTACGCCTTCAGTACGCATATTCCGCTCTCAGAAGGCCAACAAGAAGGTGGGTGAGTGAGGAAATCTTGAATCCCCAGTGAACGCTTTTCGGTCCACATTGTAGGTCGCTAGCACCAGATCAAGTAGTACTTGCAATCGTGGTGGGAAGTCCATACCAGGTAATTTTTTTTTCATCCCACACTTCCTGGAGTATCCATCCACGATGGTACCCGTGGATAGATATCGTTTCCCACGGTTTAATCAGTGAATTCCGGAGGTGTCTCTGTACGTGGTCTCGGTGCCAGCGGACCAACACCAACAAAAGGGTAATTGGCATTGGTTGGCTTCGTTGTGGATCCCATCACGCATGAGGTTTTCATGATGATTAATTTGAATTTGTTTCTGGTTCGAACCCAGTCAATCAGTTTTATTACATGTCCTCCTTTACTTTGACCCCTCAGCCTGAGAAACTCCGTTGATCACTGCCTACCTCAACGATTACGACCCCCCCTCCCAGCGGACCCAATACGACCCACTGTCGAGGATTTCTCGACCGAGGCTTGACTCTAACCCGAAGGCGTCCAGCAATCTCTAACGCTGAATAAGTACTGTCCGCATGTACTGATCAGGCTAATCAAAAAGTGCTTGATATATATTCTCACTCTCATATAATAATCTTGTCGAAGAGAAACGATCAAGCAGCTGTGTCAAGGAACAACAGTTGACAAGCAACAATTTACGAAGTAACAAATGGCTTCACTCCTTGACTGACAAAAGCGAATAGCACTCCCCCAACAAACTTACGGCCGTGTGGCATATTGTCTCTTCACGGCATTGTGATCTACGTCTAATTCTGCCCTTGTATTCTATCTTTATGCTGTGGCTTTTTCTCCAAACTTTTAGGTTATTTTTATACTTTTGACAGTTAAAAAAGAATTTTGAGTGCTCAAGGAAAAGGCTAAAACTTCATTTTATAACTTTTCTTGTGCATCTTCTGTTATAGATGGAGTAAAAAGGCATCATCATCCACCTACAAACATGTAATCACGTAATACCTACATCGTATGCTGTTTGAGCAATCGCTGAAGAACGGCGGCGCCCACTGACCAAATACGCACGCCAATGACGAAACTCCTTGAAAATAGACCTTGAGAAAAATTAGAAAGGGAAACAAACTGAAAACTATAATGATGTGAGATTATCGTGGCAACATTTTTTCGCTGTTTTCGGGAACTTTCAGGACACTCCGTGAGCAGAGTTCATGCAGAGGGCATCACTACTATTCAAGACTTCACTTAGATTACACCAATCTTTGCTTCTGCTATAAAAACGGTTTTCAAGAAGGACTTCTCCACGAGTGCTTCCACGCAGACTGTCGAACTCCGCGGCCCTTCCATGCTAGGCACAATCAGCTCGCCGATCCCATGCAAAATTCCGAGGCATATGCGGTGGAGCTCACGTCCACAGGAGACATGACAATCAAAACGGAGGAGTTCTTAAAACACCTCTTTCATGGTAGCATGTAGCAAATTGCGCTTACGCAATCGTCCTTAGGAAACCTTATCCAGAAAATGAAACTCAGGAATGATCTCAAAAATATCAAGGAGGAAAGGGTGGAGTGCAAGTGTTCCGACTGGTGAGGTCTGATCAGGCTGCGCGGCGGATTGCAATCAGGCAAAGACAGGTAAAAATACGCTGCCAAAGCTCCTCCCTACAAAGGCTTAGGCAAATCTTGGAGAGCCCAGACGGCAGGACGCGCCACCATCCGAACAATTTGCGAAGCGTCGCCGCGCGCGGTGACCCAATTCGGTGCCGACCTCTAGAAATCGGAACACTCGCAACACACCTAAGAGGAAAAGCTGCTGATGCTCCAAATGAAAATTCTCAAACAGGCTGCTGAATTTCATTCTATGCTCAGTACTAGCTGCATGTATCACTATTCAAAGCACTGTACTTGATCTACCAACCTATTACATGTCCTCCACCATCACATATTATTCCAACACGATCTCCTGTTGCAAATGGTCCTTGTCTGGTTAATCGAGCACGGTCCGGAACTTGCGGTGTTGGGCAGAAATCTTGAAATTGCAAAGTTTTCTCCAAATGTTCGCAGTTTTCAAGTTACTTTTTGATCTTCCCTGTCTTATGTCTTTTTTATTTCAATATATTGCAAGTGTGGCGCAAAATGACGACGTGGTCAGTCTGATTGAAGGCAGTGGTAATATTCGGTTGCATCATTTATTCCAATCTTTGTGGACGTTTTCGCCACAAAAACCGACACGTCAAGCACCACGTAGTTTCAGTCGGCATCCATACGATACGATAAGCATCACTTGGCTATCATGCTCATTACTCTGCACCTCATGTTCGACTCTCTATGAACCTCGGCATTGCTTTAAATGTAGTATTTAGTGTTCAACTGCTCGGAGGTTGTTTACAATTCTTTATCGGCTGACGTTTCGGCGAGTTCGCCTTCTTCGGAGCCTAAAAGAGGGAATAAGTCGAGTCATGACTTACCCGACCAAATATCTCAGGCACACCTTTCTGAAATTCGATCTCTCCCTAGAACACCGGCAAATACTAGCGAAAAACACCGTACCTTCACCAGTCCACAAGATCGACTGCCACCGACAGCAATACCGGAATAAATGAGGTCAGAGTCCCGTTTGAAAAGCTAATCTTGTATAAGGGGCGAGCTTCCGCGTGATTGTCAGGCATTCTCCCTTGCGGTTAATTTTTTGGATCCTTGAACTGGATCCACAGTGCCTCAAGAGTTTTGCGCGCTATTGCTTGAGATTCGTGCGCCAATATCAACCGTGACCTCAAAGTCCTCGCCATTGTGGGATTCTTGCCTGTGGCAACCTAAAGGGGTCGATATGCGTGACCTGGCCTTACCATCTAAATGCCCTTTAATGCGCACATTAAGGGGTCTTCCTGTCTCTCCAATGTAATCAGCTCCACATTTCCGGCAGGAAATTCGATAGACTACCCCTTTAGTTCAAACGATAGACCACTTCAAAGAGTACGCACTGTCCCAGAACTATTCGACGAACGATCACGTCCAGTACGAGGAATCGATTCAGGCCATTGACCTGATCAGAGGAAGCATAGAACAAATTGAGTCAGAAAGAAACAGCTTGCAGTTGCTCACAGACGAGATGGAGGACTATGACAGCACGAAGAGATTCCCTTATAGAAATAGGCAACTTGAGAATGAGCTGTGTTTCACAGATGCGATAAGTGAAACAACGGAACTCATTTATTTGCTGAGAACAAGGCTCACACATGCGTCCAGCATTGAAAGCCGACTCGCTCGAAAGCTAGGAAAGTGCCCGCAAGCTCTGAGCGTCCAAAATGACCTCGCCAGAACGCAGACCAGTGCTGACCAGACTAATAGAGCAATGAATGAATCATGCAAAAATGGAGCAGATGCCGTTCTTACCACCACCGGAAGATAAATGTCCCAAAATTTGACGGTAGAGACGAAGAATCTCCCGAATTTCGGGCGATATACCAGACATTGGTCCACAATGACTCTTCGTTGTCCGTCATCGCCAGAATGCTGCTTTTAAAGACAGCCTACGTGGAAGATCCGATAAGGCAATAAAGGGTATTCAGCTCTCCCCTCAAAACTACGACTGGATGGTGGAGACACTGAAAAAGAAATACGGTAAAAACCCGCCACCAGATCCGAGTAAGTCTCATAGGGACATCGTTGAATCTGTGCTTGTGAAAATGAGGGAAGAAGAGGATGCTACAATTGAAAGCATCATGGAGATGATTGAGAAAGAAATCGCGAAATCGTACATTAAGTCTCGCATGCAACCCATCAGACAAAAAGGAGGGAAACGAGGGAACACCATCGGCAAATACAAAAAATGTGTGATTTGCGAGAGAGTCGGGCACCCAGCTTGGCAGATCTCCGATGACTGTTTCAGAAAGGCGAAAAGTTGCTGTCGAGAAGCGCTTGTGCTAGAAATGCTATTCTTATAAACATTCTAGCAACGAGTGCGCAAGAGAGAACTCGATGAGCGGCAAGCTTCATTACGTGAAACTATGTTTTATAACAGGAAACCCAAGTGGAGCTGCTAATCTTCAAAACAGCGCCGTTCTCTACAGGGGTCAAAAACCTCAATCGTATCAAGGTCAAACACAACAGTGAAAGATCAGGCATTTCGGGAAAACTAAAAGCTCCAAAGACTCACGAAGAGCGAAACCTATAGAGGAGAAAGTCACAACACCATCTTCACATTAATGGTGATTTCGCACAAAATGAAGAGTTTCATGGGTCTCGTACAGATCATGGGCCACATCGTCAAGAGTTCCAAAATACAGAAAGCCATGCGACCCTTGAAAGACACCGTTATGGCGATCAAGATCAGATTGTTCTTATGACGAGGAAGCAGTTTTCTTTTTTACAGGCGCACAAAAGACTATGATCGAAGAAGATTTTGCCATTGAACTCAAACTTTCCAGTAAGATAACAGAAACCTGCATAATGTCAGGAATCGGAGGTAGCACTGAAATATCCGAGAGCAGCATCGTCAGTGTCAAAATAGGCACTGCCTATGGAAAGGACATGGAAAGACAAATACAGACCGAGCCAGTCTTGACCAAGGGATTTCTTGGAGTTCACTTGTTTACCGTAGATAAGCAGTGGCTTCAGAACCGAAATATTCTCGTCTGCAACACGACCATACGAAGTGAATACCAATTACCCCAAATTCTGGTTGTGCTTGACTACTAGTACAATTTCATGCTTACGACAGCCTCATGACTCCATAAGGCTTGCGTCTGGCAAATACAGTATTCGGCGTGAATCAATCGATCCTCTGGACGCCATTATAACCATACCTACACTTTTTTACAGCATGACTGCCACCACAGTTGTGGCATCGGAAAGCGCGATGCTCAAGAAACTATTCGAATTGGAAGGCATGGAAATTTCGAGTGAGGGAATTTCGAGTGAAGACAAGACGGTGGACAACTAACTTATTTTTCACTATGAGAAGTATTCGAAGCAAATTTCCTTAACAAACGATTATGTCGTCGTTCAGTTCCCTCTCAAAGACAATGTCCTAAAGTGACCTAACAGATATTTACCCGTCAGCAATTCGTAGGTTAGTAAGTTTACATCGACAGCTCGGAAAAAACCCTCGGCAAGAATGGTATTGCAAAATCTTGAAGCGATATGAAAGCTAGGCATCATCGAACCAGTATCGGGCACTTCCCAGTTCAGTGGGGCTTTACTACATGCCTCACTCTGGGGTGTGGCGGGAGAGCAAACCCAAAGCGCTTCGAATCGTCTTTGACGCTTCATCCAAACGCAAAAGCCATCTCTCCTTGAATGATGTGACGCTTAAAGAAGAATCGTTACTTCGGAAGATCCATGACATCCTTATTTCTAGCAGGACAGGCAAAATTATAATGACATGCGATATAGAGGCTACTCAAATCAGCTTAATTGCCGCGCACAAGGACTTGTGTCGGTTTCTCTGGCTAAGAAATTCCGATGAACCGCCAACGCGAGATAACATAATTGACTATCGTTTTAAAAGGGTACCCTTCGGAGCGAAGCCGTCTCCCAGCATCTTCAACATGTCACTTCTTGCATTTCTGCAAGCGAATTCGCAGCTTTCAAATGAAATTCTCGACAACCTCTATGTTGACAATGTCCTTCTTTGTGCAGCGACACCATCTGAAGCCGTCGCTGAGTACAAAGACAGCATATCCCTCCTAGCAGAAATAGGAATGAACCTCCGCGAGTACGTCTCCAGCTGCAAAGAGGTCAATGACACTATTCCAGAAAAGGACAAAGCCCCTGCTGGAATCACAAAGCTCCTAGGGGTAACTTATGACACGGAAGGTGGTCGGTTCAAAATGAAAATAGCATTGTGCAAAAAAATGCTCTCACAAAAAAAAAACATTGTGAGCCACCTCAACTCATGATACGATCCTCTCGAAATTGTGAGCCCATTAACAATACGCCTCATCTTATGAGAGAGATCAACGATACCGGCATAGAATGGAGAGAGTTTGTGTCAAACGAGCTCGCATACAAGTGGAATAAGATATGTCAGGAGCTAAATGGCGCGTGCGTTTGTTTACCGCGCTACATAGGACCGCGCGCTGAGTGCGCTGACCCCAGGTGCACTTTGTGGGTTTTTTTGCGGATGCCAGTGCGACAGCGATGGCTACATGCGCTCCCTCCGTCAGAGAGCACAAAAAAAGTGTCGCCGCTGATTAGTGGAAAAACACGCTGGGCGCCAAAGAAAACAAAACAAACATTACCACATTCGAAATACTGGCCATATTGATAGCTATCCGTTTGGCAAGAACTATAGTGGCAGTAAGCAACATCGAACTTGAGCAAGTCAAGATTCTTAGCGACAGTGGATTGCACTCTCATGGGTTAAGTCCCAGCGAGCTCTTTCGTCCTTCATCGAGAATCAGAAATGCCGTATTGTGAAGCAGAGCGAAGTCTCACAACTGAGGGCGTGGAAGTAAATTTCTTTCACGTATCCACAGAGGACAATCCCGCTAGCAGCAGCGCGTGGAGTAAACGTCACAGAAATTCATGATCTACCATGGATTAACGGACCCCAATGGTTGAGCAGTGAGCATGCCCTCACCGACTTTAAGCTTTGGAGGACCTCCATAGAAGGGACATAGAAGAAGAGACGAGATCAATGGACGATTCCATATCGGAGGTGCTTACTGCAGAGCGCAGAACCACTCACTCTCCTCTTGTGCAGCTTTCGCGTTTTTCTTCTCTCACGAGAGCGCTTCGGACAACCGCAAGGGTAGCGAAGACCGCTCTTGCATGGGTGAATAAGACAAATCTCACCAACGGTTATACGATTCGGCTTGAGAACCTAAAACTCACGCTTAAGCCTAAGTCTTCCACTGTGATTTCATCCTCATAATGAAACCACACTGGAAGACTTAGGCTTAAGCGAGACTCTCTTCATTCGCGAAGCCCATGTGTGCATCTCACTAGAAGAGTTGCACGAAAGATTCCCTCAAAAGAAAATATTCCATGATGGAGAAGGTGTCATAAGATACGCATCGCGTCTACAAAATGCACCTCCACCGTACGGTACGAGAAATTCGATATTTCTCGAAAAAGACTAGGAAATAACTCGACTGATCCTCAGGGATATACATATACGAAATGCGCGCTGCGGGAAGAATCACACACTATGCATCGCAAGACAGCGCTTTTGGATTTCGCGTCCGTCAGGAACCTTCAACAAATTCCTGAAAAATTGTGCGACCTATGAGAAGGTTCACGGTTTCCTATTCGGAGCCCCAGATATGCCATCACTACCAACGGATAGAGTTGTTCTCACTCGGCCCTTTCAAAGGTCGGTTGTGATTTCATGGAACCATTCCCATCGAGAAACAATGAAAAGTTGTACATTCGCCTCTACACATGCCTAACCACGCGAGCAGTGCTCTTGGAATATGGAGTGGGTTATGTCAGCAGAGACCCTCCTCCACTCCTTCATGAGATCCATATCAAGAAAAGGCGCTTCCAAACTTATCAGAACCGACTGCGGCACCAATTTTAAACTCGGCCAGCAAATCACTGAATTCATGTTCCAAAACTTCTCGTAAAACAACGAAAATCCCGTGATGTCGCATAGTGCAAACCATGGAATCAAATGGATCCTAACCCACTGAACGCTCCGCGGGTGGGTGTCGTCTGGGAGAAACTTGTTGGTACGGTTGAACGTGCCTTCGCAAAAGCCATTGGACGGAGAAAGCTATCTCACTCTGAACTATACACAGCGGTGACTCAGATCGAAGCTATCATAGTGGTCTGAAATATGATTTGACTCCAACAGCAAGTCACCGAGACGATCCCGACTTTGAGCCGAATTTCTTACGGACCGTTTCCCAAGCTAAGCAAGCTCTTGAACATATGACTGCGACTGCAAATAAATTTTGGGAAAGATGGCGCATAGAATACCTAACAACGTTACGCGAAATCCAGTACACAGCTAAAGCAACGCCGACAAGCACAATCAAGAACACCCTCTTGGGGAATCGTCCTCATAGAGCAAGGTAATATTCCACGTAGATGCTGGTACTACGGGAAAATAATCGAGCTTGTGAAAAGCACGAAGGAACAAGTGCGATCCGTAAAGATTCTGATGCCTAATGTTCATTTATGGCACAGACCGATGAACAAGATTTATCCCTGGAGAACAGATCCACCAGCTATGACGAGTACCAGGAACTACCAGAGAACCACAGTCGTTCTTCTGTCAAGATGCGATAAGACCCTTGAATAGCGAAAATGATTCGAGCCGTACATGCCAATCCTCATGATTGCGCTTTTATTCTCTCATGCAGATGCTTCTCCCCACCCCCCCCCCCCTGTTGAGCGAGAAAGGTATGATCAGAGTATTTGCGCCTAACAGCACTTTTGAGATCTGCGTGCGAACAACTAGCAAACGCTTCTTAGCAATGCCGACCGATTTCTCTCTTCGACTTCAATCCAAAAATGCGAACAACAACATATCTGTTCTGATGAAATACAGAGTGCAAAGCTCTTGAAAAAATTACGCAACATTTGTGCTCTTCCGCATATATGCGAGACTTCTAAGGATATGTTTTCGAAGCGTTTGATTGGCAATCCTCATTCCTGGCCGATAAGGGCATTCATTTCTGTTGCGTCCTTGTATACGCGATGATGAAAACTATAGAGCTACGACGAGTCAAGAAAACGGTCAAACTGATAGCGATGCTAATTGTCAGACAAGCTTCGAAAGTTCGGTTTCCCGCAACAGAGACACAAAGACGTGTGAGCAAGGCCGCCGCATCTGTGCTAATGAGGGTGTGTGGCGTTTGGCTCGTCCGGGCTGGCACGCGGCAATGTGTGCGGCGAAGTGCGCGGCGTCGTTGATTGGGGCGCGAACATGTAAGAACACGTAATGGAACAGATAAAGGCTGAGTTAGTTCGAAATCTTATTGACACAGACTTCTCATTCCTTCAATTAGCTTCCATTAATGGGTATAAAATGATTTTTTCTTGTGTAATACTTCTATTTACCTAATAAAGATAAAGAGACAAAAACAGATTACATTGTCATCAGACTTTTCAAAATTAAGTTCCTAGAGGGAGCAATAAGTAATCTAAGTGCTAATAAATGGGTGTTGCACGAATAAGAACATAACATCGAAAAAACTCAACTTGTAAACACGATGGTAGGAAGGGAGAGCCTTTTTCTTAACAAAACCCTTGAGCATCCTGATCTAAATCAGCACGATTGGGAATTCGCGCTCCACTCATAGACGACTAGGTCGGACGTGGCGTCGCGCAAATTTAGCCGCGCAAATTGTCGCGTGCCAGCCCGGACGAGCCAAAGGCCCGTCTCCCGTGCTAATGAAAAAATCGATTCCAAAACATTCAGAACGCAGCGCCTTAGCATCACCGTCGCAGTGACCTTTGCATTAGTCATGCTTTGCGGGCAAGCGTTGCTTGCCAACACGGGCATATGAGCCATTACGCTGAAATCACTTGCAATTCCACCGGCAAATGCTCACTGGGATTTAGCAGAGAAATCTTGTTCAACGAGATCAATACTCAATTGTGGGTCACTATTTTACACGCGAACAAATCAATAGGCAAGACCTCTGTTCGACAAACTGCGGTAGAACTACATTGTTCTCCACGTTCCTTGATGTTCATGAGAGACACAAACTTCAGCGCTAAAAGATGTGCATTGATGGGATCATGCGTGGGACAGACGTGCTCCGAAATTCGGCCATCAACGATAATTCCAGAGTTAACTAATGCATCTCGATATCCAGGATATTACGGCTGTGAAGAATCGCCTTATCTTCGTGTTCATTCTATCGCATTGCACACATCCCTGGATCCAAGTTCGTATATGAAGCTGTCGAATGCATGGAATGGAAACCCATTGTACGATTGCGCAGTGGACACTCGTTGTACAACAACAATATTTCTCGAACTCTCGCCGAACCGTACGTACCACAGCGAATAGATGACATCTCTATCACCGTCATATCGCTGACTAAGCCAACGAGCCCCATTTCGCACAGCAATTTTGCGGTTTGGAGCAGCGAAATTTTAGCTGTTCCGGAAGGATACAAAGTTCCGGTAGAATGTCCCACAAGAGCGTCCAGTAGCCTCCACTTGTGCAAAAATCGAATGATTTGTGACTGCTCCCGATTTCGACTCCATTCGTAAGAATCACTGGTGAGAACGAATCGATCATCGCGCACTCCGCTAGAGAAGAAATGACAATCTCCATCGAGTCCAAATTCATGAAAGAAAGTGCGGAATACATAGTGCATCAGGCATGTGAAGTTTCCCTGGGGCCACTTACCGGATGTTATAGCTGTTTGGAAAGGGCCGTGTTGAATGTCTCATGCCTCACAAAACAACCAGCATGGGTAATCGTTCTTTGCGACGATCATTCCTTTTCAATCGGATGTGATTCTTCTAATGAATCGACACAAGTCTTTCTTGACTTCCCTCGGGCGATCGTTGCCCAGCAACGTCGCATAAGTGCAATGAGTACCATCCCAGGTTACAGCTCCACGGTGTTCTAGCTTATGTGCCTCAACTAAACGAAACTGGAATCCTGAACTCACATGAGAGGCCTTGGAGCGCATCATCAAGCTGGTTCTATGACTTCAGCATACCTGATTTGAGACCACTTGTAGTGTCCGTATCTGCTCACTGGAAAACTGCTCTTGCCATCACTTCCACGTCGAATGCTAGTTCTGGACCGCAGCTATTCTCACTAGAAAACGGCTGTAGCGGGAGCGCATGAAAAACACTGTAGAAAACCAAGACAAGGACCCCATGCCATGATTCACCATGCCACTCTCATTTGCCTCTGCGACTTATGGACGAAGTCGACGTTGCAGTCCACATCGAGCCTCTTGTCGAAGCCCTAAGAGATCTCAAAGAGCAATTGGCCCTATCATTCGCCTCACTCGACGGCAATATCGACAATGACCAGCATTCTCAATCACCAATTCGAAGCTCTGAACCGAAGCATCGACATTATTCTCGAAAAAACGGCTCCGAAATCGAACCGCGTATTCTGCTCGATTGAAGACAACAATGATTCGCACACTACAGGGCGCTGCTGTCGCTTCCGAGATGCTGTATCTCGTGCAATTCAGGCTGCGAATCTACGTCTTTGCAAGAGATGCCTCCAACCCCGGTATGCCAACAACTGCGGCGTGGTATGCTCGTTTTGTAGTCAAGATCATAATGTGCTGCTATGTCCCTTCAGTAATCAAGTGCTTCGAGCTCATTCAAGAGAAAGAAGATCTAACTCTTTGCTGGCCCAGAGGTCGTACGATCGTGTAAGCGACCGGTGCGACCCCCTTCATCGTTTATCCTCTTACCCTCATCCCTTCCGCCGTCTTCACCACCTATCCCGTCCATCTAGTCGTCAGATATTCACCGATATGCGGCAGTTACTTGGCCTCGACTCATCGTCTATTCGCCTCGTCCAGCGTTCGACTTGCGACTGATTCTTGTGCTATTCTTTGACTTGCCATCACCTTGCAGGCCCAACTTCTGGAAGCGATTCAACGGCTTTTCGCCCCAGCTATTGCTACTGCTGCTCACTGAACTGTTGTTATAACATCGCCCATCGGTCTTCGTTGCGATTGCGATCCACAAATGTGGTATTTCTGGATGTGGTTGGCGCAGTGACGATACGTTAGATCAGTGGCACCGCTTGAAGGAATTAATGAAGGCATATAAGATGTGGTCGTTTCCGTCATTTTAACATCGTTCCATTATATAGATTCAATTCAGTCCATTTAGTTGGTCGATTTTGTGTTATGCTCTTATTTGGTCAGATATACTTGATGCATTTCTTTGTTGTCATTACGTATGCCCTCTATACATAGTGCTTTGTAGCTCCGCGCGGCAGAGTGTCGTGGTAGACCATGAATTTCTATTTGATATGCAATAGTTAACTCCTTCTCTAATACAGAAGCTGTAGAATAATTCACTTTTAAGGGTAGCTTCTAGTGTTAGTTTTTGTATGACATCTGTTAGCACTGTACCATCTGGATCGATTTCCACCGTATATAAACCAGGCAGTGTGTCGTTGAAGGCCCAATAAACATCTACCACCGAATGACTGTAACATCACTTTCAAATATGTTTTCGAAATCTTTCAAAAAATGCTTACAAAATCCAGTCGCCTCTTTGAATAAGGAGATTTATGAAGATACTTTTTCCGTTAGCACGTAGTACCTAGTGTTCGCAAGTGATCCAAACCCATAACAGCATGGGAAGTATTCACACTGTAGCATCGATAGCACGATAGATTTCAATGAAGCCTGTCATTATTTTAAAAAAAAATTCACATGGCGTCAGAGCACATTGTTCCCACTCATAATTTTGAATAAAAATCAGCTATCCAGCTCTCTGGGATGAAGTGGCATTTACAACGAGCGCAGTATTCTTGGTTACAAGGCGGGATTACCCTTGGGAACAGGTTCCCGGCCGAATCAAGCAGAGGGTGAGCAAATATTGGCAAGCCAGCAAAGATGAAGTCGTAGTCAGACAAACCCTAAACTAAGTCAGAGTGTCAATGGGCTGAGGAATAGCCTCGAACAATCAAGCGTGGTGTCAAGGAAAATTTTCAAAAAACTTTCCCCTTCCCTTGAACGGGCACAAATACCCCTTCTTCTTCTGGTTCCGCTATTTCTGTGTTTCTACTCACTACTTCTTCACGGTAATTTCGACGACTTTTCGAGAAACATATAAGCCTACTTTGAAAAAATCTTAGGCCAAACTCATAGCAATGCAGAAAATATAAATAAAGTTAAAGTTTATAAAGTTTTTGGCGTTAATCAATCCCTTTCTGGGACATTCTAGTTCCATTCAGAATCGTGATGGCAGGTGAATGTGAAGTGGCCTATACAATGACTTGCGGTGGCCAGCCGATGTACAAGTCAGTGCTTTTATCCTCCCAGACGATTCTGGTACCAATTCGCCGACCCCAGAGGGATGGAAGGCTTGATCTGCTTGGCGCGCGATGGCGCGGGATTTGATCTCCGCACCATGAGATAGGGGTGTGCGCCACCTGTCACCACACCACCTCTGCCCGCAAAAAATATAAACTTGACCACATTCAGCAATTGCATTCAGAAACGAGAGCGTCGCCGACCATGGGTAATGTGTTCATCCTCCGATAACAGAGAGAATGGTTTAAAGTCATAAGTCATGCAGGGTAATGGAGGAAAAAATGAGAGATAAAAAGTTAGAAACTGAAACGAAGCCATGTGATGCGCTCCACTGCGATCGCCGCGTCCCTAGTAAAACAGCAATGCGGCAATCGCGCTGGAGCGCAATATACTTTCAATAAATTTGAGCATTTTTTGAATTGTTGTAACCTTATTAAAACTTAGTTTTTCATAATAGTGTGAATGGCTTTCGTAATAGCTCCTTCAGCCCGATCTATTGGCCGCTTGGTTTTCCTAATGCTGCGCAGTTCTCCATATGCAAAACCAGTCGAGGAAAATTTAGAAAATTTGCAAAGTAGCTCACTTCAAATGGACGTAATTTCCTTCAACCTCAACTGTTGAAAGTAGATTTCTAGAGCGACATCTGCGAGGTCACCGCTTTCTAATGATCACTCGAACTATAACATCCCAGCTCTATATCCCCTTGATCACGAATATCACACTGTACTGTGCGAAACGGCCAGTCGATGGGCTGATGCCAGCAGCACTATCAATGGCTCGTGGGCTATCATACCACACTGCGAAGAAAACACATTGCCTCAGCTCTCCCATGAAAATTGAGACATTGCTTCGAGGGTAGATAGCAGCATCCACGTTAGGGCGGAGAGTAAAAATTTGTGAATCGCGAATCCCTTCACTCCAATCAAGCCTCGCAGTCGCAAAGAGAAAAGGCTACCCTGAATATGGGATCTTGCGTTAATCATTGTTGGAGGCTCATTAAAATGTTTTCGTTGCTTTATGAGTAGCACAAGTGAGTGATGCGTCGTGAAGAGGAGGGTCAGCGTGATCCCACTTTCCTCTTCAACCTGGAGCGCTTTCTTAGCAATAGCAGAGTGACAGGCTCTTCAGAAAAGGCGATGAGCTGAGGGCTACTTTGAAAGGTGAGGCATGGGTTACCTCATAGTGCATTATGTGAAGGTTCAGTGAATATGCAACGTAAATGACTTAAAGACAGTGTTTGGTATGATGTGGGTGACAGAGAATCCGAAATGAAGTCATTTAGTGAAAAACTACGGGTCTGAGAGGCCTTTGCATGGCGAAGTCTCCCGCGGAAGGCGCCCCCTTGAGCTGTGGCGGAGCCGGCCTCACCAGGGCAATCCGCCTTTGCTCAGGGCAGCCCGCCTTCTGGCGACGAGCTCCCCACGACTGGTTGGGGTGGGAGGGGCCAAGGCGATGCGGCCGGCTGGAGCGATCGGGCGCGCTATCGTCAACAGAGCGTCGCAGACCCTTTTCTAATCAGCTGATTATCTGTTTTAGTGTTTTTGCTTTTTGCTGCTTACCCGTGGAGTTCGCGAGTTTTTCTTTTCTATTCTTCTTTCCTTTAATTCTCACTTCTCTCGTCTGCAGTCAATGATGGGATGCCTTTCAAGTTTTTTGTATTATTTCCACGCTGTTTTTGCGCATTGATTACCTGCTTATATGCCAATAGTAGAGTCGTCTGGGCCACCCGCCTGTTGGCGGAATGGTCGTCCACCTCGAGAATAAACCGTGGGGAGGGGGTCCTATTTCTCGGGTTTCTGGCCAATTGCATCCGTTTTCTCTTCACTGTCCTATTACTAGGCATCTCGATTTTCATATTCATTACTTCTTTCACTTTTCGTCCGAATTTTCCCTAATACTGCCTTTAACAGCGCATCTCCTAACGAAATTGAGAATCAAGCAAGCCAACAAAACTGGTCAACAATCAACAGGAAAGAGTATTTCTGCGATGTCCAGACATGTCCGATTTGCCCAACCCGCAATGTGATTGCTCTTGTTTTGGGGTGGTCGCGTGCTCCTTCGTCAATACTGTAATGGACCAAGTCTCTGGAGTTGCAAAAGAGGAGGAAACTTACAAAGTTCTCTTTTTCTTTTGAAGGATCCTTCTTTCTATGTTAGCTGAAAGGAAGTTGATGGTGCGGGACACGATCAACTACGAGACACTGATCTTTTGTGCAAAAACACCTTTGCAAGGAAGTCAGTCCATCCGCTGCTAACTTTGAGCATCGATGTTGACATCTTACTCGATGGATCGTTGGTGCAGTGTCCCAAGAATGGCGGCACCCACATGCCAAACGTACAGGTCATTGATACAGGTCCTATAATCTAACTTTCAGCTGAAAACGTACAGTTCCAGGTTAAAATTAGTGATACCTATGATTTGACCATTCCCTGGACATCTGGCGTAGACGGTGCTGCCCTCCGTATAAGGCGGTTTAGCATCTAGCAAAACGCCATCGGGCGCTCTTGGTGGTGGACAATCTGCAATAAAGTAATGAAACCCTGTTTGTCTACAAAGGTTCCCACAATAAAACAAATATTTCCGTGACCAATTGTTGAACTTCCAATGTGACGATTTGCACGTTTCCGGTTGACTGGTCAAAAATGTTTTACCACCAAATCGCTTTTACACATAGCCCACACAAGCTCAGCAGTGAGAATGGCGTTTTCGATGGTTTAACCCTTGTCAAAAATTTATTATGAGCTTCCAGCATTTTTCCAGAGGTAGGTTGCTGCAGGTCTGATTGTTTCGCATGAGATCTCAAACTGATACTGAACGTGCTCGGAAAACCTTGACTCTTCCTCTGCCTTTTATGTATAATACTATGTAACGCAGAAGTGCAGTGAGTCCATGCTCATCTATCTCCGCAATCTCTGATAAAATTCCGCAGACGTTTTGATCGATCGTACCTCTCGTCCAATGCGGAACAGTGTTATAATCTATAATACACTGGCGCTTGTTACTTGCGAAACGTCGAATTTTGCCCGTCAACTACACGGAGCTAAACAAATGTGCTGGTGGCTTCAGAATTTCCTTCATTTTGCCAGTCTTTTTACGGTTTTTTTTGAGATTCACTCACATTTCGTAGTTCACATTTCCCAAAGCAGCTATGAATGTTTAGCTACTACACAGCTTCTATTTGAAAGTTCTCACAAACTTCTAATCATTTTGCATGATCGTAGATTGCTCGGAGTTTTTACCGCGTATCCTTTATGGTACTTTATCGGGGGCTAATATAATAACCTTCGCGTGGAGTATTATTTCGGTAGCTTACAGCTGCTGTCCAACTTGCATCATGAAGGCCAAGCGAACTCCAGTACTGCGAAATTCATCAATAAAACCAATTTTTAGCGTTACAATTCTGTCTTAGTAGCAGGAGAAGCTCAAGCCACAAAAACGCAAATCTGTGACGCTGAAGCCATCTCCCATAACACATATATGGATTGTTCCCCATGTTCAAGGGAGGCGAAAATTATATCGAAAATGTGTCGACGCCTTTTGGATCAGAGAACTTGAATTTTAAACGCTCGCCACCGGCCATGGTAAAAAAAACCATATATCCCAAGGAACAGTGGGTCACAAAAGAAGAGGAGGCAGGCATGGTTTCGTGATGAAGGGCCGGACTCGGACCAACTACTTAAGTGCCCTCTCCTGTGTCGCGCTACACACATCCTTCAGAGGAACAAATCCAGACACTTGTCAGTGGTGAAAACTTTACAATAAAAAGTGATGTCGTAATCACCTTGATGCTTAATATATGACCATGATGTAACCACTTGCTTGCAAGAGTGCACACCAAGGAAATATCTCTGCGCTATCCGTCATTATACAGCCGAAAAAGCACTTTACTATATGAGCAATGTGTAATCAAAAACACTGGGAAACCAAAAACATGAGTCACCTGTGCTGCCGTAGGGCAGAAGAGCAATCGCCAGCAAATTCGGCAGAAGGCACCAGTGCTCCGAACGCCACATTCTGCAAAAAAAATTGTCGAAGCCGTGTTGATCGGAGAGAATAAATTCAGTGTTCGAAACACCTTTATCTCATAGTTGTTCTCGTTCGCAGAAATACCAGAGCACCCACTCGTTTCCGTTTTCTGCCCACAAGTCACGCATTTATATTGCTCTTTTGCGCAATGCACTTACACTTTGATGTCAGTGTGATGGATGTGCGATCGACAGAACAGGCTGCGGTATTATCTATTTCATAATTCTATATTCTTAATTTTCCTTGATATGCTTTTACATATACCAGATTCCACGAGGCAAAAACTGTAGAGAGTAGCTCATAATTCATGCTATTCTGTAACAGTAAGAAAATTTCAGTGTAATAGCACTCCATTCTATCGAATGAAATTTTTTATGCTGACTTTTCGAAAAAACGTGATTTTTTAAAGATCGGGATGGACTTGCAAATGAGTTGTTGGAAGGCAGAATATACATATACATACATATACATATACATATACATATACATATACATATACATATACATATACATATACATATACATATACATACATATACATACATACATATACTTTCTATACATATACATGTATAGAAATGTCGGAAACGCAGTGAAAATGAAATCGTTAGGGATTTCGCTCTGACTAAAGCGAACACGATGAATTGCCCTGACTAAAGCAAACACGATGAAATAATTAGCTGACATCATCCTGATGTGGAGAGGATACAAACACATGTACAGTAAAATCGTTACTGAAGCGCTCATGAAACGCGAGGGCAATTAAAGCTTGAAGAAAAAGACGACTGAATGATGGTTCCTCGTAGACCTTGACAATGCAAGGTATCAGTAAAATAATGGATAAGGATTTAAAGAAAGCAGCCGGAATGACTGCACAAGACGTGATGAAGATGAACCAAGATATTCGGGATTTACTAACACCTACGACCTCGGAACAGGCTGAGATTTGTTCGAGAAATCGTAGGAGACGCCTAAATGCTCCTTGCTCGGGTAACATTTTTGTATTATTTGCAAGCATGATACTTTGAAAGTATTCATGTTAGCTCATTGATCGAAGTCTAGAACACTCTTTCCAATTGAGGTACACCGGGAATCGAGGATTCCTTGAGAGAGGGATCATTTGATGGGCGTGATGAGGGAGGGAGTCGTACTTGTAGATCAGCAATGGTTGCAGGCTAGATGGTTAGGTACCGTCAACTGACCCATCATACAAGGAAATATGATAGAGTAATCAACACAAAATTTACAGTAGTAAAATACTTATTAATATCATGTTATGTAGTTATTGAAAGGGGGGGGGGGGCTCGTTGAGAAGGGGGCCATTTTCTTCGACACCTGGGTATGCTCTGTTTCCAATTGTTGTTAGGTTGCTGTTATGGGCAAAAGCTTCGATCTCTGTTAAAACCATTACACTACCCTTTCATCTTAGCTTGTGAGTGGTATATGTTTACCATAGCTTATCAGCACACACAGAGGGATAATGTGTGAGCTAGTTGGCCAATACCGAACAGTGAAGCTGAAAGCTTCAGTAGATAGTGATTTTTTAAAAAATATTTTTTTGATGGCTGCTGATTTTTGCCAACCAACGATTCAACGTGCTACTCGATCTACTTGGTGCAGCTCCTCAGCAAGTGCGTGAATGAGGTGAGAATTAGGAAATGAAGAAACAGAACGGAACCATAAAAACCAGCGTCAAATACCGTGCAGTGAACCATCAGTGAACGGCCCTCGGAACATCTCTGAACGAGTATTGGGTTCCGGTTTTATACGTGCTAACCCATTACACCACCGAGACGCCCAAAACACAGTAACCTAATAACAACCTTCGTATCGAGAGAAGGTCAAAGAGGTCAGCAGCTATTGAAAACTCAAAAAAAAATATTATATCTACTTGAGCTTTCAGCTTCGCGGTCCACTATTGGCCAACCGGTTGGAGCTAGAAAGGCCGCCTACGCCACAGCTCGAGGGCGTTTTTTTTCATGGGGATTTCGCCGCAGATAGGCTTCTCAGATCCATAGTTTTCGAGTGAATATCTTCTATAGGCCCTCTACTATAGGACCAGTGGTTCTTTAACCATATCATCCTCGCTATCATTGCCTTCAAAGACGGCGTTAGGGGTAATGTAGTTAGTGAGGAATCTCTAAAAGAAGTTACCCACATGAAAACTAGGAGCCTAAGAGGTCTATTTATGGCAGAATACCTGTCGACAAGTGCGACCTGTATTGTAGAAGCGGATTATATAAGGAATGTAAGGCCGCGGGCATACTTCGCGGTGCTGGTGGCAGGGCGTGGCTGCGTGTGTCCGCATCTCCGCACTGCCACTCTGTCTCGTTGCCTAAGCGTCTCTGTGCCTCTCCCGTGCCACTTCCCTCGATGCCTGCGAACCGACCACGCCCTTCCGGCGCAAAGTATGAACGCGGGCTAAAAGGCAAAACCTTACAAGTGTGTACGTTTTGCCCTCTACTATAGGACCAGCGAAGGTGCAGTTCAGTACGGAAACATAATTATAACATAGAAAGTTCTTGCTAGAAAATGGGGGGATACGGAACCCAAGATGATTATACATATGTTGAGCTAGACAGCGGAACGGATAACTTAACCATACTTTATACATAGTATTCAGACGGCCCTTGACAGAGACAATGGTAAAAAGGGTACTACGCCTCCGAGCAGGCGTCTCACAAAGTTGAAAGGTGAGTCTATTTGAATCGGCCAGGAGTTCCACGTTCGCTTTTCCACAATCTCGCAGAGCTAAAAATTCTCAGCAATTCTACAAAAACAAACTATTCTTGAAGAAGAATTGAAACCCATTTCCTCACTGAACGATGCCAACGACCCTCTCACGGTTGAGTGTTCCACAAGGAGCTCGGCTGATAGAAAAAGATTTGACACAATTCGCATGTTACACTTGTCGACCATGTTTACAGTCCATTTCGCAGCGCTTGAGTGGGGTGTGGCCTGCGGACTTGGGTGAGTGGCGAGAGTGAGAGTGCGTGGCGAGAGCGAGAGTGTGTGGCGGAGTGAGTTTGATACACTCTCACCCAAGTCGTATGCCACGCCCAATCAAGCGCCGCGAAATGAATTGTATGTTGGTCATGTTTTCCAATGACAAAGAATTTCGGCATTATGAGCCGCTTGATGTGCCTATGATTTGATGGGAGTTTTTTCTTATTTCCTTTCAAATTTTCGGCTTTTGCGCAACAATTTTTCCCAAGTGTTCGAATGGATTCACGCTGAGAGAAGATAAATGCCCTGAAAACTTCCAGGTGCCCCAGGAGCAACTGGGTCTGTAGTTACATGATCATCTTTGTATGCGAAAGGGGTCTCATTTATAGGATACATTGGCTTTACGCACTAGTGGCGGCTTCCACTTGTGCCCCTAGTGACCATCCTCTCTTGGACATCGGCACTTGCCACGTGCAGAGTGGCATAACGACAATTTTATTACATGACTACGTTTATATTTGGTTGATCGGAAAGCTTTGATAGGGTTGAGATTTTTTTCTATTTTATTTTACAACTCAGCAAGTAATGCAGGCTAATCAACAATATAATAAACATAGTTAGTTATAACAGTGTCCCACCCAACGGGCAGGTCGGCGAATCTCTTCTCCCAGAATTAGGAGGGTTAGGGTCAAAGAAGTCACCGACCTTTTGTCCAAGGTGGTCATTGTTGACGAATTTTTTCTTTGCTCAGAAAGCCTCAGGGGGCCGGAGCAAGTGGTAATCATAAGGGATAACATCAGGGGAATAGGACGGATGTGGAACCTGTTGATCGGAAAGTTTTGATAGGGTTGAGATTTTTTTCTATTTTATTTTACAACTCAGCAAGGAATGCAGGCTAATCAACAATATAATAAATATAGTTAGTTATAACATTGTCCCACCCAACGGGCAGGTCGGCGATTCTCTTCTCCCAGAATTAGGAGGATTAGGGTCGAAGAAGTCACCGACCACTTGTCCAAGGTAGTCATTGTTGACGAATTTTTTCTTTGCTACGAAAGCCTCAGGGGGCCGGAGCAAGTGGTAATCTTAAGGGATAACATCAGGGGAATAGGACGGATGTGGAACCTTGTCCTAGCCAAGCTCTTCCAATTTTGCACGGGTCCCTCATATGGGTAAAGAGAGCCGTGCAAAATTGGAGGAGCTAGGTTGAGACCCGGTTCCACATGCACCCTACTCACCTGATACTGCCCTCTCAGACTACCACTTGTTCCGACCCCCTAAGGCTTTTCTAGCAAAAAAAAAAATTCGTCACCTTGAAGAAGTGGTCGGTGACTTCTTTGACTCCTAATCCTCCTAATTCTGGGAGAAGAAAATCGCTGACCTGCTCTTTAGGTGGGACAATGTTATAACTAACGATGGTTATTATATTGTTGATTAGCCTGCACTACATGCTGAGTAATAAAAAAATATCTCAACCCTATCAAAACTTTCCGATCAACCTAATAGTTTAATGGAAAGTTTCCAGCCACAGATATTTGTTATCCTTTTCGAAATGATCCAAACTTTTTCTAAGAATTTTCTGTGGCTTCAGTGCACGACTGCGCATGGCATAAAATCATCATAAGTTGACCAAGTGCTGGTTTTGGCGCTTTTTATGGGCTTATCTGCACTTCTTCAATTTTCAAGCCCTTAAACCTGCTGCAGAAAATAGCCCCAGAAGCGTAGATGTGTATCAATGGCTTTAGACTCGGTTTGTCCTGCACAAACTTAAGGCACAATTACGAAGGAAAACGGATCATTTGCAATTGGTAGCACGGCGTCATCCAAAGGCTTCTTGGTAGCTGCAAGATAGTAGATGGAAAGAGTGTGATGTGCACTTTATGCACATCTTAATATGAATTACACAGAAATGTGCGCGGCTTACGTAAAAAAGGTCAAACAGCGTCGGCAAACTTCTTGACCAATTCAATGCAATCCTTCAAAAAAAATTTGAGAAGCGCTGTGAGAGTGGTACTAGAGTCTAGCTTTCGAGGCGGAATCAGATGTATGTGAGGGAAAAATCGAGCGAAAAGCGTTTACTGGAAGTGTTCGTGTAATGATCGACAAGGTGCAATACAGTGAGTCAGCCGCGGCATCGTGTCCCTTCCTCGCTCAATATCGCGATTACACTGTACATCTCACAGTGAGTCACTATTCACGGGCTAATGGAAATGAATCGACACATGTGCAACGATTCCTGTACCGACCAGTACTGAACAATTACTCAGTTCGAAACGCATACAATCTCATTGAAGTTCGAAATATACTACTGAAAAAAGCTTCTCAAACTGCCACGGATCAGTGCCGGGTGTTTTATCCTATTAGAACACGTCTACTCCTCCTCAAATTTTGTCTTGGTTCCAATAGTAGAACGAGCTCGTTTTGACAGCTAATGCTCAATTACTGTGGCGAGGAACTCCGGAAAACAGTTCTCAGAACCTCGTTATCTGGATTTCGTGCTGTGGATGGGATTCTGTCTTCACTTCTACAGTGTAGCAACAGATTCATTTGCCCGTACTTTTGGCCTACTCAGAAAAAATAAACTCTCACAAACCAAAATGAAGACGTCAGGATTTCGCGCAGCAGCTGAGTCGCTCGACTCACCTTGCACGCGAGGAAGCTGGACTCGGTGGGAACCGCGTGATTGCGTAGAAAGAGCGGCGACCGTGCTCTACGCCTATTCTTACTGATTTTGCTGTTGAACTGACAAGGTCTTTCAGGTCATGACGCGCTTTCGGAAAACGGTTTTTTCCATTATATGGGTATATGGGGGTATCTACATGAAACATATAACTGACTGTCATTTTTGCTGCGCGGCCCTACAAATGCCAAAAAAGAAGTAAAGAAATTTTTTTCAAAAAAGCGATTTCAACCCACCTATAGAAATGCATCCTTCTTGCAACTTTGATCATGTGCAGATCCAATGGTGTTCTTCTACATCACATCCAAAACAAAGTCAAATACGGAAAAGAATGAAATCTTATTTCCACCACGTACTAAAAGTGCGTAGCAGTCTCATAATGGTTCTCCTATGCGTGGATGCGAAGGCGACTGGATGGCCTGCTGGATACGACGATGGACTCCCAAACGGATGAAGTGCTGGGCTGGTGGTTCGAACCCCTGCATTGCCGAAGTTTTGCTTTTTTTGCATTCACTTTTCCGTCTTCAAATATGTCTATTTATGCCAAATGACTACGATTTTCGTCGACAGCTTGCCAAAATGACTCTATTTACGAATTGTCAATGAATTTGGTGATGTGACCTTTTTGGACACGAAAGAGCCCGTAGCGCTCGAAATTCACGCTTTCGCACATAATGAGTGTCATATTCGTGTTCAGGGGGTTAAACTACCATTGGGGACACATTTCTGGCCAATTCCAAATTTCGACCCTACCTTCGAAAAGGATGTTTGGTCATGGGTACATGGTGCGCTTTCTACTTGTAGAAGTGAGTAACTCACAAAATCGATGAAAATCAATGGAATATGCACAGCATGGATGCCTATCGCTATAATTTCAGCTATCAAGCACCAAGCATGAGAAATAGAGAGAAATTCCTAAAAAGTGGTATCGCCGTCTCCTTCATCGAATGTGCAGTCGATGGTATACCAATACCCAGCTCAAATTTTCGAATTTGGGTCAAAATCTCAATTGGGCTGGAAACTTACCCCCAAGGGTAGTTCGCCCTCCTGAACACGAATATCAAGTCGGTTCTTCGCAAAAACGCCTCGTTCGTGCGCTATGAGGGCTTAAAGGCCAGAAAGTTGGGCTGTCAAAGTTGGTGAAAACTGGCAATAGAGGGCAGTTCGGAGTTCTAAATGTGATTACTGCACTTAATTTTCATATCCGAATGTTTACGAGCCCAAAAACTGAGAACCTAAATTTTGCAATAATTTGTCCTCGGTGGGGATCGAACCATCAACCCCGTTTTTGGCATTGTAGGGCCGCGCAGCAAAAATGGACATCAGTTATATGATTCTTGTACGTACCCCCATACATGCAAAAAACAGCTTTCAAAAAGCGAGTCATGAGTTGGAAGACCTTCCTCGTGAGTTGTTTTCCATTTGGTTTCACTTCCTCGAACGGAGTTGTATGTTTTCAACTCACCATTGGCTGATGGAAGCGTTTCGCACGCATCAATCTCATTTTCAAAGTGATGCACCATTCTTGGATAAGTGGTGTTACGCGAATTTTTGCGCGAGCTGTCCTACAAGTACGAGATGTTTTTTTTCGCTTGCGTTGCTTTCAATCCCTCGAAGTTTTGTGCCTTCCCTATCTGCAATCAGTGCAGTATCGATTGATAGCAGTCTCATGTGCGCAGATGGATCAGCCGTTATCAACATCCAGACGCAAGTTTTGGGCTATGTTTCAAGAGAATGTGAATATTCACAAATGCAGCGAGGAAGGTAGTTCTAAAAATATTAGTCATCCCTCTTCACAAGTTTACTACCGTATCTACTCGGACTTTGGAGAGCATTCTACCGAAACAGCCGAAACCGTTGAGTGCTCTCCTACATAATTTGTGGGCGAGCGAGTAACTTATCGCAATCTCGGACAGGTAGCTCATACTGTTGGCCTATTGGAGCAATTGCAATCTTTGCCATGACAAGGTACATCTTGGGAGCTGTCATTCCATCATGATCCATATACCAGCTCGTAATTGAGCGAAGCAGTAACACTCAAGTAACTCAAGAGATAGTTGTAATGAACTCTTTCGGTCGGTACATTACCCATGAACGGCAACGCTTTCGTTTCGGAAATTAGGTCATATTTTCTTTGGTTATTACTTCTCTTAGACACTCTTGTTTCGGAACATAAGTACCGAATTTTGTTAGGTTCTCATTTCTCTCAATTTGTTAGTAGTTTGCCTCAGTGTTTTTTTTTCACCACAGGCTCGCGATTTCCTTGATGCATTGGCTCGCATTGGCTGATTAGAAACTACAGAAATAGCGGTTCTAAAGAACGGGCGGGGTCGTATAGAGGCCCCCTTTCTTGTGGGAGGTAAACGTACTTTTTGAAAATTCTCATCGATGCCACGCTTGACCCTGCGCTCAGGATAACTGATCGAATGTTGGGAAGCAATGCAACGACGCCCACAGGGATACTCCAGAGTCCCAAGGTTTCGCGCTAGCAAAACCTTGGGACTCTGGAGATCCCTGTGGGCGTGCGCCACGCCACATGTGCAAAACTTTTGTACATTCAGAAATGCGTGGAGTGCGCTTTCAAAAAAAGGAATGAGCCAATCAATGACAAGATCAATTGGCTCATTCCTTTTTTGAAAGCGGCGAAGCTGTGGAGACGAGGCCACCACCATCTCAAATTTCTCTGATTTGAGTCAGAAGTAGTGATGGGAACAGCTGTGAAAGTGGTGCCTGAGTAAGGACAACACCTCCTCACCATCCAAGAACTCGAAATTTTCTGTGAAAAATCACAATAATTGACTCTAACAATTTATTAATCGTCCCTTGACAAAATTATGCTACACAATGATGATGTTAAGTCACTGGTGTCCATGGCATACACCGTATGGCTCGATAACGAATGTACAAAGAAAAGCCAATAAACTGAGTCACTGATTCCGCTTCGGAAGAAGGAAGTGAACCCGCTAAACACACAATCAGACAAACACCGATATAATGCAGTATTGAAAAAACCACAGAGCAAAAAAGACAAAGTCATCAATTAAGCTTAGCTCCAATCCATCCTAAAACACAAATAAAAGCTGAGAAGCTCTGGTCATACTTTAGGAGCTCATACCTCAACCATGTATATGTAGACTTATGTAGTCTAAATCCAGGGGCTTATAACTGCTAGGCTGGCAACTGAGTTTTGAACCTTCTCGTACACATATTCTTTCCTTCTGATATTGGACCACCCTTACGATAGAAATACCACACGGCATAAAGGGAGATAATCCACGCATAGAAGTAAGTCTCAGCAGGTCGGGTATGCGCTACCTTCCCACTACCATAAAGCACGATGTGGAAAGTACCATGAGAATGACAAAGAACGGTGAAATGCATCACAGAGAATGACCATGGCTACCCCACTCGTCAAATTAAAATTTTAGTCCATCGAACACTCTGCCCCACAATGTACTGGTTTAAGACAGCTGCCTTGATTACCACTGTAACTGTTCGTTTCAGTCTTTACCGTTTATGAAAAGCTTCATGCCAGTAACATGGGAGTGGCTCGATTCTTAATGATCGTCCACAAGAACATCACTGCTACACAGCTGAATGAATATCTGGTTGACTATTGAAAATTCCTGAGAAAAGGTGCAAAACTCGGTGGCCTGGCCATGGTTTAACGGGCACTTAAAAGTGAAGCTTTCAATAGAGCAAATAATATGAGCTGAACTTTGGTCTGCCTGAGCATTATTTAAACCTATACATCCGGACCGAATTAGACGCATGATCAACTATCAAGCATTGTCCCGCTCGTGGACCCATGCCTATGCACACACCACAAGGACGTCGCAGACGAGCACCATAAGAGTCGATGTAGAAAACGAAAGCTCCCTTGTAGCGAGAAATCTGTAAAGAGAGATCGTGTGGACAACCACTGATCAAAAAGTTTGAAATTCCGCTCAGATTTTCGCCAGCTCTGAAAATGAAAAGATTGTGAATAGAATGGTGGTGGTACAGTCCACTTCGGAAAAACAGATAGGGCGTGGCCTACGAACTCGGATGAACATGTATCAAACTCACTCACCCCGCCGCACACTCCCACTCCCGCCACATTCTCACTCTCGCCATTCACACAAGTCCGTAGGCTACGCCCTATGTGTTTTCCCGAATTGGACTGTAATCGATGCAGTGATCTGTGTGTTGTATAATGAGTACGAGCTCATAAAAATTGTTGAACGAAGTGCTCGAGTTGAGGGTTAGGCGGTTTCTTCCTATGAGGATGCAGGCGCCGTCATTCGTTCATCGTTTGATAGCCATTTACTCGCCCCTGACAACGAACACGCAACAGCTCAAACGGCGCAAAATCTTGCGGATGCGGCCTCGGTTGAACTGGTGGCGGTTATTTCTCAATGCTACGAGCCTCTTTTAGCACGGTACAATGAAGTGGACAATATCCTGTAGTGATATCACTATCCACGGTCAAAGGCACCGTGAGGGGTGAGGAGAAAGTGAGAAATGAGAATGCCGTTATACTTAAGCTTGCCGTACTTTACACTTGTTCTCTCCACTAACCTTTCACTTCAGGGGAAGCTGTGCGGCGAAACTCGCGTTAAAAAAGCGCGGTCTAGTTTTACACGATCCCGCTGCTCTGCGAGCCGTGCTGCCGTTTATACGCCGGGTAGCTGCCGGCGAGGGCGGAACAACGTTCGCGGCCGGTTGATTTGGTCCATTCCACGTCCCATTTCCATTACAGCCTCCTTACATGGCTATATAAGGCTTGCTCAGAGGCAGCGAGACGATTCGCATCATTCTGATTGAGGCTCTTCTGTGAATTGTGAAGTGTGACTTCCTGTCGTGTCTCAACGGTAGCTATCGAAGAGGTAACCTATCGCTACTCTGGGCATTTTCTCGCAAAGCGCGTATTCATGCTCAAGGAGTCTGGCTAAACCACATAGGTAACAAGTTTCCAGTCTAATCAAGATTTGGACACACGTTTGAAAAATCGTACTGCTACTAGTACTACAACCATAGTGCTACTCAACGGAAAGAGGTTGCTAGTCAGGAAGTATTAGGTTGTCCTAAAAGTCTTGTAGTATTTTTCCAAAAAAATCAGTAACTCTTGTTCACTTCGAGACAGTTCTGGGCGGTTCAGGAATATGGTAGAACGTTCTCTGAGCTTTCTAGCAAAATACATATTGACTTACCAGATTCCGTGAAGAGAACTACAGTGCCCGTAGTCGATACCCACCCAACACGCGGTGTCATCTATTAGGTTGTCGGGAAAGTTCTTTCGTTTTTTAAAAACTTGCTTTTTTCCCTCAAAACAGCTTTCCAGAAATTTCTTCTGTACATATATGTAGTACAAAATCTCACGCATCTATAGGTATTGTTGTCTTCCATTTCCCGGATAACCCATTTCGGCAAAATAAAAATTTCAAAAGTTACCTCATTTTCAATTCCAATTTTTTCTTTGAATGGCGTTAGACAGGGAAGGGAAAAGGTGATAATCCGATGGAGCAAGATCAGGGCTATAAGGTAGCAATTTTTATCCAAGCTCAAAATTTTTTTTAAAAAAAATTTTAAAAAATTTTTACCACTATTGAAAAAATGACTCGCCAAAAAATTCTCGAGCTTGGATAAAAATTGCTACCCCATCCACCTTATAGCCCTGATCTTGCTCCATCGGATTATCACCTTTTCCTTTCCCTGTCTAACGCCATTCAAAGAAAAATCTTTTTATAATTTTTGTATTGAAAATGAGGTTGACTGTTGATATGTTTATTTTGCCGAAAAAGCTTATCCGGGAGATGGAAGACAATAATACTTTTAGATGCGTGGGAACTTGTACTACATATATATGTACAGAAGAAATTTCTGGAAAGCAGTTTTGAGGGAAAAAAGCAAGTTATAAAAAACGAAAGAACTTTCCCGACAACCTAATACTATGAGGGGTCTTGCGGCACCAAAGCGAAGGAAGCTTGCCACTCCATCAACGTTGCATTGGGCAGGGGATGTGGGAGCTCCGAGGCGCGCGCCGCTGGTTCATCAGCTTCAGCAACGGCGAAATTGACATGGAAGACAAACTACGCTAAGGACTGTGCTACTTCTGGGACGCGTGAGGAACGCTTATTCACGAGGTGCTGGTACAATGCGAGACAGTCACCGCTACCGCATACACCCGCCAGCTTCAGCAGCTCGCGTCGCTGTTCGAGAAAAGCGCCGGGAACGGTCAGCGGTCACCTTCCTTTGTGACGATGCCCGGTCCCATTCGCGAAAAATTCGCGAAAGATTCCCAGGCCAAGCTACACGAGCTCGGCTGGGATGAGCTGCCCTACCCGTCATACTCTCCAGACATTGCCCCTTCTGACCATCACCTTACCCTTCCCCTTGAATCCTTCCTGGCCAAGAGAAAATTCGTTTATTATGACTTGCTTGCGAAGGCGATCGCTGACTTCTTCGACTCTCAGAACTCGGAGTTCTCGGAGGAGGGAATCAACGATTTACCTATGAGGGGGCAGAGTGTTGTCGATAACAATGGTGAATACGTTGCTGCCTCATTGTTGTTTGTTGGAAGAAAAAATAATAAAAAGCGGTGATCGAAAAAAGAATACTACAAGACTTTTGGGACAACCTAATAGTATCAGGAAATATGTACTGTGTATTTTTTGCCATTGTCTGCAATGCTCCCTATCGGCTAGTGACGAAGAGGGGCACGAAAGAGAAGGGGAGAGGGGGGTTCGTGCTCCTATTTCTCGAGTTCCTCTCCGTTTCCTTTCGGTCTCTTGCAACTTTCGCACTGCTGAGTAGTCCCTTTCATTTTCCACAACCTGCCAAATTTACATCCTCCGGTGTCTCAATCTTTTCCAGGCGCTCTCAGTAGCTTATCAAATTCAGTCCCAAAACTAGATTATCTGCAGAATTCCAATCTAATGCCATGAGTTTGTTAGCAAGAGAAGCTCGAAAAGGCTGATTTGGATTAGAACGCGCGTGCCGGTACGCGAAGGTCACGAAATGTTGAACGGTGTGCGCGGCAACTACAGCTGCAAACCGAGTAAAAATTCTTGGAACTAACGCACAAATTTATTGATCTGTGCGAATGACGAGACATGAGCATTCTTAAGGAATAAGATTTCCAACATTATCAACCATTGATCCTCATAGTAAAAACATCGGCAAAAAATTGGCGTAAAGCACTTACCGCCAACTGAGCTTTGTTCGTCTTCGCATCTACAACTCCAGCAATTACAAGACCACTTTCAGGACAAACTGCACACGTTGATACCATTATACGACCCCTAAAACTAACAAAATTCGACGAGAACATGAGGTGAGTAGTGATACACAGCTTTTAAAACAATCCACATCAAACGTGTTCTGTTCGCTATTGTTTATTTGTTCAATTCCGATAAGCTCCCGACTATAACATTCCATGAGGAACAGCTTCTCAAAAAAGAAGGAACCCATGTCGAAGCAGCCCCTGTGGAGCCGACCCTTCTCCACTGTGTAGAACTTTTTCTTGTGATTCCAGGACACACTTCTACTTCGGTATAACCACATTTTAACAGTCCTTATGGCCGAAGACGTGATAAATTGACGGGCTGAGCAGCTTTATTACAAAAATCATGCCCGACTACACCTTGCTTTTCGAATCAGGAGAAGCAACATTTTATGGGCAATTATGGTACACTAATATAAAATGATTAAGACATGAGAGCTTCTCACAATGAGCCAACGAATAAAAAAATCGTCACAGCCTGTCGCGTCACAGACACTTCTGTTCAGACTGATGATTTCACAGTGTCTATAAGCGACATGTTTATAAGACCACCGTACACAGTCTCGTTCTCGCCGATTGTCACGTGGCAAACGTGGAAAACCGTTTTTGGTTGTGGGATGATCTCGATGCTTCAAGTCATCGATCGCTCATGATAGTCGCGCTTACCTCTGCACAAGGCCACAGCTGACAACGTATGCTTTTGTGGTGAACTCACGCTGATGTTCATGAACGAGAGGCCTTCCCTGTTTAGAAAATCAATTCGAAAATTTGGAAAGCAGATTCGAAATCAGCGTCCGAAAAAAACTCGAATTGAAGGCATCTCATTACATATGCCCACTTCGACCTGGGTTCCTACTCCCGTCAGTATAAAATCTGTTTTAATAAATCCAAAATACACGAACATTTCTAAAGAGCTGTGTGGACACTGGCCATTCTGTCTGGGCTTCGGAGCAACTCACTTATGTTCCTCAGGTGCGATAGGAATCTCTCTCAAAAATCTTCCAGCCCCATCAAATAGAAGAAGACCATGAGTTGTTCCAACTAAAATGTCATCATCCAGGCCAACGTTAACGGAAGTTACAGTTTGCCCGCGAGTAGGAAAGCTGAACTGCGGCCGCAAGTTCGCATCGAATACGAAAACCTGGAGGTACACAATTACTCTGACAAAACAAGTACATTACAGGAAGCCGCAACAAAACATTTGGTACAACAGCTGCGGAATGGTATCAATGCTCAACCCTATACAGGTTTTTCAATAGATAAATAACGGCTGATGCAGGGAAGTAAGAAGAAGATAGAAGTACATGTAAATATGTCAGAAAGGTTAGAAATACGTGAAATAAACATGTCGAAAAGGTTAGAAACGCAAAGACATGGAAAATCATGAATGAGGACGTATTCGTAAAATAAGAAATAACTAAAAGTAATTCGATAAAACCCACTTTTTGAGCATCAGCGATAAGATATCTCCCACGATGATCAGCAGCAAGATCGATCGGCTCGTTGAACTCAGAAAAGTTTATGCTCTAGAAAAAGGTGAATGAAGTACAGCGTACAGAGTTTTTCCTCAGTCAGTTCGAGAGTAAAAAAGGCTTGGCGTAATTCACATACTTGTATTTCGTCCCCTTTTGGTCCTAGGCGTGTTATGCTCTTCGTCCTCCAATTTAAAATCGCCATATCACCTCCACTTAGAAGTGCCATGCCAACGGCAGTGCCTCCGCTCAGGCAAGGTGCCTTGATGTCGTTGATAACCTCACCGCTGTCTCTGACGACTCTCACTAAAAAGAAAAGAACAGATTACCTGCCGTACTATTCACCACCTATGGGAAGCCTGGTAGGCATCTCATGCAAAACTGCATTCACCAGTCAGGATTAACTCACTTAACCTGCTCACTGACAGTGATGAAAACGATGAAGGTCTTTATTTCAAGAGGTATACAGTAAGATAATCACAGGACTACTGCAGGTCACTCCGCACCTCCTAGCTCTACCTGTGATGTGACCCTATTTGACTGATTGCACCCTCTGTTGACCTTCAAGATGCAAGAAGTAATGCAGATGTACAAGAGGAAAGATGAAAGTGTATAAATGAAATAAAGAATTCATTCGTGGTTTGGAGTAACACTTCATTGATACAAACCAAACTCTCAACTTTAATATCAGTGACCCATGGTCGCGCCACTGTGTGCCTAAAATATTCTCGCTGTCTCCCAATTAATACACTGAGGGTAAATAAACATATCACTCGCCTCCGAGGAAACTAACTCATACAGCGTGAAGAAACGGGTTGGCAAGGTAGGGGTAACACAAAGGGAATCAGAAGTTTAGCGAGAGGCTAGTAGAAATAAAAGTTCGAGCATTAGCTGCGGCATGCTGATAGGTTAGAGGAATCGTGCACGGAAAACGACTTTCTCTTTTACCATATATTTATGTTGCTTATGCTTGATGAGGGCTGCATGGAAAGTTTCACGCGAATAGGTAAGAATCAGGCGAGATACAGCTCCTCAAAGTGGTCGCCGAGAGGGCGGGGCTTCAGGGTAAATGCCCGCCCCGTCGTCCGCCGCGTTCTTATACGAAGAATGGGACTGTTTGCGCAACTTTCTGTGCCCATTATACGCCTTCGACCGCGGCGGACGATGGGGCGGACATATAATCTGAGGCCCCGCCCTCTCGGCCATCACTTCGAGGAGCTGTATCTAGCCAATATCTCATCTCACTTTTTCGCTTGAAACTTGGCATGCTGCTCTTATCAAGCAAATAAAACATAGATATGTGGGCAATAGATACTCATTTCCCCGTGTACGATTCTATCAAAGCTGGAAGGAGAGCAGCAGGAACTGGAATTATGCCGCTGAGGGATTAGCGATGGAAGGAGACCGGAGTTGGATGTGAAACGGGAGCCAGTGTGAAAAATGGGTTTTCTGATGATGCTGAAACCACATAGAGAGGTGCCACATGCATGGCGCCATAGTAAGATGAGAGGGAAAGGCTTATAACCCGGCACTATGGGGAAGGTGACGTGAGAGGTGGTTAGTAGATGCACGGATAATCCACGTAGAATGCATACGGTTGTGCTAGTGTTATGGGAATGGAAGAATTTTAGAGGGACAAGTTGCAGTGTAGGCCTGGAAGAATCCCCCTTCTCACCTGGAATGCGCACTCACCTTATGAAAAGAGATTGACTGTTTCCATCGAACCTGTATGAACACCTCTTGTACGACCTTTCACAAAGTGATAGGTACAAGAGAGAGACGTTATGTCAACAGGTGTGAGAAGTCTACCGTAAAAACTAACTCCTCTAGCAGCAAGTGAGATGCTCACATACCCCTAATGTATTAAACACCCGACAAAAAAATACTTACAGACACACATGCGTGGCGCGATCATATGTCACTGATATTAAACTCGAGAGTTTGGTATGTATCAATGAAGTGCCACCGCAAACTACGGATGAACTTCTTTTTTAAACACTTTTACCTTCCACTCTTGTATTAGGTCTATGCAGAATAAATGGCCAAAACGGACTACTTTTTTACAAATGCCATAACTTCGCTCAGACACAACTTTATTTGTCGAAATAAAAACCATTCGAATCTACACAACCTTGCCAACGATCTGGTAAAGAAAATATGCCATCATGATCAAATTCAGGATTGCGAAAATTAATGAAGTCAACGATGGCATTTTCAACATGCATCGTTTCGGCGAACTCCTTCTGACCCAGGTTTGCATCGAGAACCGGGAAAAAGTGGTAATTCGTCGGAGATAGGTCTGAGCAATAAAGGGGGTGAGGGAGAGTCTCGATCAGTTTCTGCCGGGTGACTTGCGAACTGTGGGGTTTTGCGTTGTTTTGCGCACCCAGTAAAAAATGATGCAGTTAGGCATCGAGCCTCTCCCTCACCCCCCCCCCCTTTATTCCCCAGACCTATCCCTGACGGATTACCACTTTTTCCGGGTTCCCGATGCAAACCTGCGGCAGAAAAATTATGCACGGTAAAAATGCCATTCTTGACTTTATTGATTCTCGCAATCCAGAATTTGATCGTGATGGTATATTTCCCTTACCAGATCGTTGGCAAAATTCTGTAGATTCGAATGGTTTTTATTTCGACAAATAAAGTTGTGTCTGAGCGAAGTTATGGCCAATTACGTTTCGGCCATTTATTCTGCATAGACCTAATATATGTGCATTACTTTTTGTATAGAAATGTCAACAGTCGGCGGAAACAGTAAAATAGGATCACCCTACAGGCAGGGCTAGATAGTGCGAGGTGAGGTACGGAGTGACCTACGGAAATCATGCAATTATCTTTCCGTATACTTACCATACTATACTTTTTGGACCAAATGTGCACCCCCATGAGAACTATGCAAATACCATCCTCTTTTTTTCTGATTAAGTGGAACGTCCGGGAAGAAACTCTGTATGAGGAACGCAAGCAACAAGTGGGACACTTTTGAAAACAATAATCACGACCGACCTCTCTCGTTTCCAGTGTCAAGAACATGAAGCACATGATCCCCATTCATTGCCACTTTGACAGGCTGATGCAGTTCGACGGGCAACTGCCATCTGTAAAAGGTAGATCATCTTAATTACTTTAGCTTTGTACTGTCGTTAGCATGTCGTATGTGCAAAGTTAATTGACAGTATGTCAGTGCTAAGAAGCACTTCAATAAGGAAACAAAAATATCCATGTCTTAATTGTCATTTATTAAAAACTATTGTTACAAAGTGGTGCCATGCCAGTGCCGGACTGAGAGCTACCTAACAAAAGGAAACGGTAAACAGTGATACGCTGAGAAAAAAATTTCAAGAATCGCCCACTTGGGTCTATGATGCGACGAAACCGAGACAGCGAAGGGGCTATTTTTTATGGGACGACCGAAAATCTCAACATCGACCACATAGTCGCCGGACTGTTGTACCCTAAAAATATTTGAATCATCAAAAACGATCAAGAAACCAGTAATAAAAAACGACAGAAGAACTCGTTGCTTGACAAACTCCCACCTGAAGGACAATTCATAGGTGCCATCATTGAGATCATTGATCGAAACTGGTAGCGAACTGCCATAAGTACGAAGCCGTACGTCTAACGGATCACCACCGGTTGTCCTCGGTCGACCATCCACATCATACGTCCTACAGAAGAATAGAAAATTTTTTATTGCCACGCAATAAGTCTATCCATTTTGACTAGAAAACTCAACAACACCTCAAAGGGGTGTAAGTTTCCAGTGACATCGTAAAAACTGCAACTTATCAGAATTCCAATGCAGGCACGTATGGTCTTGCACACTAACAAAATTTCAAAGTCCGAACACCGAAGGGAAGGCGTAAACAAACGGACACCAGCAGTGATCCATTCTTGTAGGATCTGTCACACGCTCAAACAGTGATATCCCTACTATAATATATATCAAACGCTTCGTATGTCTGTACGTCCCTCCGTCCGTTCGTCTGTCACGAGATTAGGTATTATATGAAAAACGACATGTGGTTATGGGAACAAGTTCGGGATGGATAGGACATGGCACAAGAGGTAAAGAGCACACATGGAACACGTTAAGCTCCGCCGACAGTGGGTGGGGCATGGCGTGGAATGATCCGTTTCCCGATGAAAAATGCGGATTAAGGTCAGGGACGAGTTTATGGAGTCGTGAGTGGCCTAGACACAGTGGGCGGAGCCTTTGTGTCGGTGGGCAGAGCTTGGAAGTTACATGGAAAACGACCTGTGGAGATAGGGACAAGCTTGGGATGTGCAGGGCATGGGACAAGAGGTCAAGAGCACACATGGACCGTGTTAAGCTCTGCCCATTGTGGACGGGGCGTGCCCTGAAACGTCCGGCCCTCCAATGGAAAATTGTTCTTTTGGTGCAAAAATGGTCCAGACGTGGGGAAAAGATGATTAAGGTCATACGTTAGTTTGTGAAAGCCAAGAGTGGTCTGGGCACAGTGGGCGGAGCGCACCCCGAACGGGAGGTCCGTGCACCAAAAATTCATAACTCGGTTCCAACGCAGCTTGGAGACCAAGAAAAAATCAGTAGAAATAAGTGTCCAAGCTATCTTGAGCATAGTTCAAATGAGCGGAAAACCACGATGGGCGAAGCGTGTTACAATCTGTGGGTTGGATTTATAGGAAGATATTCCGATCGGCCTAGCGACGCCCATAGTATTATGCGCAGTAGTGTGCGCCACCCAACTGGGTATGCACATGCTATGTATGTACCAAGAATGGTTGAAGGATATATGCGGCTGCTTAACTTGGTCAATGATTTGTGGGGTTAGCCGATGCTTATTCTACTGCATCTATATATCGCAACTGGAATCAGCTCTGTAACCGCAAGGAAGAAGTGCTTAGTTGACGTTGAACGGAATCAGGTAACGAGTCGCGTACTTCGCTTCTATTTATCGCGGTACCTTTGCACCAATGATATGGATATTGAAAGCACCGCCAAAGACAACCTAGGAAAAACAGGATTGGGAAAAAATTTTCACTCTAAATGGCGAGTTTAAAAGAGTTGATTTGTGGCAAACCTGTGTTGGGAAGCGCTCTTTCAGGCTTAATCGCGGCCTTATTTGGTTGCATTTGAAAGCGCGAAAACACGCCCTCAATCGTACGAGTTTTACTTATCGAGTTTCGCCCATTCGATTCCGTTTCTCCTCTACGCATTCGCAACTGTACTTCCATATTATTAGATCAGCCGACATAAGCTTTATCGGTGTGTTCAAGGCAGATCGAATTGGCAAATTATAGCCCAGTATAGGAGCAAAGCTGTTAGAAGCTAAGCTGTATGCAGGATCGAGTGTAAGTCGGAAAATCCTCAATAACATGCCATAGGGAGGAGAAGCTGCGCAAGCTAAATTTAACTATACTGTGCGTCTTCGAAACTGCACGAAGCAATATCAAGACTTATTTAACAGCAAAAGACATCTTGACAAGTTCTCTGACCCAGGCTATACAGCTGTCGTTTATACGACCCCCCCCCCACCGGAAAAGAACACTTTTCGACCTACTTTCTCACTAGCCTTCATCCACATGTGCCATGTATTTATAGGAACAACAAGTTCAACAGAAGATAGCAGTAGTTACAAAACCACTACATTCAATCATTTTACATCGATATGAATTTCGTCAAATATCCCATACTCTGTGTCATCACGCTAACCTGACAATGAGTTTCACTTCAGTGTACGTTGACGCCGAATCCAGTAGCTCGACCACCGTTTCACCGGGAAAGGTTGTTGATGCCGTTAGCGAGCCGAAATCCGCAAGACAGCGTTGAACATCTGGGAACGTACGGATAATCAACGCCCTCGATAAGGAAGTGTTATAGATTATCAAGGGTGGGAACAAAATATACAGCAGTAGTTCCCTGAAGTTCAAGTAAAGGAGTTGTTGTTCTAGCGCTGTGAGTGAACACTAGGATACGTGCTATTGTCACCTCATTTCGAGATCGTTGGAGTCTCTCTGCGACGCTTTCTATTTCCCGAAGAAGGTGCGGCAAACACTGTCCCGAAGGTAGAGAGCGATTCAAGAACTTGACGGAAAAATACCAAAATTTACCACAAATAAGTTGGCTGGAATTCGTGTTCAGCTTTAGGAAGGCATTTTCTCGTGGTTGCGTCAGTTGACGTTCCCACCCAGTATCCATGGTCTTCAGCTGACGAGCCATTGAACGCACATCCAATTGGCACGATTCCAATTCCTACAAAATAAGTACCATACTTGACTAACCCACAGCGATGAAACGAATATTTTTAGAGTGTTGCGAAAAAAGATGGTAATATCCGGAAACATATCGAAAATTGAGGTGTATCCAATGATTTAGGATGCACGAAAAAGGTATTTGGAAAAGAATGCATACCTTTGCGAGTTTCTTTTTCTCGTCCGTGATCGCTTCGATCTGATCTTTTAGCACCTTGCGTTTCTCGTCGCGTCGCACGCGCACACTCTCGATCAGATCGCGACGACGATTCTCGACAATATTCGATACTTCCTAAGAAATGGGGAATGCAATTCGGCCTTCCAGTCACATTCATAGTAAGTTTTAGTTTCTGAAACATGAGAAGCTAATTAATTCAGGAGCAAAGAATACCAGTCATGACGGTCCCACAACACAGTAGGAACCAGCTATTTCTCTCATTTTATTTGCCCTGAAATGCAGCGGCATCTTCTGTAGGAAGGTAGCTCCACCCATGACTGATCATGTCAAAGGAGAGGAAATTACAGTGAACAATCTACGGCTATTGCACGGTGCAGGGATCGTATACATGAGTCTTGCTCCGGCCATCAGACTCCCTACCTCTTGGAAGCCGCTTAAATATCATGAAACGGGACAATAAACTGCACATAAGTGAACCGCGCAAGTATGAGCGAAGTACGCATCCGAAAGCCACTACTACTATTCGATTGGCGACCCAGCTTCAAAACGTGTCAAGCCTCTGCCGTTGAATCCTCAACGAGAAAAGAGAGACCGTATTTTATTCGCAGAAGAGGGACTCGTAATCAAAAGATCAGTAGTGATCAGCGCAGTGAGATCTCCCAGGCTCAAGGTAGAAGGAGCCAATGAGAGAAGGAAAAGCGTTCGTGCACACTAGGATTGTGAATGGATTTCTTAGCATGGCGCGCCTCGAAGCAGGATTGTCTCATCGCCTTTCGCTGGTGTCCCTAGAGGTAATCAAAGTTTCTCCAGGTGCTGTCATTTCTCAGCTATCTTCAGAGCTGCTGCATCTCATTCCATGCAGTTCGTTTCGTACAGTTTATGCCGAAGAGCCTTTCTACTCACATTATTTGTCTGATTACCTTTTTGCTGAAGAAGTTATATAAGTACTACTATGAGTTTCCGCACCTAGTTGATTGCTTTGCGTCTAGACCTCTCTGCCAGACACCTGCTGACAACTCTCTTTCCTGTAGTGAATTTGAGCCGACGTTCATCGAAGAAAGGTCTCCTTACTAATCAGAATATGGTCTTGCAAATTTGTAAAAAAGATTCGAGAACAGCGTTCGCATTCACGTGCACCATATGTTTCCCATTACAAAAGGCCACTTTGACCTCAGGCGCTTCCTTTGTAATGTCTGTCCACACACAACAGCTGAGAGAACTCATATTTCGTGAGGCCTTTAACACGTTGACGACCGCGCGTTTTTCCTCACGCCTACGACATGGTGCCTCGCGACTTCATGACACCTCTTTATGGAGCACTTTTTGTTTGACATTTCTCCGCTTTTAAATTGTGTAGTTATCCATAGTTTAGATACACCAGGTGAGCTTCGCGATCTAAATCGCGTTACGGGCTACCGATGCGAAGCGGGCTGTGCGTAAAATGATGTAAAAGAAATTTCACAGCAATGTGGTTTGGCGACAATCAATAGATTTTACATATGTGCTGAGGGGTAGTTCAATAACAGCCTTCACTACAAAAGCTCATCATAGCAATACAATAAGTATCGATATGCATGCAAGAAGCTCTATAGAATGTAAGCCTCTGCAATTGTGTTCATCCACTGGTGTGGTCCATCACTTTGCCCGGCCCTTCGTACGAAAATCGACAACTACGACCCAAGGCACATGATGCTGCAGTTTTCCAACTTTTGCGACTGTAATCATTCAATGGGATCCCATCACTTGTTTTCAGCTCCTTGCTTAGAGATCAATGATTTCGGTCGATGTTGACCAATAGGACTTCATTGATCTGCAACAGCATCACCCATTGGTGTGGCTCACTGTTCATTTTCCAAAATTTTATTTTCTATGAGGGTACTCACTCAGCGGTATGGTCCATAGCCCTTTCCAGCCTTTCGCACAAAAACCGATATTTTCAACCAATATCCTGATGACGCCCCGTCTACCGTGATCGTTGACATTATTTTTGTCACTCTGGCAGCTTCGAACTACCTCAGCTTTCTCCGACGCTCTAGACCGCTCTGGAGCGGCGTTATCTTTCTCCGACGCTCTAGACCGCTCTGGAGTGGTGTTATATTTTTTATGAGTGAGCACGATCTTGTTGATTGCACATTCCGCCCATTGTAGGTGGGCCTCCACTACCTCAATAACGTGCAACACCACCTACACATGGCTGATCTCCATCAATTTTTCGCAGTCTCTAGGCTGCCCCTGAGGCAACTTAGAAGCGCTCGTAGTAAACACCACCTACGTGGAGCGTGCTCGCCAACTGGAGGCGGGTATTCTTCATCTGCTACCTACACCCTTAACTCATTTTGGCCTACCTTTTCCGACTCCTAGGCTTTTTTGAAAGGAATTACAGCAAATTATAGAATTCAAATCTCAACACCGAACATTTTAACGCAGGCCTCGCCCACAGTGGGGGGAATCTAACATGGTCCATGTGCTAGCTGTTCATCTCTTAGCAAGATCCACTCCGACTTGATCTGACTTCTCCCTTGTTCTTCAGGTAGTGCTGAGTTTCGGGGCACAGACATAACATGACAGCACACCAAACCTCTGGTTCATATATAGGTTATGATTCTCCATCTGCTACATACAGTGGCGGTCAAAAGTTTGGAAACTTTTGAATCCACGACCTCCCTCGATTAAGAAACAATCGAGTTGTCTCAAAATCACAGAATAAGCATAAAATCAAGTAGAGAACACGATGTGTAACGTCGTTTTTTGAGAGTGGAAGTTTTAAGTAAGGAAACACTGTTTGTTTCAAAAAGGGTGCGTCAAAAGTTACACCTTCTGGGCGTTGACTCGATCAGAGCACCAATTTTGGACTGAGGAATCGAAGCCAATTCTTTCAACAGAATATCAAACTTTTCATCGCAATTCTTCACTGGAATGTGTCCTGTACGACGCTCAAGTTCCTCCCAGAGGTGCTCAATCGGATTAAGGTCCGGACTTTGGCTTGGCCAGTTCATGACAGTAATTTTATTCGATCTCAAAAACTCGGTCACGAGGCGGGAGGCATGCTTCGGATCATTGTCATACTGAAAAATCCATCCCCTCGGCATTCTTTGACGAGCAAAAGGAAGCATGGTACTCTCCAAGATACCCCTGTACGCGGACGAGTCCATATTCCCTTCGATACGGAAAAGTGGGCCAACGCCACATGGACCAAAACATTCCCATACCATCACATTACCTCCGCCATGCTTCACTGTTGATACATGGTACTCGGGATGATTTCTCTTGTTCACAGGACGTTCCACGTACTTTAAACCATCGCTGCCAAAGGGGAAGGACTTCGATCCGTCGCTGAACAAAACTTTTCCCCACTCTTCCCTGGTCCAGGCAAGGTGCGGACGTGCGGAACTCAGTCGCGCCTTCCTATTCCTTGAGCTCACTTGTGGCTTCCTGCTGGGACGTCTTCCAAATAATGCGCCAGGTCTCAGACGACGCTGAACAGTACTTTGGCTGACAGAAAGGCCCAAAAAATTTGTCACTTGCTTGAGAATGTCCGTTGACGAAGCGCGCGGATCAGCATGCGAGGCCCTTACGATGAATGTGTCGTCCCTTGGTGTAGCTTTACGAGGTCTTCCTGAACGTTGAAGCATGGTACTCTCCAAGATACCCCTGTACGCGGACGAGTCCATATCCCCTTCGATACGGAAAAGTGGGCCAACACCACATGGACCAAAACATTCCCATACCATCACATTACCTCCGCCATGCTTCACTGTTGATACCTGGTACTCGGGATGATTTCTCTTGTTCACAGGACGTTTCACGTACTCTGAACCATCGCTGCCAGAGGGGCAGGACTTCGATCCGTCGCTGAACAAAACTTTTCCCCACTCTTCTCTGGTCCAGGCAAGGTGCGCACGTGCGGAACTCAGTCGCGCCTTCCTATTCCTTGAGCTCACTTGTGGCTTCCTGCTGGGACGTCTTCCAAATAATGCGCCAGCTCTCAGACGACGCTGAACAGTACTTTGGCTGACAGAAAGGCCCAAAAAATTTGTCACTTGCTTGAGAATGTCCGTTGACGAAGCGCGCGGATCAGCATGCGAGGCCCTTACGATGAATGTGTTGTTCCTTGGTGTAGCTTTACGAGGTCTTCCTGAACGTCGAGTCTCCACCACACCTCCTTGCCTTTGGTAGCGCTTGAAAATCTTGGTGATAGTGCTTTTAGCAAAGTGATACTGCTGTGCAAGTAGGTTTTTGGGCGCTTCAGATTGAATGGCCCAAACAATCGCCTCCTGCACACCTAGTGCTACTTCTTTACCAGATCCCATCTGAAAATGAGATACTGTGCCATAGTTTTACCTGAAACTATGAAAAAATTGCAAACCTTCACAATATAGCAGCGGGATGATATCGTTACAAGAGAGTTTCCATACTTTTGACGCGCCATATTATGAGTAGATCACATAATGTAGATCATTTAAGTAATTATTAACGAGCGATGTCACGCATGTGTTTCCTACTCAATTCTACACTCACCATGTGAATTTGAGACAACTCGGTTGTTTCTTAATCGAGGGAGGTTGGAAATTCAAAAGTTTCCAAACTTTTGACCGCTACTGTACACCCTTCACTCATTTTGGCCCACCTTATCCCAACTCCTGGGCTGTTTCGGAACAAATTATAGAAATTTGCATCTAAATACCGAACATTTTAACGCAGGTCCCGTCCACAGTGTCCACAGTGGGCGGAGTCTGACATGGTCCAGTAAAGTAGTGTGCGGTAAAGACATCTAATGCACAAAAAAGAATATTTCCAGTCATTATCGATCGGTGATGCATGATGTTGTAGTATTTCAACTTCTATGAGGGCACTCACTCAGTAGTATGGACCTTAGGCCGTTTCCAGCCTTCTGCACAAAAACCGATATTTTCAATCAATATCGATCGGTGTTGCATGATGTTGCAGAATTTTAACTTCTATGAGGGCACTCACTCAGTAGTATGGACCTTAGGCCGTTTCCAGCCTTCTGCACAAAAACCGACATTTTCAATCAATATCGATCGGTGTTGCATGATGTTGCAGAATTTTAACTTCTATGAGGGCACTCACTCAGTAGTATGGTCCATAAGCCGTTTCCAGCCTTCTGCACAGAAACCGATATTTTCAATCAATATCGACCGGTGTTGCATCATGTTGCAGAATTTTAACTTCTATGAGGGCACTCACTCAGTAGTATGGTCCATAAGCCGTTTCCAGCCTTCTGCACAAAAACCGATATTTTCAATCAATATCGATCGGTGTTGCATGATGTTGAGACTTTTAACTTCTATGAGGGCACTCACTCAGTAGTAGTTCGATAATGGCACCAAGCAACATCTTTGTATCGAGATTATTTTCAATTCGAGCATGTGAAATTCGCTCAGTGTCATTTACTTACTCATGTATTTGAATATAGTTCAGAGGTGATTTCTCTAGTCACAGTGCTTCTAACAACAATGTATACGCAAGATTAATATGGAATTTAGGTCCAAATAATTGAAAAAAGCTGTAAAATGACTGCGACACAAAGTCGGGTCATACGGTGGTCAACGTGTCAAAGATCCCATTTCCTCCGGGTCACCGACGCCCTTGGTTCCCAGGAACGAAAACGAGCCATTACCATTGAAGCCCCCCCCCCCTTTTTTTCAGATCATAGCAGCGCTCGCCGAGTAGCAGGAGTTTGGCGACCTTCATGGACCGAAGCGTCCACCATTGGGAAGCTTTCCACGAGATAACCCCCCACGGAAGTTGGCTCTGCTCTTTTAGGCACACCTTGACGCCGTACGTGTTCCAAAGCTCGATTACTCTGACTGATGGCTCCATATTTCCATGACGATGAAAGCAGTGAGCCGCAGCTTGCATTTGCTCAGGAACATTTCAGTGATGTTTCCTATTACCTTCATCTCTTTCGTTAGTGTCCGTTTCGTATACTTGGTCGCGGGAAAGTGGCGCTTCTCTGCCTTTTTTGGCCCCCTGTATAACAAGACTGTTTTAATCTTCTCCTTTGTGGACATCACACACAACTTATGGAGTTAAGCAACGTATAGCTCACCTCTGATTCTCGCACCAAGTTAATTATTTACTTGTTCGCACATAGGAGGCGAAGTCTTCACATTAGGGGAGCGAAGTAGGTTATTCGTACAAATGAGTACACAGCCCCTCCCAGCGATATTCAACTCAAACAGATTGTTTTAAGGACTTATCACACATCTCTCCAGCTATAAAGAATGGCCAAACTAGGCGATAGCACTACCTTGGTGTGGTGGTGCCGGAGGGGACGCGTATTATTCAGCAAGAATAATCCCACTTTTAGCGCACAATGGGTGCAAGTTCGGAAGCAAGGGTGATGTGGATAGGGAGAGAGGAAGAGGTTGTAAAGAACAATGTTATGGAGTTTCAAGTACGATGAAAAGATGAAACAGACGAGGTCCTTCGCTCACTATCTCTTCCCAGAGCTGCACGATGTTCGACTAATTAGCAAATACATAAATGTAGTACAGATGATGAAATTTCGATGGTCATTCGTAGCGTTCTCAGATAACCCGAAACACAGCTCAAAGCAATGGACTTCTTTTAGTTACCAAGTTCTCCTTCAACGGCGAAAAAAAAAACGTTGGAAAATGCATTGTTAAACGTTTACGGCACAGAAAATTGTATGGCGATGCTGAAGTCCCTTACAATGCTGAAGCGCAAATGTTACCTATATAAGCATTTCGTCTATGGAGCCGTTTTTATTTGCATGACTGCCGCTCTGATCCGAAAAATGACATTTTTGAAGTTTGGTGAGAAGAAGGCAACGTGTTATGATTAGGTTGCAAGAATGATTTCCGATGACATCAAAAACACCGACGAGAGGAGACACTGATGGGATCATTCAAGACCAGTAATCAGGTAAAAGCGAGGTACAGATAATACCAATCACATATTACAAAAGTGCTGCTCAACAGCCACCACAATCTGGGCAACGATGCACTGTTGATGTACGAAGAGATGATGGGAAAGGAGCAAACGCGATAACAGAACTTTTTTATAAGACGCCATCGATCGCCCGCACGATGAGCTTATTACAGACATACAGAATTTTTAAAGATTCTGTCATAACTGAGCTCGTTTCTTATTGGAGTGGCCCACATGGAGTTAATTGCGATACTTTTGGAGCAGAGGAAATTGGGCAAGAACTACAGCAAAATAGGTGGCATTACCAGGTACTGCAGGTTATTTATATAAAAGACCACTCATTTCGAACAGAAAATAATCACATCTGAACCGCTCACACGATTAGGATTCAAATTCTGTTGGAATGGCCCTAAAATCCCGAAGGACCCACACAAGCTTTCTTAGATGCTCGAATCAGAGCGAGCAGGCATTCGACGAGTTATACAAGAATATCGACGGTTAGTGTGCAATTCAGCGATTCATCACCATCACTCTTATATCTTCACATAACTAGCCACTACTCCACTTCAACGGCTTATAAACATACGGTAGCCAGACTTAGGGTTCAGCAAATTCACTCACTAGTTATTGTGCAGTACCACAGATGAAAGCATCGAGCTCTGCTCGACGAGAAGATGCTTTATATGAACTACAACGACGAGCTGCTCAGATGTACTATCATCAGTTTTTGCTGCTCGTAACATGGAAGTCATCCAAGTAGAAAAGAAAACGGAAATGGGAAGCGCGAGCTGCCGAGAAAGCATCCTCGAGACAACCCAATTACCGAAAGACAAGCTATGACCAGCCAAGACTTCATAATGGAAGGACGTCAAATGACTCATTAGGAAGACCATGATTCACCCTATGTTGTGTGACTTTCGACACGATATTGAGATCTTCACATGTGATGACAACTCCTATGCACTGAGATTCATGATGGTATGTCCTTTAGTCTTTTCTATGAAGTATCCGCAAGCACAATTTTCAGCAACTACATGGTGTTGCTTGTGATTTATTTATCGTTTTGAAGAATGGTCCACGGTAGAATGGGTTACTTTGTTACCCATATATTTATGTTGAATATGCTCAATAAGGAACGCATGCAAAGTTTTACGGCAAAAATGTGAGAATTCGGCTAAGATACAGCTATCCGAATCTTCGGCCGGGTGGGAGGGGCCTTCGAGTAAAAGCCTTGTCCCGTCGTCCGCCGCGTTTGAGAATGCAGAGTGGGACTCTTTACGTAACTTTCCGTTCCTATGCGTCTCCGGCGGACGACAAGGGGGCTTGCTCGGAGGCCGGCCCACACGGCAGAGACTTTGTGGTGCTATAGCTTGGCCTGTTTCACATTTTTTGCGTGAAACTTTGCATGCGGTCCACATTACGCAAATACAACATAACTATATGGGTAACGGATAAACTCATTTACTCGTGGACGACTCCTTTAGATTTAGAAATTCACTCTGACTACCAAAACAACCTGAAAGGTGCCGTTGATTTGATCGACAATCTTATCTACATTTTTGTCCAACTGTTCGATTTCCTGACTAACACAGATGTGAGCTTGATCCAGAGCGCGGAGTCGACCCTAAATTATGCACACTTGAAATTGAATACCACGAGTTACATGAGATTAGCATGAATCTAAGCCACTGATACGTAATTATCAAAACTCCTCGAGCAAGCCTTAAACACAGTGCTAAGTGTAATGTAGGAGATGAAGAGGTCCTGAAGCAAATAATCCAAATGAAGTAGAAGTTGAACAAGTTAAGGACACCAGGTCGAAGTGGCCGTTTGTATTAAGACACATATTACTCGACATGCTTTTGGATGCTCATTCTCTGATTGGAGTTATAGGTTTTACTAAATACATCGATTCCACATAAATAGGCGCGTTCCTCGTCCACTTTCAGATGAAAGCAAGAGGAATTCAAGACTGGGTCACAGAAACATGGCACATACAATACCGCTTGCGTCGCGTGAGTAAAAAAAGCCTCGCGACGTTTTGTTCGCGAACAAACCGTCGCGAGGCTTTTTTTTACTCACGCGACGCGAGCGGTATTGTAGTCAAGGCGACGCGTGGAAGACACCATTTATGGGATCCTCATAAAGATACTTTTTTGCTTTTCGTAAGTGTTTCTCTTTCATATCTAAGAAACATCCTTAAGAATGTCGACTGGTAAAATAACCGCTATATCCGTTTTTGCCTACCTCAGCATCTCCTACTAGATCGAAGAGAACTTTGATCCTGCGTGTCTAGATGGGCAGACCCCATAATGCAAGAATTAGGGGGTGGCGTGCAATTGTTTCGACTAGTGACCCGCGAAATGAGGTCACCAGTGCTGCGTGGACTGCAATTTGCTATAGAAACGCAAAATTAACATTCTCATGAGGCTGAAAGTTTAAATTTCGAACTGACAGTAACTAGTTGCTATCTTGTCTATAAATTCTACTTGTTTTTAAGTGGAAATTGCATCCAATGGGAGATGTAACAACTCAAGTATTTATGTTATAAACATAAAACTTCATCGCATACCTAAAGCAAACAGTCGTCTTCGAAAGCAAACGCACTCATGGGCAATCTTGTACGAAAGGTTGGATGGGAAGGAGGCGGAAAGGTTCATCTTCAGGCTGGCTTAAGCCAAACATCGAGCCACGCGACACATCGGGGTGGTCAAAGTCAACAGAAGGAGGCTACGACTGGCCCCATCCTCCCTTGGACAGCAGGAAAAGTTCGCCAGATGCTGGAAAAATGAAGAGTGGATAGGCCGCTGGTCCAGATGGGGTATCCATAGAAGCTTAGAAGGCACTTGAAGAGTACGGGGTGTAATGGATTAAACGCTTTTTGAGCGTGGTGTCGACCAAAGGGAAAATTCCGGATGCGTGGAGGACCAGTACCATCGTTCCGATATTCAAGCAGAAGGGGACATAATGGAGTGCTCGTGGAATAAAGTTGGCAGCTCATCCCATAAAGCTGTACGAACGGCTTAATGACTTGAAGTTGAGGGAGCCCGACACTATCTCTCGAGAGTAGTTCCGGTTCATGCCTGAGCTGTCCACGGCGGATGCCATCCTCAACCTTAGACAAGCGATGGAAAAGTATCGTAGAAAGGGCCAACTCTGCTACCTAGTCTCTGAACCTTGAAAAGGCGTTCGACCGTCTGCCACGGCCAGTAATCTGGAATGCGCTCCGAGAACGACAGATACTAGAGCATCTGGTCTCCCGTATACAAGACATGTACGATGGGCTCAGACTGTCATACGCACCCCGCAGGGACTGAAAGCGGAAGTAGGGATCTCGGTAGGGGTACACCAAGGCTCAGCTCCAAGCTCGTTCCTCTTCCTGCTCACCCTAGATGGCATGGTAAAAGACCTCATAGAGGGACCACTGAGCACCATTCTCTACGCTGACATCGACCTGATAGCGGATACCAGAGAAAAACAGTGGACCATCATAGAGAAAGCAGAAAGGGTTCAAGACTTCCGATACCTGGGAATAGATATAGCCGAGGATGGTACGCTTGATCAGGCCATGAAAGCACGAATAAATACGGCATGGCTGAAATGGAGAGAGTCTACAAGATCGAATCGTCTGCGATCGAAGGTGCTCCAGGATTCTGAAGGGCAACCGATCGGTGATGAGATCCGCAATGCTCTAGCAGCGAGTACTGGAACTTCTTCTCCTTCTTCTCCCTAGCGTCAGTCCCGCGCCGTCGCATGGTCCGCTCTTCTTGTCAGACGTCGCCACATTCTCCTATCCAAATTCCAGTGCTTTTCTTATGGGATGGTCCTGTGATCTCCCAACACGTGCCCATACCATCGCAAGCGTTGCTCTCTCGACTTCAGCTGGTGAAGAGCCGTCTGCGTGATCGATCTCACGTCCTCGTTTCTGACCTTGTCCAGTCGCGTCCAGCCGCATGCCCATCTCAACGTCCTCATTTCAGCTGCGTGCAGCTGTCTTTTATGTATCTCAGTTGTGGTTCGGCACTCGCTTCCGCATAACACTGCGAGCCTTACCACCACGCGATCCACCTTGCCTTCGAGCGTCTTAGAGCACCGCCGATCGCACAGTATTCCAGTAATTCCCTCCACTTTATCCAGTTGCGTTGATCTAGGCCTTGACTGCCTGGTCGATCGTACGATCAGCCGCTAGATTACTGCGGGGATTACCTTTCCAATGGTCCCCCCATAGCAGTCCGTTATGGGTTCTAGGCATTTTCGTAGCTTATGGACTTGGTGTTATTGACGCTCAATCGGAGCACAGAACTGCAGTCCAGAGGAACTACAGACCGTTATGGGTCTAGATATTCTTCGTAGCTTATGGGGTCTTATTAGCATTCAAACGGAGCCTAGAACTGCAAGCGAAATTACAGTAATGGCAGCCTGTCCTGCCATTGCTCTACTTTTGCTTGCAGTTCTTCTCCGCTTTCCGCTACCAGTTCTATACCGTCCGCGTACAGGACGGTCTTCAGTAATCCTTTCAGATATCTTTCACCATCACATCCAGAATGAGGAGGAAGAGAAACGGGCTCAGGGCCGATCCCTGATGACCCCCAACTTAATATTCACTTTATTCGACAGCCCATGCGGAACACGTACAGCAGCCTTAGCTCCATCTATCCTTTCTGAGGGCGATCAACCGTTCCGGTACATGGGGATTTCGCAAGGCATTCCAGAGCACTGGCCTAGGGAGACGGTCGAAAGCCTTCTCGAGATCGAGGAATGTTAAGGAGCATGGTCGCCGTTTCTCTCGATATTTCCCCATCACCTGCCTTGTTGTACTAGTCATCCACCCGCTTGGGATCCTTCCTTCAGCACCTACGGAGTGAGAATTCGAGTGAGCCACTCTATCCCGTACTCACCTAGTGCCTTCCATGCATCTATAGGCACCCCATTTGGACCAACCGCCTTCCCAGTATTCATCTTACCTAGATGTGACGGACCTCTCCATTTGTCCAGGGTAGGAGTGTGCCAGCCGTGACCTTCCTCTTTGGGCTTTTGTTACGGGGAAATTCCTCGCTTAGAGGCTCATACTCCTGTCGTACTCCTGCCTCCTCCATTCACCCATGCTGGCTTTCTTAAGATGACACCGTCACTGCTTTTCACGGACTTTACTACCCTTATATCCTCGGTGGCCCAGTATCAAGCTTTGACCAGCCCGCTAAATGCTTCGCATCTCTGCCCTCTAACATCTCGTACAGGGCATCCATTTATGTGTTCTTGGCTTTGGTTACGGTTGCTTTCGCAAGCCTCTTGCAATTTTTACAGGCGGCGAGGTCTTCTTGGCGCCGCACTTCTGCCAGCGTTTGTACGTTTCCTTCTTCCGTGTCACCACTCAATGACCATCTTCGTTCCAGAACGATGTCGCTTTGCCTCTTCTGAAGCCCCCTCGAATTTCACCCAGTGTTTCCTATGCTCATCGTGGGATAACTTTGGCGGCCTTATACCAGGTCTCCTGAACCGCACCGCTGGAGTCTGGAAGACCAGCCTCCTTTACCCTCCCTGTTAGCTCATTCTTTTTTACCCTGTGTAGCTCCCATCATCGTATCCTACGCTCAGTCCTTACCTTCGTTTTCAAGCCCTATGGCAGAGTCCACTGAGAGAGGCCTGCGCTGGATGGTCAGTGCCTCACCAGGTAGCATTTGAAGTCCTTTACACTTTCGAGGAACGGCCTATTCACGAGCACGATCTATTTCCGTTTGCCTTCCCGCGCTGTTGTAGGTGACCTTTTGAGCCTCCTTTGTTGCGAAGAACGTACTACAGGCATCGTGGGCTGTAGCCAGGTCAAGGATCCTCTCCTTCAGCATTCCTTGACCCGATGCCTCTGCCCCCGTGGACTCTCTCTAGCCCTCTCCAGTCACTGTCCACATAGCCGTTCAGATCACCCTGCTACGGTGAGATAGACAGTCATTTTCCAGAACGCCTTGATGGCTTCATCGAGGTTCAGATGGAACTGGTCTTTTTCAATTCGGAAAAGCCAGCTTACGGTGTGTGCACTGTAATTATGGTTCAGTATCCATCATTTCGTACACTGTCATTATGGTACAGTACCCCCCATTTGTGTCTATCCTTAAAGCCATGAACCGGTCGCTTATTCTGTCCACTGCAGAGATAGACTCTGTTACGGCCACGACTACGTCGTTTCATTTAGTGTTCCCTCCATGGTAAAAGAATTTGACACATCACCGATCTCCATTGCCCTAGCCCCTTTGTGGCAACTTTCCTGGGAGCATAAGACCTGAATGCTCCTGCGTTTCATCAGGTGAGCCAGTTTCCGGGACTTGCCGGTCAGCGATCCACATTTAGAGTCCCGATTTGAACACCTCCTTGACTGAAGTCGTTCATCCCTCGCTAGCCCTCGCTTATTGACAACAGAACTCGGGCGAGGGTTCTGCGCGCCACTTCAGGTCTATACATGTTGTTGTGACTATTGTGACTAGGATTCTCCATCGAACGGCCTGTCAATCTGGGACCTGGCGCTGGTAACGTCACCACTTTGCAAGTTCTTGCCAAATATGGTTTTGTGCCTCGGCGGGTCTTCGAACCCAATAGTCTCCAATGTGCAGACGTGAGCCTATTATCTTAACAACTCGGCTATCCCTGCCTATGGCAGCGATTGAAGGCCCATAACAAAAAATTGCGAGAAGCAACTACATTCAGCAGAATGAGGATGTTGTGACGCGGCTCGACAGGATCAAGAACGAGGACGTCAAAGTAGTCATGCACACCGTTCCGGTGCAGCTGAAGTTGTGGGCAGCGGCTAAGATGATATGGGCACGTGCTGAGAAAGTCGGCAGACCACCCAATTAAGAAGACTGTAGAGTTCGAAGTACCCGGCAAGCGACCACGAGGAGCCCAAAACAAAAGATGGAGGGATGTCATCAAAACCGACCTCACGGAAGTAAAATCCCGGCAGAAGATGCTTCGGATAGAACAAGGTGGCAACAACTGACAAGGACGGCGAACCTCGCGACGGCGCAGGACTAGATGCTAGGGAGAAGAAGAAGAAGAAGCGCGACCTGACCCCATCTGGTCACCGAACACTCGCCACACACCCAAAATAAGGCGTTGTTGCGCAGGTGCTCATCAACTGAATGTACGCAATAAGCGTCAAATAAGGGCATCTGCTCGGTAATAGCCACTACAGTCAACGGCTTCCCCTTTGTTTGATGAGTTGCCACCCCAATAAATAGCCCACAAACTTTTCACGGAATTTGGCTACTCCTCTAATGGCGTAAATCGATCCCTGAATACGGCGTTTTGCACGAAAACGCCTCGCTCGCGCGCTACACGTGCCTCCGGACTTGATTTCAATTAGGATGCAACCGATTTACAAGTGGTATGACTACGAACTACTAGCGGCCCGACCGAGTTAGTAGTAGCTACACGATCACGAAGTTTTCAAGTGTTGGTAAAAAAACTCCATTGACCTTCTAAGCAGTTCTATTGGGTCGGTGCATGATTAATCCGCTTTTTTCAGCAATTTTATTTAGCGGAAACATTGACAAAATTTAGCGAAAACCCGTGTAGATGATTATTCAGGAGCATTTCATCATCGTAGTCGAGGGCTGCTTCCAATTCGGTAGTCGTCGAAAAGCTAGTTTCCATTACAAAAAAATACAGCTCTAAAACCGCATTAATCATGCACCAATCCAATACCAAAACGATTAGTCACCAGTAGGTTAATAGCACACCCTACATGAGCGAAACTGCTGATTACGCGCCGTAAATGAAACTAAAGAAACACAATGCGATAACGATCCAAAGGGTAGTTACTTCCCTAAAAAGATATTTACAGTGAGTCGTCACCCGACTTCGATCACGCTACTTGACGGATGTATTGTTCACGATAAGGTAAAGTTCTAAGAACAAACCCATTGTTGCTTTCGCATGTTTTTTTATTGTGCTACTATTTATCTTTTTTCATTATTTCTTGCTGCTTACATCTTATGCCACTCTAGACGGCTGTTTTCAGCTTACTTCTACCGCTGACAGCCAAACACCATTTCAATGCACAGCAACAGTCCCGTTGCTTTTGATCTGCTTTTCCGAAAAGCTGAATTTTGCCAGAGTGAACCGATGTTCGATCACCAACCAGAACCTTTTTAATTCCCCAATTACACCAGTGATAGAATATGTGCAGAGTATACGATAATGCACGATGCAATACGAGACACTGCGAAAGAGTTGATAGATGATCAGATATTTTAGAGTTACTAGTTCCACGTTACAGTGAATATCAACGAATTGTGGAAAGTAGCGGGGGTCAAAGCCACCTTCAGTGAATAAGCGCAGTAACTTCCAAAACCTGATTGTAAGCCTGTGCGATAATGACGAGGTTCTTCACATTTAAAAATCCTTCTTCCACCGCGATTACAGTGTGAGGAACACGTAAGAGGAGATATTATCATATATCCAAAATCACAGGACTGTTCGAATCAGCAAAAAACATAACCACGTTCCGTACCCTTGGTCAACCACCATCAAGTTGAATGAGATGGCAAGGGGCTACCAAAAGAGCTTGAAATCTCACTCGCGAAATTCAAAAAGCAATGAAAAAAGAAGAACAAACTCACTTCTTGTTCATAACTAATAACCCTCAAAAAACCCAATCAAGAAACAGGAGTGGAGTCAAAGAGACTACAGAAAGTGAATGTTTAAATACCTTAGCACGGTAAACCACGATTTCCGACATTCGTTTTAGAGCAATCGAGAATGGTATGACCGTGTGTTGGGTGCATTTCTTGCTGAAACGAATATGCAGGAGATTATTGCAACTCGATCACATGAAATTTAATTTTGTCTTTTGCATCTCGATTGCTGATATAGCAGGTAAAGGCTTCTACGCACTTCAAATGTGATTCAAATGAGAGACACCTGAGTACACTGGTAGGCGTGAATACGACAGATTGTGGAATAAGTAGAGAAGGGCGAAATAAACGGAGAAAACCCAAAAAAGAGTTAGAAACCCTTTGCGTCACCAGACGATTGGGTAGATTACGTACAGGAAAGGGGCTAAATAAGCAGACCACAGACATTGTTCCGCCCTCGTTGGCATCTACAACGACGAATGAACAGCAGCGTGACTAACAGTGCGCGAGATCCTGATAAGACATAAGCCGCGCTTTTTTCATCTGAAGTGGAATGCTTGTTTTCTGGAAAACGTGTATTACCAGTTTTCACATTCTTCTTACCCCACGGCGCTTTCAAGCGGCCGAAAACATATAGGAAGACAAAAAAGCAGCGATCATATGAACTCAATAGTATTCATCAAATCGTCAAAAAATGATTTCTGAGTGACACTGATAATAGTACACACACGAACAAGTACTTTCTCAATTCCAAAGATCGAAAGAGCTAGCTAAACGTACTTGATAACCGAAGTTTGACATTGTTGGCAGAACACCAAGTCGTCACATTCACAGTACAATAGTTGTTCCGTTGGATGAACTGTACAAGAAGGGATGACGTCTTTTCGCTGTTTCTGGAAAGATAATGGATTATTGATAAGCAGTTTACTGCAAACATCGGTCCTAGTTTGTCCTAATGAGCTATATCGTCAAAAGCGGTAGCTGTGGCACTTCCATGATTGTTATTATTATAGGTTGTGCAATGAGTTAGTTAGTGTTTTCGAAGTCGCTCCAGGGACAGTGAAGCCGAAAAAAAACATATGGAGGCAAGCTAACTGGGCTTGATTGTAACAATCAATCAGCATCATCATTCGAACGCTTCGCAAAAACAGAGAATTCGCAAAAACGGAAAAAGGAAACAAAATCCCTACGTCAGTCTCGTCCTTTCTCACTAGTCGGTACCGATCAAGCTCATTTTGCATGCTTCCAAGTGTGACGCGCCAGTATTGTGCGCCAGCCTAACTAGTATGTAAAATTCAGGATCCCATCTCTGCTGCTACGCGGGATACCAACTTTCCGCCATTCGCCTTTCGAGGCTCCTTATCAGCCCTTATCAGTTGCTGTCACGGATCCCTCACCGTTGATGTTCCCTTACCACCCCTTATATCACTTCAAAAATTCAGAGTCCCAGCTCTACTGCGACGCGAGATCTGAATTTCCGATCAAACACACACACACCAACAGACAAACTTCGGCCAATACAGTGCGTTTCATAATTATAAGGTCACCCCCAAACTTTCGGTTTTCAAATCACACAGCCAGCGGAAAATTTTTTAAGTATTTTTTACAGATTCCCCACCACAGAAAACCCTTCCATACTAGTTTTGATGTCATTACCTTTTAGCCCGATTTTTCTATGAATATTTTCTGAATTTTGTGCCGTTTCATAATTATAAGGTCACCCCGAAGAAAGAGAACATTGGCTAGAGTTAACAGCGCATGCGGAGGAGCTCATAATCTATGATTCCCTCCTGTTTAATAACGACATTAACTAGCCGATTTGAGGAAGCAGAAACGAAATTTCGAAGAGCCTTACCACAGATATTGTTCCAGTCTTTAACAATTGCCTGTTTCAGCAGCTAACAATTGCCTGTTTCAGCAGCTTTGTTTCCCAGAACTGGCGATTATTGGGGTAAATATTTTTGCGGCGATGTCTTCCAGATCTCCCCAATAGAGCTGAGACAAAGACTGCATGTTATCTATGGCAGGAGGTTTGTATTTCGGAACTTTAACCACGATTCTGTTGAATGACCTACATGAACAACAGCCTTGTCATGCTGCTAGACGCAATTATGAAGAGCCGGTCGACTCCAAAAGGCAACTGATTTCTTCGTAAGATCTTCCAGCAGTCTTTGGAGTCCATTCTGCAGGTTTCGAAGGCAAGGTTCAATACAACCTCATTGCCGAAAACCACTCAGGCCATCACCCTTTCCCAGAAAAATTGCCAAGGCTCCGCTAGATCGGCGCACTTCTCAGACCAAGCCAGTACTACCCCTACCCGTCAACACCATGCAAATAGAGTATTTTCAGACTCAAAGGTACACTTCGGATGGAATTATTCGCATGCAGGGTGCAACTGCTATGCAAATTCAGTTTCGTTCAATCCGTGCTCAAGAACAACTTTATGTATTGAAGTCGTTCCGCCTTATGGTGTGCTGTAGGCCTCGGAAACTGCTTCGCTATTTCTTCAGTGATGTTTCTGCTCTTCCTCGCTGCTGTACACGCTGTGGTTCCAGACTAAAAATGGTTTAACTCCAAACAAATCTGGTCCATGGAGGAGGTGCTGGAATGGCCCTCAAACTGAGCCTAGCATCACAAGAATCCCAAATCTGGGCTTTTCTCTCGGAACATAGGATCTGGCCACAAGGCGATTGAATATGTATCTCGAAGATGTATTTGGAAGACAAATCTACCATCACAAACCTGCCGGTGCCTTAACTTTTTTCTTTTTACAGGGTGACCTTATAATTATGAAACGGTGCAAAAAACAAAAAAAAATACTCCTAAAAACATGAGGTAAACGGGACTGCTACCAAAAATCGGATGCGGGGGTTATTTCAGGTGAGGAATCCGTCTATGAGACTGAAAAGATTCCTCAATGGAGTGTTGTCAAGAAAACCTGAAATTCAGGGGTGACCTTATAATTACGAAACGCACTGTATACTATACAGGGATGCCATAAAAGACTAATTTTGCTCACGGCTCACACCCGCCATGTACTTAGGAAAACGAAGGAAATGAAAGTAATAGAGCAAAATATTCCCGGAATGTTCCTTTAGAAACAGGAGCAAGCTGAGACTCACTACATTCGCCTTCACCAAAATACGGAGCCTTCAGTCGGCGCAGTCGGGCTTCAGAGCACCTATGGTATCAAGGCCCGCACAAGTGGAGCCAGGTTACGTGGTAGGTTTTTTGTGGGAAGCTTCCTAAGAATTGGCCCTGCGGTTCGTGTGAGTCACAGAGCCATTGCTGCTCGGCCAACGTTGCTATGATCCGAAGTATCATTCTTCATATCTCCAACCCCCCTCCGGAGGGTTTTTAGTGGTAAAGGCACGTTCTGTTTCTTGGAAACTAGTGCGCTGGAAATCCGGAAAAAACGGAATGTTCAAAACACCACCGAATATGAATCCCATTAGGTACCCAGAGTGAACGGACCTTGGCAAGGTTCTGAACGAGGGTGACAAAATCCCGATTTTGCCGTGTTGAGATGACGCATCATGATCACTCGGAATTATCTCGCGTTTCTGTTCGCGCAGGAGGCTGATATGGAGTTTCCTGATAGTAGGAAGTGTGCTCTCGCATCCGGCGGTGGAAATACCTCGTCAGAATTTGCTGAAGTTCGAGTAAAATAGGGCTGAAAGTGGAACAGAAAAATTACTTTTTTTATAGGCACTCCAAGTTCCTTTATAGTAGGATATACAGTGAAAGGCCAGCCGATGCTTTTATCCTCTCAGACGAGCCTCGTATCAACTCACAGAACACGGAGGGATGGAAGTCTTGGTTGATCTGGGCGGGTATTAATGCGGGATTCGATTCTCGAATCACGGGAGTGGGAGTGCGTGTCACCTATCACTACACAACCGCCCCCCGGGTGGCGTGCAGGTGTTTCGACCAGACTTCCAGCAGGTCACGTCACTGGTGTTGTATGGAGGGTAGGAACGACGGAATTGACTTTTTGTGAGATCAAAACATTGTGTATAAACTATTACAGCGACTAGCTTCCACCTCCATCACAGATTGTATCTGCCTTCAGTCATAAATCATATTTGATGGAAGATGCCCTAACTTAATCATTCAAATAACAAATATCAAGCTTTACCACATGTTTAACTTCACAAATATCTGCCGTTATTCTTCGATCCTTATCTTCGACATAAGTAGACCACCTGCGTAGCTAAGATCTTGAAATTGATAGCAAATCAAAAATCTCGTGAAGTAAACTTCATTCATGGGTTACGAACCAATACTAATCACCGGAACACTTGCTACAACCCCCCCCCCCCCCTTTATGGAACAATATCCCATTGAACTCCCGCGCTTACCAACGCATATTGAATGAAACGGACCAACATAACATGGTATCATTTTTTTTCGAGAATAATTTTTGATAATGTCGCGGAGAGCAGTTCTAATCATAAAGTGCACACTCAGCGCATCGCTTTCTTCACGTTTTCTACTTTCACATACACTGACCCCTTCGCAAGACTTACCGCTCTACCTGAAAGGCACCACCCAGGGGTATTGTAGTATTGCAGCCCCCTCCGTGGTCAGATAGATAGGCCGAAGCCACGCTTGTTGTGCCTTCGACAAACCGTGAGTGCGAGTCTCTGGAACGTGAACAGCCAAAAAAGATAGCGCGACTACACCATGCAGCCCAGGCCCGCCCACTCCAGACGTGATTGCTGACAATGACGTTCACATCGATAGCAACAGCTTGGCAAATGAGGCCTGTGATTCGTGCGATAAGATAAGATCGATAGGAATTTACAATAGTGAAGGAACCGTCGATGAGGGATAACAGGTGATATCTCAGAATTCCTCATGATACCATCCACCGAGAACTGACTCAATGGCTCACTTTCGCAAGGTAATCTCGTACGAGGTCAGATGTCACGGGCCTTGTTTTTGCCATGTTCGGTTGACTCCTTCGAGTTTTTGTTTGCCGGCGTATTCCTCCGATTTCATCTCATTTCACCACTGATTTCATAATTCAGCGCCTTAATTCATTGAAGCCAATGCACGTGCTTTCAAAGTACACCACACGATGGACAGATTAGTGGCTCAATTTCTTGGGGCGAATAGTTTCTTGGATAACTGCTCAGGGTGCACCTTTGTTGCGACTGAACGGTGCACCTTCACGCAGCTGTGCCTGCTTGAACACAACCAAGCCACGCCCACCCAACCGAATCACCTGTGGCCTTAAACGAACAAACTTCAAATATGGTACTGCCTTCATTATCGATATGGCCGCTTCACTGAATTATACTTCTCTATCGCAAGTTCTTTCCCACTTGTGTGCCATGTTGGAAGATTGCTCGTATAACAAGGGATGGGGGACAGTTATCCATAAGACCAGGGCTGCCGGGTGAGCGTGGCATGGTTGTGTTCAAGTAGGCACAACACCGTGAGCCAGAAAGCCACCAATCTGATTATCACGTTGTGTGCCTTCAAAATATTGCAAGTGGTTTTTTTGCCCTCCCTGTGGTGTTTAGAAAATAAAGGCACCAGAACAAAATAATGATCGATACCCAAGTGAGAATATATATTTTTCCGCGGGGGAATGTTCGCACCCTGTGCTTCTTCCTGCGCTAGGCGCTGAAATGAACGAAACCTCCACAGCACACCTTCATCTTCACTGCACTTTTTCGATAGATACGATTAATAAGAAGCTCATCAGAGAAGATTGATATGGAATATTCATATATCATCATATCATTATATCATTCATATCATCCTACTATATATAATCGGGTATGTGTATGTGTATGTGTATGTGTATGTGTATGTGTATGTGTATGTGTATATGTGTATATGTGTATATGTGTATATGTGTATATGTATATATGTGTATATGTGTATATGTGTATATGTGTATATGTGTATATGTGTATATGTGTATATGTGTGTATGTGTATGTGTATGTGTATGTGTGTGTGTGTGTGTTTGATCGGAAATTCATATCTCGCGTCGCAGTAGAGCTGGGACCCTGAATTTTTAAAGTGATATAGGGGGTGGTAAGAGAACATCAATGGTGGGGGAACGGAAGTGATAGCAACTGATAAGGGCTGATAAGGAGCCTCGAAAGGCTAATGGCGGGAAATTCATATCTCGCGTCGCAGTGGAGCTGGGACCCTGAATTTTTAAAGCAGTATGGGTGGTGGTATCCTATTGTAGATAAGCTCCGCCTACGGTGGGCGGGACGTGCACTGCAGTTTCCATTTTTAGACCGAGAATTGCTAATTGGGTTCCAATGTGCCCCAAACGTGGGGGGAAGATGGATTTAGATTAGTGATGAGTTTCTGAAGGTCAAGAAAGAATTCTGGGCACAGTGGGCGGAATGTGTGGGGGTGGGCGGAGCTTGGACATTACATGAGAACGATCTGTGAAGATGAGAACAAGTGCGCGATGGGTAGGGCATGGCACAAGAAGTAAAGACCATACACTGACCAAGTGAAGCTCCGCACACGGTGGGCGGGGCGTGCTGAAATGTCCTGTTTTCAGGTCGAAAATTGTAGTTGGGTTCCAATGTGCCCCAAACGTGAGGAACAGATGGATTTATTTCAGCAATGAGTTTCTGACATAAGATCCTTTTATGTATAACCAGTTGGCTGGCGCACACTACTGCGCGCAACTCATGATTACGTGCAAAATGGGTTCAATGAAAAGCGACTTATCTATACATACTACTGCTGAAAGCTTTCTTATTAGGTCACCTCGCCTGCTTCTTTGCATTTTGAAAGCTTAGCTGAAAGCAGAGGAAAGAAAAATCCACTCAATCCCATACACAACGGTGGTCATGTCGATCAAACCCATTTTGCACATCGCCATGAATCGCGCACAGTGGTGCGCCAGCCAACTGGTATTCAATATAATATTATTACATACCTTCATCACATCTAGAAGTTGATTGATCAGAAAGGCAGCTGGCAAAGCATGTACTCCGCCAGCTGGTAATACGCACACCTCACGACACATGGGACAGCTCAGTGAGAGAGCATCGTTCTGTAAAAATTAATAAAATGAAACAGGAAAGAGACGAGAAAGAAACAGACAAAGATGCAGGATATCGTAGAAGTGCAACAACTGAGCTTTCCTTCCACCTATGCAAATGTAGAACCGTAAGGTACCCTCATAAATTATTAGCCGATTTCAACGACAATGACCGAAAGTAAAGGACCGATGCGCTAGGACGGAAAGAAAGAGTCTGTTCATCCACTTGGAGCTCCTTCCTTTGACACATTTATGATATGTATCACTCCACCTGTCCACAGTCCTTCTTCGACCAGTCTTCCCCAGTTAGTGGCTTGCTTTAATTGTGCTCAGATACGGACTTAGATGCATTTTTCTTTTCTCCTGGGCACTATTGAACTACTCCAGATACCGCAATTTGGATCAACAAATAAATTCTCTTGAAAATTTGCCTACGGGAGTTATTTTTGGTGCTTATCACGGATATGACATCCGTTCTTACGTTGGCGTCACTTTGTGAGAGTTCTGACCACGAATCCCCACTATACAGGGGGTGCCAAAAAAAAGTAATTCTGTCTCCTCCACTTTCAACCCCACTTTAGTCGAACTACAGCTAATTCTGTTGAGGTGATTTCATCCCCAGGTTCAAGAGCACACCTCACTTGATCACTATACTCCGTGGCAGCCTTCTGCACGAGCAGGAACAGGAGCGAGGAAAGAGTGAACAAGATGTGTCACCTCAACTGTTGTCGCCCTCGTTCACCGCTCACTCTGGGTACGTAAGAGAATTCATACTGGATGGTGTTCTTTAACATTCCGTTTTTTCCGGGTTCCCAGCGCCCTTCGTTTCCAAGAGCCAAAACGTGCCCTTACCACTGCAACCCCTCCGGAGGCGGATTTGAGGCATGAAAATGATACTTCGGATCATAGCAGCCTTCTTCAAGTAGCAGGGGCTCTGTGACTCCCATGAACCGAAGGGCCAATTCTCAGGAAGCCCCCCACAAAAGACATACCGCGGAGCCTGGCTTCATCGCTTTAAGCGGGCCTTGATATTGTAGGTACTCCGAAGCGCGACTGCGCAGAATGAAAGCTCCATATTTCTATAAAGGTGAACGTCAAGGGCCACTGCTTGTTCCTGCTTTTGGAGGAACATTTCGGGAATATTTTGCTCCAACTCTTTTATCTAATTCGTTTCCCTATGTTTTGTATAATTGGCAGATGTGAGCCGTGGGCAAAATTACTTTTTTGGCACCCCCTGTATATGAAACGCCTCGTCTTTCTGTACGCCCCTCCGTCCCTTCATCCGTCTGCCTTGAAATTATAGGTATCACATGAAAAGCAGCTGTGAAGATGGGGGCCAGCTGTGAAGATGGGGGCAAGTTTGGAATGGGTAGGGTCTGGGACAGACCTGTGAAGATGGGGCGATAACTAAGGGGTATACACGAAACAAGTTAAGCCCCTCCCACGGTGTGCGGAAGGTGCACTAAAATGTTTCGTTTTCAGACCAAAAATTATTGAATGGGTTCCAATATGACCTAAACTTGAGGAAGAAGGATTAAAGTCAGGGATGAGTTTCTGAATGTCAAGAGACCTGGGAAAGTAGGCAGAGCATTTGTGGCGATGAGAGGAGCTCGAACGTTACAAAAAAATAACCTAATTGAACGGGGGCAAGCTTGGGATGAGAAGGGCTTGGAAGCAAACACGAACCCAGTCAGGCTCGCCCACAGTGGGCGGAGCATACACTGGAGCGTTCGGTTCTTGACCAAAAACTGCTTGCTCGGTTCGAAAATGATCCAAACGTGAGGAAAAGATGGGCTGCGGTCAGCCATGATACTCATGAAGGAAGTCTGGGCTATGAGCGGAGCGCACCGTAAGTGGGGTCCGTACAACAAAATTTCGAGAACTCGGTTCCATCGCAGCCTTGACCAGGAAAAACCAGCAGAAATAACCAATGTCCAAGTTATCTCAAACACACTTTAATATAGGAGAAAATCCGCGCACAATGGACGAAGCGTGATGAGGCAAAGGGTACAGAGTAAATTTACGAAAAAAACAATTCCGGTCGAGCCACTGATGCCCATGAAATTACGCGCACAACAGTGGGTGCCAGGCAGCTGGTATGAAATTAATGTTCAATGCGGACGCCGTTGGCTCAGAATGACGCCCGCCTCGTTATTTATGCTGTAGTCAGGGCACTCCCTGGTGTCGAGGAAATTAGCTGCTCCAATACGACCGTCTCCCTTGTTTGACCTCTACAATACCAGCAAATTGTTGTCGAACTGTATAGTTGCAATGTGTTTTATTGCTACGTATCCCTACTGTATATAAAAGACTTTGACCGCCCATCCCTTTGTCCGTCCCTCCATCTGTCACGAAATTAGGTATCATATAAAAAACGACCTGTGGAGATAGGGACAAGTGTGGTATGGGTAGGGCATGGAACAGGAAGTAAAAACCACACATAGACCATGTTGAGCTCCGCACACGTAAGCACTGAAAAGTTCCGTTTTCAGTAAAAATTGCTGATTGGGTTCAAATGTGTCCCAAACAGAGGAGAAGATGGATTTGGGACAGGGATGAGTTTTTGAAGGTCAAGAGAGATTTGTAGTGGTGGGCGGAGCTTTGACATTGCTAAGAAACGACCTGTGGAGATGGGAACAAGTGTGATATGGGTAGGATATGGGAAAGGAAGTAAAGACCACATATGGACCAAGTTAGATTCCGCCCACGGCAGGCGGGGCATGCACTTGAATGTTTCGTTTCCAGCCTGAAAATTGTCGATTGGATTCAAATGTGTCCCAAACAAGAGGAGACTATGGATTTAGGTCAGGAATAAGTTTCTGAAGGTCAATAAAGAATTCTGGGCACAATGAGCGAAGCATATGTAATGGTAGGCGGAGCTGACGTTACATGAAAAAAGACCTGTGAAGATGGGGCAAGAGTGGGATGGGTAGGGCATGGGACAGGAAATAAAGACCACACATGGACCAATGCACTGAATTACATTAGTTCTTCCATAACCCTTACTATAAGATAAAAGAAAACAGAAGAGTAAGGATAGGAACATTGTCCCGTTTCGCCTCTTCATGATACGGGCCAATGATAATATCAATCCCGAGGCTCTTCACTGATTAGGACTGATATTAACTAAAGTGTGTAACAGTAATTATCAAAGAAAATATTGTTACAGAAGTAACTATCAAAGCGGTAGATGTAATATAAGTACATTAACGAAATATTATTATTAATGAAGTCTAGTAATGAAATACTCAATGTAGAATACGAGCCGCAGTAAAATGCAAGAGTATGTAATCCTGAAGATGCAGAAAAACAAAGTGTGTTCGTGTATTAGGTGACACGCAGTCTATTGATTACGGAGCAAAATTTAAATCTGTAAAAATATCCTGAAATTATCATCCATACATGGTTGATGACACATAAGAAATCAAACAATACAGTCTGTTAATAAAATTCAAGAGTATGTACATATTATTTGAATGGTACTCAAACTATCTTATAGTTCTTATAACAAGTTTCTTAATGTTTTTAATATCACTTGCTTTGCAAAATTCATAGCAGATAAATTTATTTTTATACAAACATTTAATATTGCCCGCAATTGTAAATTCTCCAGCAAATCTGTCTATTTTAATGCTTTCTTTATTTCTTTAATTTTCTAGGAGAAATCATTAAAAGTTGAACAGGTATTTGAAATTCTAAGTGTTTGTGTATATAACAGCACGTTTATTCGTAAGAGAAATATTAGTATCACTTTGTTGAAAATTAATAACCTTTGTTGAAAATTAAATTTTGTTGAATTAAAATGAAAATTAATAAATAAAAAATAAAATTTGTTGAAAATTGTTGAAAAATTGAAAATGGATGGGGTAGCATTCCCATTCAAGATCGAGAATTTTTTGGCGAGTCAATTCATTGGCGAGTCTCCCACATACGGAAAATGACTCGCCAAAAAATTCTCGAGCTTGAATGAGAAGTGCTACCCCATCCACCTTATAGCCCTGATCTTACTCCATCGGATTATCATCTTTTCCCTTCCCTATCCAATGCCATTCAAAAAAAACCTTCGGTAATGAAGATGACATTGACCTTTGATGTATTTATTTTGCCGCAAAAGGTTATCTGGGAGATGAAGGACAATAATACCTTTAGATGCGTGGGAACTTGTACTACATATATATGTACAGAAGAAATTGCTGGAAAGCAGTTTCGAGGGAAAAAAGCAAGTTATCAAAAAACGAAAGAACTTTCCGACAGCCTAATATTATAAGCAACTGTAATAGATCTGAATTTAAAAGAACTTTTGTGTAACTTAGAAAGAGCACATACTACAGGAATTTCACCTTCTGTATTTTTATAGAACTTATTATTGAGACAAAAATATTCATGTTTACATATCAATGATTCTTAATCTATTGGGTCATTCCATAAGTAGTGTCGTTTTTTTTCAAGCAAAAATTTTTGCCATAAAATCACAAGTTTCTGCGGCGTCTCATGTATCATTCGGAAGAGAATTTCCTGCTCTACAAAAAGGCATGTTCAGTTCCTGGGTATGTTGGAATGGCGCCGACATTTAAGCTGGCGAAAGGGTAGGTTCAGCAGACAAAAATTGGCCAAACCGGCAATCAGTTAAAATACTATATTTTAACTAAGGGAAACTAACCCATCGTGTGTTCCGTATTTAACCCCAACCTCTTCTGCAAGTTCCAGTCGGTTGCTTGAAGGGTCACGTCGCTCTTTTTCCACATTTAGTTTTTCCGCCACTACTCGGTAATCTTAGACAATTTCTTCGAACCAAGGCAAGAAATTTTTCTCAGCCAATCAGTTGCAAGATTGGTGAAATGTCAAGAACAGTTAGTGAGTAGGAACACTAAAACATCACGGACCGGATTCCTCAACTTTCTCATGGAAAAATAAGTTGTGAAAAAATGTCAACTGGACTCCTATCACATGGTATCAAAACTCAATCTGAATCGCAGCCAAAACAAAGTAGAATGATGCTTTCGATATAGCAGAAAAAGTTCTTCGAAGTGGTTCATGAAAGAAGTCTAAGCAAGGAGTTTGAGAGAAAAAATTCAATTTTGAATAGGTGTGGGTGCTTTCGAAGAAAGGATTTTAGAAAAAGAACGACACGACTTCTTGATCAACCAAATATTGGAAATTGCATAAGAAACCAGGGCTAAATACGGAACACATAATTGGTTAGTTTTCCTTAGATAAAATACAGTGTTTTAATTGATTGCCGGTTTGACCAATTTGTGTCGTCTGAACCTATCCCTTCGCCAGCCTAAATGTCGGCCCCATTTCGACATACTTAGAAACTGAACAAGTCATTCTGTAGAGCAGAAAAGCTTCCTTCAAATAATATATGGCATAGTGCAAAAACTTGTAATTTTATGGGAAAATTTATGCTTAAAAAAACGACACTACTTATGGAATGACCCAATATATCTAATATTATTCTATATGTGTTATTGGTATCTGGACATCGGCAAGCATTTTTAACTTCATCGTATGTTATTCCCATTTCTTTCATTAACACTAGAAGATAGAATATTTGCATATTATGCCATAGTTATTACTATTATGCCATAGCTATTACTAGCTTTGTCCAACGGACAAAACACAACATCGTTTTGATAACTTCCAAGGATATAAACAGGGAAGACCGTTCTTTCAGTTTCATAGTTTATAGTGTGTGGATCAAGAGGTTCGATTTTTTGATGATATTAGGTGAAAAATAGTTTTTGATGAGAGTGACTTTAGGGCTGGTTAAATTATATCTATTTCTATAAAAATTTATTACTTTGTGTACAATTCGACTGTAGTTATTTTTAACTTCATTTCCATTAACTCCAAAAGCAATTCTGAATTTGGTGTCTTTTCTGAGTAACTTTTAAGGCAATCTTCCTTGATTATATCCAAAGTTCCCGTAACAGTGTGACCAAACCCTTGAACTATATGATCTTTGGTGGAATCATTGTCACAAATACATTTACTAGTAATGATTTCTTTCACCATCGTATTGCTTATTTTTTCAAAACCCTATTATAGTTATATATTTTACTGGATACTGGTTTGTTACAGGTACATACTATTCTTATTGGGATAGTTTCTTGTTTCGGGAATTATCCGTCAAAATCTCACTTAATTTGGGTGAGTTGAATATTTTGTTGAATGGTAACTTGTCATAAATTTTACTTGTAAACATTATGTCCATTAGTGATTTTTTCCAGTACCATCTCCACTGTCAGTAATGTTTTTCCCGCTTATCCTTTTTCACACCTCTACTTTCTCTATGTTTTACTATTTTTAGTGAAAAATAGGGCAGAATTCCTTTGAATTTCAAGGGATTACCGATATGGTTTCATAAGAAGTTGGATCCAAAAAAGTTCTTTTTCTGCGAGAAGTTTATCGTTGGTTCCAAGTGCATCCAAAATGGTTACAGTGATACCTTGGTCACATACGTAAAAATAAAATAAAAATGATCATACAAGGGAGTATTTAACTTGTGATTGGATATACTTCTCGAATATTCTATTACTCTAGTTTTTATTTTTCTAGTAGTCATTCCTACATATTGCATTCCACATTTATTACAAGTTAAGCAGTATATAACATTACTGCTGTTACAGTTAGTATCATTACATTCATATGCGTAAATATTTAAACCCGTAACATTTAACATTCTGATAATGTTACTTCAAATAGTGATATTATAAATTCGACAATTATTACTACAGGACATCCCACGTTATTATTGCCAAAATCTTTGAGAACATATAAATTTACTCCATATCTTACCTTTATGAAGTTGGTTGAGGCGTGGTAATTATTGGCTGAAAAAGTGTTTTCTGACCGTTGAATCCGTGTAAGTGGGTGGTCAAACCCCCATACACGGAGGTATCGTCCTGGAAGGTTCGGCAGGGCTGCTGCCAGGGATAGGCACTCCCAAGTTAAGCTCGCATACGGCGGGCGGGGCGTGCAATTAAACACTCTGTCCTCGAGAAAAAGAGCAACCTCGATCACCTACTGACGCATAAGTTGTTTAGCGCCCAGTAGTGTGCGCCAGTCAGCTGATTCTTACCTAAGGCAAAAGGATTCCCACTTCACACTTCCTCAAACAGGTTCGCTGTGAAACACCCTTCGCTTCTCATATGCCTGATGATGCAGTGTACAAGGACCATAGTAGTGACCGATCAAAGCTGATATTGGCTTACCGAGGGTGATAAGGGCCGTCATGAAGATGAGGTAAAATCCGATAATCACCTTACTACTACTACACGTTCTCTACATTAAGAGCGTCTGGTGCTCACAAGGAAGGCCAATCAGGTCATGGTGAGCTTTTTCAAAACGATTTTTTGCATTCTATAGAGTCACATACATGAAGCAAAAACCGGTCCCAAATTTGGCTAAATGGTTTTGGGGGCCTAGAAAATGGTTGATGGTTGGATCCCCACTGGCGAAAAATTTTTGCATTTTTCTAGTTTTCATCCATTGGTGCTCATGTAAGGCCATACGTGCGAAAAATGTGCAAAATTCATTTTTATCCTACCAGGAAACCGCTATCTCCAGTATTTTTGCATACTGAGCAAGTGATTGGTTTGGACCTGCTAACGCTCATAACAGGAGAACTAAGCATTTTCCCGCAAAGCACGTGTGATATTCATGCTCAGGGGATCGAACTACCCTAGTTGAGGAGTTTTCAGCCTTATCGTGATTTGGACCCAGACACGGAAATTTGGGCGAGCAATGGTACTACTACTGCCTCAGTGAAAAGTACTCAACGAAAGGAGGTCGGTAGCCGATATAAGGAAATATTTGCTACCTTTTGTCATCGCACGCTGTTACTAGGTGCAGTTCACTTGGAATGGGCTGATTCTGCACAAGTTCCATTGATTTCTATGGAAGCTGCTAGTTGTTCGTTTGTACAAGTAGAGCAGTGACTGTGTGCCCATGTCCACCCCACTGTCTCGAGTTTTGGTCAAAATCTCATTTTGGACAGTATTTTGAAACTAGGGCTAATTGAGTATACTGAACACGAGTATCACACTAGTTCCGCAGGAAAACGCCTGGCACGCGTCTCAGGGGCGCCAAAGGGTCCAAACACTTCAACCACTGAAAGCTTACAAATGAGGTCAATTCCGTGCAGCAGCGACGAAAATTGCAGTGATTTTGCATGTGCACCAATAGTATAGCGCTGGACAAAGAGAATTAAGAAAATGCAAAAACGAAGACGTCGAGAGGACTCGAACCACAAACACCCACCCACCGTGCCAATGCCATCCCATCCCCGTATCCATTCGGCTATCCAACCACCGCAAGCGTCATACCCTGTGCATCCCCTATCGGTTTTCTTTGCTTCACTTAGCAGTTACCATAAGTGATTCTACATTTTTGAACCAGCTCGCAGTGGTTTTGGCGTAGGTTTGAAAGCAGCTTCTGATATGCATATACTGAAGCTGCTGGAAAGCATTGCACCAAACTGGTCAGAATTGCTTATTTTTAGGCGACTTTTTCACACATTTTGTGGTCTCACAAAACCATTTAGCCGAATTTGTGATCCGTTTTTTTGCTTCATGTATGTGACCCTATAGAATGCAAAAAACCTTTTCGAAAAAGCTCACCATGACCTGATGGGCTTTCCTTGTCAGAGCCACTAGATGATCATATCTTCTGACCTCTTTATTTCTGACCAGTTGGACTATCGCACAGTACTGCGCGGATAACGATAGCACATAGTGGGAAATGGTCGAATCAGCCGATATAAAAGTCCATATCGCACAGTTCCACAATGTGACGAGCACGGTGCTGAGCGTTAATCCAACCCCAAGACAATTAACTTTTTCGCTACTGTAAGAGATAGACTTCCGGTTCATATAAATTGCAGTGAACAGGCTGATATACCGACACATCAACTAAGTGGTTCGCATGATGAAAAGATTTTCTTCGTGTTTCATAACTCTGCTTCCCACATCATTCTCCCCCTCCTCGTGCTATCACAGAACAATCCACTTTCCCTTCCCATTGAGCGCGCTCTACTTAGCAAATAACCCAGAGTACACTGAACAGCGCGCTATGTTGGCGATGTTGTTCAATGTTCGTCTCTTTGTGTTCCTGCAAACTACACCTCCCACTTCCTCAGATTCGCCACGTGTTGGTATCGAGCCTCATTTGTTCACCATAGAATGAAAGCATAGCGATCCCACTTTGTGGGCCTTATATCCAAGTCGGCATCTCTACGCCATTATTTTTCGTCCTACATCACCTCCAAAATTTTTCTTCTAACATCCGACCTGAAAAGGCCTGCTCGATGGCAGACCGGTACAGAATACTGCATTACATGAATTATTCCCAGGGAATCAAGTATATCGTTTCTGAAAACTGACTTTGCAAACAGTTAGATTACCGCTGATCGAAATGGCGGCCACATTCCGGAAAATACTATGGCAACCACTGCTCAAATTACTCACTGTGCAAACAGAAAAACAGATAGACAGGATGCGCTCTGCAAGCCAGCGGCTCGATTCAAATTAAACATCAAAACACGACATCGAAACATGAAGGCCCATCACACCGAGCCACAAACCCGCAGATGACTCAGCAGATTAGCATTAAATAATGGCTAAAGAACATGACAAATTTTCATATCCACAGCCTGAGTCAAACCTCCGTCGAAGAATCTTCGACAGGTGGGTCACACCTGGTTTGCTGGGAAGAGAGGGGGGGTCGTAATCGTTGAGGCAGGCAGTGATCAACGGAAATTCTAATGCTGAGGGTCTTAAAGTATAGGGAGAGATGTGATAAAACTGGTTTTGAACCCGAAACTAACTTAATCATCATGGAAACTTCACGCATGGCGCGATCCACAACGAAGTCAGCAGATGCCGATACCCTTTCTATCGGTTCGCTGGCGAAAAATCAGCTGATATGAACTTTTTCTACAGCCTACTATGATTGCAAGCACTCGATCTGGTGCTAGCGAGCCACTGTGTGGGCACAATCACCATACTGTAATGTGATTGGGTCAAGAATTTTGCAAACGCTGCGCATTATCTATGGACGCCGTCGTCGTCGACGGGCAAATGGTTGCGTGATTTTGACGCCGCGCAATCAATCATTTTTCCAAGGGATTTATTTATTTACTTATTGTATTACATTCAATGGTGCGCTATAAAAACACTAATATAAACAAATTCGGATAGTGAAGGAAAATGACATGCTATCCATGCACGAGCTACTTCGCATGCAGAGACTACTGGTAACTGTGTCAAGGCATGACAAGGCAAACAGGTTGTTCTCCCGGTACGTGAATGAGCCCAAAGCGAGTCCTGATGAAGCGACAACCTCGCAAACCCCCCGGCAACAAAAGCGCACTCATACGGTTAAGTTTGAAGGAAGTTGTGATCCTTTGAAGTGAAACACTTCGAAATTTTTCATAATTTTTCTCGACTGGACACCCATAACGAAAACTACACAACCATTAGGGAAGCCAAGCGGCAAATAGACTGGTCTGGAAAATTATTAAGAAAACAGTTTGCAGTCTTCTCTCTTGTCATTAGAGGACGATCACATCACCCATGGTCAACAACGCTTTCCTTTCGGAATATAAATCTTCAAATTTGCTAGATTATTGTTTCTCTAGACGCTCTTATTTTGGTATATAGGTGATGAGTTCTGTCAGGTTCTTATTTCTCTTATTTTGTCAAAAGTTTGGCCCAGCGTGTTTTTTTTTTTACTACGGGCCCTTAATTTCCTTGATGGCTCGCATTAGCTGGGTAGAAACCACGGATATAGCGGGACCTTAAGAAAAGGGGGGGGGGTCGTATGGGGGGGGGGCCTATTTGAAGGGGAGCCGTATTTTTTGAAAATTTCCTCGACGCCACGCTTGCCCTTGTCCCCGGCCACTTGCATGCGAAAAAGAAGGGGCATTGTAACTGGAATCAGGTGGTAATGGTATTGAAACCTATCAGTACTGTCCCACTTCACGCCGTTTCAGCTTCTATCGCGCTGCTGGTAACCTACCATGAATCTGATGATCTTCCATTCGTAGCATCTTTTTTCATGTAGGTAGGAAGGCGCAAACACGTCGAGCTCCCTTCTCAGTTTAGAACGTTGCGCAATGCAATAACGAAGAACGTTGCGCAATGCAATATCGACCTTTTGAAGTTTAACATTATCGAAGTATGAGCTCTAAGGAACTCTAATAGCAAGAAGGAAATGATAAAAACAAGAACCTTCTTGTCCTTAAAGGCAGGGGGCAATGCGGGCTGAATATGAAATCATCGTCTACAAACGTCGAGGTGCTTAATAGTACAAACAGAAGAAATAACAGAACCCTCTCGTTGTTCATTCTCGAAGGGGGTCGGGCCAAAAAAGAAAGGGGTTGGGATAAAAAAAGTAACGGCCGTTGAAGAAGATGGCTCTTATGAAGCTCGGGAGCGCCCTTTCTCAAATTGCGCCACATATGGTTTTTTGAGATCTTTAGCTTTCATTGCGTGACTCAGTTTAGGAGTTATCGCGACGGGTCAATTTTGAGTGTAGGTTCTATTTTCGAATTGTCATTTCTTATCATTAGGAGAGGTAGTATCAGATGCAGTTACATTTCTCAATGCTATTTTCACCCGGAATATAAAAATAGCAACGGCATACTACATTAGCGAAATGAACATAAAACAATGGGATTAATTCAATGAAACTTGTTGAGCCGCTCCAATAATATTCCAGAAGAAAAAAGCGCGGTTATTTGGGCAGTGGCGATTGGCACTAAATTAATATCTCTCGGAAAAGCTACGCTTATATCAAACATGGAGCGAGGTAAGAACGGTTTCAACAGTATGCACACTAGTTTTCACTGCCGTTTTGAATGTTCCGAACATCTGGACGCTCACTGCTCAAAATCAGGATGTTCAGCTTTTCGATTTTGCTGCTCAGGTGTACGATAGTTTTCACATCTGGCATGTCTGCTTCTCGAAGGCAATGATTTCTATGGCTGCTCAACGTGCCTTTCAATTTCTTCTAGTCCTCAGGTTCATACAGGTGATCACCAAAGATTTGAATTTGTTGAGCACGGGCTGTGTAAAGACTTGATTCGTTACTGCTCCACGGCCGACTATTTTATTATTATTTCGACTCAAAGGGGATTCGGAAATTAAACGCCGCAGTTGTTCTTGCATAATCACGACCGCAGTTGTTTAGCCTGTGTCCGCCTACGAACACGCCGAGTTTATTTCGTAGTGCATAGAGTTTCAGGCCATGCTTGGAAAGCCTGCCTATAATCTTCAAAACATGAGCTGAAGTTCATGGTATTCGAGAATTACTCTGTATCGAAACATTATGCAAATCTAAATGTGGTACAGGTGGGACTTCGAATACTTTGTTCCAAAACACTCAAAGAACTTTTGTAAAAGTGATTGAAAAAAGTTCATGGAAAGGAATCCTAAGATTTATAGCCACCTATCGCGACCTGACGCCTTTGTCAAGCCTGAAGTTGGGAGACTCAGCCGTTTTTGTACTTCACCGACTTGCCGCTGCCACGAGGTCACTCTCACTACCACTTTGATGGGATCACCATCTGATCGTGTCAAAATCCATGGCAGTGTACAACTCTGCTCCACTACCAGAAGCTCCCATCAAGGCGGTAAGGATAGTGATCACGTAGCAGCAGCAAGCCGACAAGTACAGCTGAGCACCTCTCAAAGCGAGTCTTCCTATAACAAGTAATCTGCACGATTTCACGCGTGTTAAAGGCGAGAAGCTCAGAAAGCTTGCCTATGAGGCTTAAAGTGTGAGTTCCTCTTCCAATCGTTTTTGTAAAAGATATCTTATTCTTTTGGAATAAACCCTTGAAGTCTCATACTGTTTTATGCACACTTAGTTTGTGGTATACCACCAGCTATGGAAAAATTAGCATACTTAGCTTTTTCATACTCACCTATAATGATTCGGGATGAGGATGGTTTAGAAATAGTTTTAGTACAATTCGGTGTCGATGTAGCATCCTATATACGTCCCCTACAGGATGCAGCCGTCAGCAGGCTTGGCGCACACGCAAGTAGAACTCCAACCAGAACCTTCGCAGTGATCACTTTTCATAACAATATATCGGCGTGAGAAAAACCATATCAGGGCATAGTGGAAATCTTGGATAGAGAAGGGATGAGCTAAAATCATTTCTGGTCCTTGCATGAAAAGACATAATCGAAAGACAAAGCCAACTCTATCGCAAGTCATGTTCCAACCGTTTCTTCCTATCTTCTGTCTTTTGTTTGGAGCATTATCACAGACGAGCTTCTTCATCAGCTTTCTTAACTGGTTCACACCAGTATCTACAGTCATCACAAATCCACTGTCTGTTCTTTTAAACTTTTTCCCGAATGTGTAAGAATGCATTTTCTTGTCAACAAAGAACGTTTTTGAAAATTCCCTACGTTTTTCAATAAAGGCCGCGATGTGAAAAATTCGGACGAATGGTGGAAAGTTAGATGGAAGTCGAGGTGCTTAGTAAGACGACTGGGAAAAAAACGGAGGAAGTGGCCAGAGATCCGAGAAATAAGTCCCTCACCGTTGATTCTCGACGGAAAGGAACTTTTCGTCAAAAAGCGAGCAGTATGGACGGGTTTTCCATTGGCATATTGCCAAGTCGTGAACACGATAGAAGTTCGGAAATACGACAGCATATTTTTCAGGAGTGGGCTTCAAGCAAAAGCTGAGAAAGCGCGTCGCGATACCTTAAACCCTGCCGCATCTCAATGGTCACTCTCACCGTAGCCAATCATGAATCATTTCGCCTGGAAGCAGAGTCTGTCATCCAATGGAGTCAGCATTGATCATTATGCCGTCTTTACTGCAGGGAGGATTTCGCCATCAATGGGCTTCCTAAGCTCCTACTTCCCATGTGAGTGACTTCTTTTAGAGATAGATTTCTCAATAACCACAGTACCACTAATGCTGCATTTGAGTTTTACAAAAAAAAAAACACGATCTCCGTCACTGCTACGGCAGAGAAGAGGAGCAACTAACGAGTTGCACAGCTACGTCTTTGCACGCGCTGCAAGCAAAACTGCATATTTAAATATAGATGTCAGAGAAAGTCGCAGACTTGTTTCTACAATCCAATGACTCGAGCTACTACGACCAACTTCTACAATCTTTCATGATGCTGTAGAAGTGAGTGGGAAAGGGCGCCTATAGAAAGGTGCACATCTAACATATTTGAGTGATCTTTGAATGGTCAATCTACCACTTCTGCGTATATTTTTGTCTAAGACTTGCTGATGGGAAGCAGGAGTAGCTCTCCCTTCTAGACTTGGTTAAATAATGCCAATAGTGAGACTGTCCACCCTCATTGCGATAGCACCCTCAAAATATCGTAGCTCGATACTCATCCGGAAGAATGTAAGGTCTCCTCCAGTAAGAACTAAGCTCTTTGCAAGAAATCGGTAGCAAGTCATAATTTTTAGACATCTGAACCATTTATGGTAAATGTTATATGAAAATATTCCTGACTCGCATACATCTACGATTTGTGCCGAAAAGAAAGGCTCAGGTTAGAAATAGCAATCCAGAAAGGTGTACTCCACTAGGTGGCGGTAGACGAAGAATAAATTCGGAAATATACAAAAGGTTTCGTGCAGATAATTGCATTTTACAGGCAGACTTTCATAGAACGCTAATTTCACCTTTCAGACACCTTGCTGAAAGGTAAAACTATCTAATCCGCTTTCTGTATCCACATATTCCTGCGCAAATTAAGCGAAACAAGGAAACATACCACAAAGGCTAGTCCCCAGGTAAAAACTAAAAAAAAAGAAAAAACAGAAGTTAAAGAGCAGAAAAGGAATGAAATCTATTGAGGTACCTGAGGCAGCGCTGCCAATTGCTCTAAACACGAAAGGCAAACGGAATGAGAGCATGGCAGAAGCTTCGGCTTTCGAGTAACCTAAAACCGTCAAAAACTAAGCGATAATTAAAATTTGATCCTAAAGAAGCAAATGTCGAAGGCAAGAAGCAAGAAGCGATAAGAAACCATGGAAAGGGGCAGCATCAGCTAACTGGATACTTAACATATTTCCTGCAATGATCCGGCATGTCACCTCGTAGTATTAGTCCCGACACTACCTACTTACGGTCTCTCGGAGCGTGTAACTTCATTCTCTTCTCAAAAGAAATGGCTCAAAGAAGGCACGATGGCACTATAACTAACTAGGTTATTTATGACAATCATAAAATTTACGAAATTTCGTTTCTATAAGCATTTCTCGCTTTTCCATCACCCATTACCTATATCTTAATTATAATTTACAGTTAATTTTCTTGCTTGAGTCTGGTCAACACTCACTTAACCTTCGAAAACACTGAACGTCTAATAGCTCGCCTATGCACTGGATCGACTGATAAGCATATCGGGGAAAATCGGCCTTCCCCACCTCTGGGCTCAAACAGTTAAGTTCATTGGAGCGACTGATAATTAGATAGGAAGAAGAGGACCTTCGAAAAGAAAACAAAAAGCAACGAATGGGAACATCTACTCCTTTTAAACTTCATCCGAAATCCGAAGTGGAATCTAACTGGTTTACCTGCCGCTTCGGAGCATGAAGACTAAAGTAAAATGCAAAAATAAGAAAAATCAGGCAACGTGCACAGGAAACTATGACGACACCCTTCAAGTTTAGCTAATATTAAACTACTTAGGAGCAACTAAACACATATCCGTCTCGGTGAGGACTGTACGTGGGCAATCATATTGCGATGGGGCGATCTCAGCGTTCTTATGCAGGCAAGTGTTAAACGTCATACCCCGTCCGTCGCTTAGTAGTGTATATTTTGCCGGTAAATTTTGACAGCTTTGTAAAAATTGTAGAATTCACACTCAATAAGAGAAAAAGATAGTAAAGCAATGGCAGAATGATATAATAAAGCGTTCAAATCACACCTGATCATAAGTATATAGGCACGTCGAGCAGGTAAGAAATGTTTCCGAGAAGTCTTCCAGATTGATGTTGACGGTTTCGACCAATGTCGACGTATTCATACTACGCAAAGAAACCGCACATAAGCGTGAATATCAAAATTCGGCACGCCCCGTCGGCCTGTCCTACGTGTGGCGCACCGCTGCGGACGACACCAGATCTATTATACGAAGAGTTGCTTTTAGACAAGTACTCGTGGCATTGAAATGAAGCGATGCCATTTAAAAGTGGCAAGTGTTGCGGAGAAACCACACTGACAGCGAAGTGCAGAAGGTGATCCGAGACCGTGGTTAATAAGAAAACAATGATTTCATGGATGTATTCGCTCTGAAGCAAAAGCCTATTTTTGACTAATGCTACAACTGCTTGAGTTATAACATTTCCTTCTATGCTGGTGAAAATTCCTACTAATAAAGGAATGAACCACTAACTGCAAGTAAGACGACAAACAGATAACAATGACTTTCTCCAAATTCAAGAGTTTAGAGTAACACGATCAGAATCTTCACAAAAATCGGCTCAGCTCGGAACTCTGATTCGAAGTAAAGCGAGCGGCACAAATTTTTTGTCGTCTCTCTCGCGGTGGACTCCCCCTTTTTGGGCATACAATAAATTTTTTGCTTTCGTTCTTCACCTGACTAAATTCTACAATCATCAAAGTGTTCTCTAGTGCATCCTTTTCCAATGCTATAAAATAAGTTAAAGGAGTTCTCCCTAATTCAGGGTTAACGCAAAAGCCTAGACAAAAGTAGCGCCGCACGCCAAGCGCAGTGAAGTGGCATCCGCAACTGCATCAGACATTTCAGATAAGTTATTTTAGATATCCACCTCTTTTACTTATGTTCCTACGGAGCTGAAAAGATAAGTTCTACAGATGCAGCCACACAATATTATTACCATACAAAAGGTTCATATCAGCAAGTCATTCATAATCGAAGAGGACTCGTGCCACGACTGCCCCCGAATACTCTGTATTACCCATAATGTGCTCACCCCTTCACCAACTTGAAAGGTAATGTTCCTGTTACAGTAAAAAAGGGATTTCGTTACTTCACTAATACGCCACCAAAACACATCGGCTTCATTATCCGTTAGCCTTTTTCGAGAACGAGTTAATAGTTAACGAGCACTTTGCGTATTCTGCATTCGGAAAGGGAACGCTCAAGTGAAATCATTAAGTTTTTAAAAAGCATCTCTCAACATTTCCTCCTTTTATAAAAGGAAATTTGTCCAGATCAAGATCGAAGGGAAATAACATTCCATTACCATTGGGTTGGTGCATAATTAATGCGGCTTTTTTCAACGATTTCACTTAGCAAAAACAATAATAAAATTTAGTAAAAAAGAGTTTAATAGCAGCGGCGCTCATGTACTATGGGGGTGGCACCCAAAAACACATTTGAAATTACAACAGAGATTTAATTCCATCACAAGTCTTCAAACATGTAATATCAACGTGTCCGATTGTCATCAGGATGTTTTTAGTTCAAAATGTCGAAAGCAAATAAACAAACAAAATCCTGCCTACCATTCATGATCTCCCGTGTGTGTAGTGTCCCCTTTCCCCAAGGCTTAGGCTCAATGCTTGGTCCTAGTTATTTCATTGTCTCTTTTTTGTTCTTTGGGTTTTTAATGTGTCTATTCTAGTATCATGTTTTTTTAATGTGCTAGAAGGTGCTATGATATCAGTGCAAACCGGGATTGTGGTTTTTGCCTAAGCCTTGAGGGGGAAGGAGCTTCGGAAGTGGTGAATATTTTTCAGTGTAGCAAATACTTCTTTCATCCTTTTTCTGGTTTAGGACACTCCTTGGAGCTTCTTCTTAACCTCTCACGGTGAGGAAAAACATTCTACCTCCTAGAAATGATTTTTGAGTGCCACCCCCAGTACATGAGCGCCAAGACAGCATTAGGGATAATACGGTTAATGGGAACTTCCTAAAAAAAAAGTCACTCACACGAAAACTATGGGCCTCAAAAGCTTATTTATGTTCTTGAATCTGAACAAATTTCATTTCATAAAAGGAAAAAATGTTGAGATGCTTTTTGAGAACTTAATGATTTCACTTGACCATTCCCTTCCGAATGCAGAATACGCAAAGTGCCTATTTATGGCGAAATCCCCCGTCGAAAAGCACGCCCCCGAGCTGTAGTGACGGATAAGACCTGACACCTTTGATAAGACCATCCCGCCTCCTAGGGTCGACTTTAATGAAGAATTACTGAGGTATAGGTTATGCGGGAGCGTTTTTACCATCCCAATCAGAAAGTGCTTCTCATTTCGTAGTCCTCAAGTCGTCAATTTCCACTACGGAAAATGTAGCAATGAAAGTCGCATCAATTTATCATCAACCTCATACCTTCACAGTGCCCCTCACTGCGAGCCTCCACACTACAATTCTCTGCTGAAATGTCCTTCGCGAAGGTGGAATTAGTACGCCGGCTGTACGGTGGGGGTCGATAGGTCGAATTTCGAAGTAAGAGCTGTTGGGATTCCGCTCAAGAGGCAATGGGCTAGTACCGCGAGGTACCTTCAAAATGGACAACAAAGAACAGATACAGGTCGGATAAGCAAGATTGAAATGTTAACGGGACAGCAGGGCTTGGTCCTGCAACATTATATTGGTAGACAGTCGCACTGCATTTTTTCGCATTGTAGATTTAGGCGGCAGTGAGCTGTGGCGATTGGTTTGGCTTTCAAGTTCAAAACCGAGCGATTTTTTGAGTAACTAAACTTCGTCCAATGATAGCCTATGGTCTGGACAATGATCATTAACGAAAAACAAAACAATAGAAACGTAGAGGTTGATATGACGAAAGAATGAGTCATGAACTTAGGGAAAAAGATGTGGTAATGAATGTAAGCTACGTAATAAGTCTATCGGCGTTACTTTAACATACAAGTATAGTGCCACGAATCATTCGGAGACTATGACAACACCTATGGCGGTAGTAGCCAAGAATGATCGCAAACAGTGGCCTATGAACAGCTGACAATCGATAGAGAGACACGCGGCGGGCACTGTGCAAGTCTGGTTCGTATCAAACCTCGACTTCGGTGGAAACTCTCTTCTTTGAGGGTACAACGTTTCTGCGCAACCATGAGTTGTCACCACTCACCAGGGCCAAACCTGGGGTCAAGGGAAGTTTTCGAAATACACGCCCAGACCACCTCATCGGTTTAAAATGAACACCGAGGATTCTTCAAGCACTTTTGTAAATACGACCTCCTTTTCCCCAAGCTCAGGAATGCGACTCTCGTTGAGGATAGGAATACGACTCTCGTTGAGGATTTCTTGAGCCGTGCTTAACGCTGTCATTCAGGCGCCATAAGGGAGGGACCGAAGGGGAGAGAGCACGCTCAAGTACTAATGTGCACGACGCACATGAGGTTTTGCGATTTCGTGATGTGCGGAAATTGCAGGCGAACTACAAGGTTTTCGCGAGGTATTAGCCCGGCTCAATTTCCAGTATTTAAATAGACAACCATTGCAAACCGAGTGATTTGACTTTTAGAGAACATGTCTACTGTCTACTCAGTACTTACATTCCAACAAGATTGTCTGAGAAAAACAATAATCTAACAAGATTAAGACCTATCTTGCGAAACGAAAGCGTTGCCGATCATGGGTAATGTGCTCGTCCTCTGATGACAAAAGAGAAGGCCTAATAGTGATGCAAGCTATGGGTCAGAGATAGGGGATGAAAAAACAAGAAAGAATAGTTAGGATACAACAAGGATCTCTATTGCACCTCATGTGATACAAGACGGTTATTCAGGACGGTCACCTATTTCCCGACGTCAAATAAAGTGTCCGTGGTGCAGCCACAGAAAGCGCGCATTAGACGACATTTCAATAAATCCTGCGCATTTCCACTATTTCTTTCTACCAGGTGAGCTTCGCGATCTACATCGCGTTATGTGGTACCGGTGCGAAACGGGCTGCGGGCAAAATGATGCAAAAGAAGTTTCACAGCAACGTGGTATGGCGACAATCAATAGATTTTACATTTATGCTGAGGGATAGTCCATTAACAGCCTTCACTACAAAGGCTTATCATAGCAATACAGTAGGTATCGATATGCATGCAATAAGCTCTATAGAATGTAAGCCTCTCTGAATTGTGTACACCCACTGGTGGTGTCCATCACACTGCTACGCCCTTCGTACGAAAACGGACAATTACGACCCATGGCACGTGATGCTGCAGTTTTTCAACTCCTGCGAATATGATCATTCATTGGGATTTCCATTACCTATTTTCAGCTCTTTGCTTAGAGATCTATGATTTCGATCGATGTCGACCAATAGGACTACATTAAAGTTCTGCAACAGCGTCACCTATTTGCGTGGCTTGCTGATCATATTCCACAATTTCATCTTCTATTCCCCCTCGACGGTCCGACGCCTCATCGTGGCGAGTGGGTGGCAATGGGACTGGACTGCGATGCACAGCGGGAGTCTTTTGCTTCGGCAAATGCTCCTGGCAGGTTCAACCATGCTGAGAAGGAGTAAAGTCCTAGCCAAGAGCGTACCCCCCCCCCTTCCCTCTGTTTCGATGGTTGAGGAAGGGGCCTGCGGACGCGCTGGCAACGCTTCGTCAGAACACCAGGGAACAAACGCTCAACCAGCAGAAAAACAGCCTCATTACCCCGCACACCAGGCTCTGCCGTCTCCGACGTCGGACGGTACGACAACCGGTGAGAGGCGAAGAAATCTCAGGTTGCGCAGGACGTCATGGATTCTGGACAATGACGACACACCTCGTACACGACACGGAGACTGCTTCATGCTCTGCACCTACAACGCCAGAACAGTCTCCTCCAACGCCGATCTCCATGCTCTCCTCGACGCTGCGACTCGCATCAAGTTCCATGTGATCGCGCTACAAGAAACAAAGAGCAGAAGAACCGACGTACGACAGTTCAACGACGGGACTCTTGTTATCCGTAGAAAGAAGATCCCGTCGCGGAATGTCGGAGGCGTTGGATTTGTCGTGCACCCGTCTGTCATCCGCCACGTCGACTCTCACGAGATTCTGTCTCCTCGTTTAGCCATTCTACGCCTTCATCCACCGCATCAGAAGACCATCTCAATCATCAACTGCTACTCACCACACGCAGCAGCTGACGATTCCGAATTGGATGCGTTCTATGAACACCTAGAAGATGTCATCCGCGAGAGAAGTCCTTCTACAAATTCGTTGTCGGTGACTTCAACGCAAGGGTAGGAAAAGGCAACAGCGAGGAACATAGGATCGGAAAATTCAGGATAGGGGATAGGAACGACAACGGAAGTCGTCTCGTTGACCTCATGTCTGCAGCACGTCTCTTCCATGGTAATTCGCTGTTTGAGTAGAAGAACACCGCCGCTGGACATGGGAGTCACCCTCTGGCACGACTCATGCTGAGATCGACCACATTCTGACAAACAGAAGATGGGGCCTCTACGACACCTCCGTGGTGCCATCTTTCTGTTGTGGATCCGATCATCGCCTTCTTCGGGCCAAAATCAGGTTCGACATTCGACTGGAGAAGAACACGCTTCATTCTCTTGTGTGCTTCACGTGCGGCCGGTGCCTATTGTGCTCTACTTGATTTGCTGATTCGGACACCACTGCTGCCGTTATTTGGCTCGTCTATCCGTGTTCCGGCTATTTCCTGGACCTCTCTTCTACGGATCTGCCTACGACCATCCCTTGTGGCGGAGGATTTAAAATATTTTCTGCGCCACTGAAATCGGTAATTCTTTTCTTCGTAAGACAGTGTGGCGGATCGATTAATTCTCATCTTTCGTCACCTATCATCGTCATCTACTACTACTTTTTCTTATTTTTCCCTGGACTGTATAAACGACATGGTTATCTCTTCTTCTCGCTCCTCTTCCGTTCCAGTGAAGCAGTCTCGTATGGATCTCTCGCCTCAACCTCGCAATTCTGCATTGGATCGGTTATGTGGTATGGTGATCGACAAGAAAATGCCCCCATATATGAAGGTCATTATCGATGCGCTAACGGAGACGCGCCGAGAGCTCACTGAAGTGAATAGAAGGACGGCGGAGCTTCTGGAAGACAACAAAAGACTCAGGGAAGAAAACTCATGCTTGAAACTTCAAATTGAAAAACTATTATCTGCTACTTCCAAACCGCTGTCTCAGTGTACTCGTGACTCATCTACTTCCACTTAAACCCAAGTAGGATACTTCTCTTCAGGTTCTTCTAACCCTCATATTGATCCAGACATTGAGCGATCTATTATTATCTCTGGAGTCCCAGAAAGTGGTTCTCGTAGTTCTTTTGAGGCTGTTAACCATGATGTCAATTCTACCAATGCATTACTTGACTTCTTAGGTGTTGAATGTTTCCCTAATTGTGTGTATCGAATGGGAAAACCCAATAAGCAGAGACCCAGATTGCTCAAGGTTGTATAATATTACCAACTAGCCGGTTTCAAAAAGAAGTGTTGAAGCGTGCACTCCGTTTACGATGCTTTCCCCACAAAGGCGTGTACATACGCCCCTCTCTTACTAAGGAGGAAAGAGACCGCAGACGGGAGCAACGTTTTGTTCATAGTCAATCACGTAAAGATAATGATGCTTTGAATATGACTACTGATACTGATCCAAAGTGTACCATGACATCTTCGGGAAACCCTTAAACGCTCACAGGCCATCTCAGGGAAAACTATTATGTATGCTCACAAACATTAGGTCATTAGTAAAAAATGGCAATGCTCTTGCTTTTGAAATGTCGGCTAAAAACTATGACATGGTTCTGCTTACTGAAACTTGGCTAAACGTGCAAAATGAGATTGCCCCTCTCTTATCTCCACTTAGTGCATGTTACACTGCAATTAGATGCGATCGGCTTCACAAAACTGGTGGCGGTGTTATTCTTCTACTTAAAAACCTTTTTTCGTACAGAATCATCTTTCAGGAGTCAGTAAAAGACGCATGTGAGATACTAATCACCGATGTTTTTTTGATTGAAAAAGCGTTACGTTTGATTCTGGTCTATCGTTCACCTAATTGCAACATCTCCAACTCAAGTCAACTATGTAAAGCTATCAGTGATTTTTCTACTGTCCAGGAGCCATGTTTAGTCTTGGGCGATTTCAACATTCCAGATGTAGATTGGAAAGGGGAAAGTCGACTTCTTACATGTCCAGTTATTTCGTCGAATTATTCTCTTCTCACAATTTCAAACAACTAGTTTCTTCTCCAACCAGGGGCGATTCATACCTAGACTTGCTTTTCTGCAATCTCGATGGACTTGTCAATACAGTTGACGTACTCCCTTCAATAGGTAGTAGCGATCACGTTGTTATTGATTTCTCATTAAACATTCGCATTTTGAAGCCTGTCCTGGTTTACAAACCGGACTTTGGAGCTGCCATGTACCCATACATCATGCATTATCTCTGCACAATTGATTGGATAGGTTCACAACTCTGCCCCTTCAGTGAACGATATGTATGAAACTTGCCTAGCAATTCTTCACCATGTAATTATTAAGTGTGTATCATTAGTCAAGGTTGAACCTAAGCAATCACACTTCCCCGTTCACTTACGAAGAATGATTAAGCGACGTAACTCCTTGTGAAATAATGCTGTCTTCATTGGTTCAGAAAATGAGTGGAACAAGTTCAAAGACTACAATGCCAGGCTGGATAAGAAACTACAGAAGTATTCTGAGAGCTTGGAAAAGAAGATCATCGACTCTAGAAATCCCACCAAACTGTACAACTACATAGGATCTAGGATACAAGATAGGAAAGTCATTCCCGCACTGATTAATAATGGTGTGATAGCTTTCACTGAGCGGGACAGAGTTGAAATTCTTGCCAGACAATTCCAGAAAACATCCAGCGTCAACGTTTCCTCACAGGTAGAAGATACCGACGCTCAGTCTGGTTTTCCTGTCATGGAACCAGTAGTTTGGTTTTACAGAGATGATATCGTCAAGCTACTCTCCCAATGGCCCTCACTTCAGTGACCCCTGATTTTATCCCACCTAAATTCATTAAAAAAGTACTCCCTCTGATCGCCTATCCACTTGAATACTTGTTCAAAATATCGTTTATGAGATCTGAGGTTCCAGTTCGGTGGAAGACGTCTTTTGTTATACCGATTCCTAATAAACCTCCATACAGTGATCCTGAAAATTATCGTCCGAGCAGTATAACTTCCGTGTTCGCTAGAACCTTTGAGAAGCTTCTCAAAACGCATATAGTTCAACACTTAGATAAAATTCGTGTCATCCCTCGCTGTCAACATGGCTTCTGGAAAGCTAGATCGACAGAAACAGCTTTGCTTTCCTCACTAAATGACTGGACCAAAGCCTTCGATGCGCGCAAGCCTACTGATGTGATTTATTTCGATTTTGCCAAGGCCTTCGATAAGGTACCCATGCCAAGTTGCTCCACGAATTATTTATGGCCGGTATCCATCCTAGAATTGTCGCCTGGATTAAACATTTTCTCGAAAATCGTACGTACCAAGTTAGAATAGGTCGAACGTACTCCTCAGTCTATCACTCTTCTAGCGGTGTTCCTCAAGGAGGGATTCTATCTCCAATTTTGTTTCTCATACGTTCGACTAGCCTGACGGTATCTCTCAACTTGGTATCAAGTATACAATGTATGCCGATGATGTTAAGATCTATTCTTCTGTTATTTCACCTGAGGATGGGGTTGCCTTTCAACGAGCTATTGATCATGTAACAGTCTGGTCCACAGACTGGGAACTCCCCCTGGCTGCGGAAAAGACAGCCGTTATTCGGATTGGAGGCAGTCTAAACTCTGAATTGTCTGATTACTACATCGGTGATATTCGTCTCAAATACGTCAATGAAGTTAGAGACTTAGGTTCTCTATTGAGCCGCGGGCTATCATTTGATCAGCACTTCAAAAACTTGTTAGCAAAGTCAATTTTAGAATATATAATCTCTTCAAAGCTCTTCGGACTAAAAACTGTAGCACGCTGCTCCATGCTTACAAAACATACGTTCGCCCCCTCCTTGAAAATGGAGCTACGATTTATTCGCCCTATAAGAAAAAAGACAAAGATCTATTAGAAAGTGTTCAGAACAATTTCACTCGTAAGCTTGCTTTGCGTTGCAGTGGTCTCAGTTACCATAGCATCCCAAATGGGATTGAAAGGCGTCGACAGTTTGAATTGCCTAGTTTATCTAGTAAAAGGAAAAGGTTTGATTTGATTATGGCTTATACTGACTGGTAGATCCAATTTAATTTCGTCAGACTTCTTTAATTTCGTTAAGTCCAGAACAAGAGGAGGCAATTTCAAACTCCAGTCGTCGGTAACCAGAACCCAAGTCAGGTTTTACAGCTTCCCAAATAGAGTACTCTCAGATCTCAATAAACTACTTCGGCAAGATATCCTAACTATGTCACTACCCGCTTTCAAGAAGATGGCTACTGACCACTCTACTTTAGGGGTTTCCTGAACTCCCTCCAATAATGCCTGCCACTTGCTGTTGTATTGTATCTTCTCTTTTTCTCATACCTCAGATTGCTCAATTGCTGTGTTTTTAATCCAGTCTCGATGCTGAATGCTCATTGGAAGTTCATTTGTGATTTTGTTTCGCACAATCTCAAGTTGTGCCTTCAAATAAATAAGTAAATAAATAAATAAACACCTGTCACCGGCCGAAGGGGAGGAAGCAAGTCGTGTATGACGAGAACCTTCTGAACGAGGCACTATCCCTTATGACTGGCGAGTCGTGGAGGACCCGACCGAAGACTACGAGCTGCTTCTAAGGGTTGCAAACCTGTGCTGATCTTGCATGTCTTCAACAATCAAGCAGAAGCGATCGGATTTCATCGAGCACCAAGACGCTGCTTGAAATGAGGAGAAGTTTGAGGCTGGATCCAAATGCAACTCATTTCGAGCGACTGGTTATGAATGCCAGTTGCAGAAATGCGTTACAGGAGGATCTTGCGCAGTACAGGAAGAGAAGAGTTCTAGAGGCGGCGCAGGAAAGACGAAGTCTGAAGAAGTGCCGTCGGGACCTGAACGAGTTCAGTATTCCGCTATCATCATTGAAAACTGAAGACGGAACTGTCACCACTTCCCGTTACGAGATGGAGTCAATCACGGAGAGGTTGTACACCAGTCTGTTCCGTTGCACACTACCCCTGCCAGATTCAGACATCCCCGCTGGTGAAACACCACAAGGATTCTGCCGTCTGAAGTGCGAGTCGCAGTTAGGAGTATGAAGAGCGGCACGGCTCCTGGGCCAGACAAGATCTCTGCCGATCTTCTTCGAGCAGGAAACCACGTTCAGCACTCACTAGTCGCGGCACCTATGACGTCCTACCTTCAGAAGGAGCGGATCCCGGATCAATGGAGGAGTTCGCGCACTGTCATCTTGCACAAGAAAGGTGACAGGGATGATCTTCGCAACTACCGACCTATAAGATTGCTGAGCGTGCTCTACAAGCTTTTCACAAAGATCATCCTAACGCGAATATCGCGCACATTGGATGAGGCCCAGCCATACGAACAAGCTGGATTCCGTCAGGGATTCAGCTGCATGGACCACATTCAAACCGTTGCGATGGTCATTGAAGTCTGCAGGGAATACCATCTTCCCCTCGTCCTAACCTTCGTCGATTACGAAAAGGCCTTTGACAGCGTCGAAACGAATGCTATCCTGTCTGCGTTGGTCGACCAAGGAGTGGACGCGTCCCATATTCGAACACTGGCTGACTGCTACCACCGCTGTTCTACGACAATACAGCTCTTCCAACGCCCAATCAACATCTCCATCGGAAAGGGCGTTAGGCAAGGCGACACCATCTCGCCGAAGCTGTTCACTGCCGCATTGCAGGACAAGGGCATATGTGTGGACGGAAAATTACTCTCGAACCTTCGTTTCGCAGACGACATCGTCATCTTTTCGCGTAGTCCAATGAAGCAGAGGCGATGCTCCGAGAGCTGAACGAAGCCGGAAGTAAGATCGGACTGCGGATCAATCGGATGAAGACACAGTTCATGAAGAACGCCTGGTGCGATGGAGGAAATGTCAAAATCGACGGCTCTCCCATCGCCGAAACGAAGTCGTACGTCTATCTTGGGCGTTCCATGAACATGGACAACGAAATGAAGGAAGAGCTCGACAGAAGAAGGAGAGCTGCATGGTCAGCCTACGGGTCTATTAAAGAGGCCACCGACCAGCTGAAGGATCCTGACCTACGCGCCCGTCTATTCGACTCGACAGTCCTTCCTGCTCTGTGTTACGCCGCCGAGACGTGGCCTGATACGTCAGCCACGGCGAAGTCCTTCCAGGTGACTCACAGAGCACTCGAGAGATGTCTTTTGAAGTACACCCGGCTATCTCAATATCGTGCCGGGCTTCGCAGCTCCGATTTGAGGCAGATGTCTCGTCTACGAGACCCTGCGGAATACGCATCGAAGGCCAAACACCGATGGGCCAGTCATATAATGCGGAGAGAAGACGATAGGTGGACAAGAAGAACAGTGGAGTGGAGCCCTGGGATTGTCCACGTCCCCGCGGAAGACCTCCCAAAAGATGGGAGATGTGTTCGTTGAACACGTTAAACTAATGAGAAATTCCAGAACGGCTGATTCTCGTGGTCGCCACCAACGAAGTCAACGAACAAGCTGGATGACAACCGCGAAAGAACGAACCGAATGGAAATCGTGTTGGGGCCCGCACAACCAGTGAGGACGGGCCATCTAAGTATCTAAGTAAGTATTAGGGTACTCACTCAGTGGTATGGCGCATAAGCCGTTTCCAGCCTTTTGCACAAAAACCGATATTTCAACCAATATGCTGATGACGCCCCGTCTACAAGATCAGTTGACATTATTTTTGTCACCTTGGCAGCTTCGAATTACTTCCGCTTTTTCAGCGCTCTAGACCGCTCTGGAGCGGTGTTATATTTTTTATGAGTAGGCACGATATTGTTGATTGCACGTTCCGCCCATTGTAGGCGGGCCTCCACCTACCTCAATAATGTGCAACACCACCTAGACATCACTGATCTCCATCGATCTTTTCGCAGTCTCTGGGCTGCTCCTGACGCAACTTATAAAGGCTTGTAGTAAACATCACCTACGTGGACGTGCTCCGTCAACTGAAGGCGGGTATTCTTCATCTGCTACACACATCCTTACAGTTCAGTTCCCGAAGGCTGGCGGGGCGTGGCCTTACGGACTTTGGTGAGAGTGTGTGGCGGGGTGAGAGAGATCGATCCAAGTCCGTAGGCCTCGCCCTGCCAGCCCTTGGGAAATGGACTGTAATTCATTTTGGCCTACCTATTCCCGACTCCTTGGCTCTTTTGGAAGGAATTGTAGAATTTTGCATCTAAACACCGAACATTTCAACGCATGCCATGCCCACAGTGGGGGAGTCTGACATGATCCACATGTTACCTTTTCATCTCTTAGCAAAGCCCACCCAGGCCTAACTGACCTGACTTCTCCGCTTGTTCTTCAGGTAGTTCTGAGTTTCGTGTGCACAGACAGACAACATGACAGACATACCAAACTCGCGGTTTATATATAGGTTATGATTCTTCATAAGCTACATACACACTTCACTCATTTTGGCCCACCTTATCCCGACTTCTGCACTCTCCTGGAACGAATTATAGAATTGCATCTGAACAGCGAACATTTTAATGAAGACCCAATCCACAGTGTCCACAGGGAGTGGAGTCTGACATGGTCCAGTAAAGTGGTGTGTAGTAAAGACACCCCCTGCACAAACCAATATTTTCAATCAGTATCTGTCGGTGATGCGTGATGTTGTAGGATTTCAACTTCTATGAGGGCGCTTAATCGATAGTATGGTCCATAAGCTTCCTAGCCTTCGGCACAAACACTGATATTTTCAATCGGCACCGTAGCGAAGGCTTCGCCTAACGTGATCATTTGGCATTATTTATGCTACTTGGGCTGTTACATATTACTTTTGTTTTTACCCGGTTCCTAGATCGCTCTAGGGAAGAATTATGTTTCATGAGTGGATACGATTTCGATTGCTTCCTCCGCCCACTGTGGGCGGGTCGCCACTCACTTCGGATATGCTGAACACAACTCAGATCTCGCTGACCTCCACCGATTTTAACTCAGTCTCTACACGGCTCTGAAGCCGGGTTATGAACATTTGTTGTTAGCACCGCCCACTTGGAGCACGCTCCGCCCATTGAAGGTGGGTTTCCCTCAACTGCTACATAACCCGGATCTGATCTTGGTCCTCTCCCTATGTCCGGGCAATTTTGAGACGAAATACAGAATTTTTTAGCACTGATGCGGGCAAAGTGCAGCGCACGCTCCGCCTACTGTGTGGGGAGTCCGTGTGCGCTCTGTACATCTTGGACCATTTTGAGCGGAAGGCTAAAAACGGCTTGTCAACCGTACCATCGAGTGAGTGTCCCACCCAACCCAAACTTTTCCTGACCTCCCCACTTGTTTTTCTGGTAGAACCAAAAAGCGAGCGGACAGACACACAACAGTACAAACACACCAAACTCTTGCTTTATATATAGGGTATGAAAGGTTGAGGCTACAGGATTTCATTTTTGGGCACTCACTCAATGGTATGGGTGATAAGCCGCAATCAGTCTTCCTCTCGAAAACCAATATTTTCAACTAATATCCCAGCTTACGCTCCGTCTACCCTTTCAATATGGTTTATTTTTGTCACCATCAAACATTGCTCGGCTTTTACCCGGTCCCCAGATCGTTATGTAGAGGAAGTATAATTTCTCATGAGTGAACACGACTTCATCTATTCACGCTCCGCTCCACTCCAGGAGGCGGATCTCTCTTACCTTCGACAAACACCATAAACTCACCTTCACCCCTCTCCCTTTTTGGCGACGTCCGAGCTCTTTTGGAACGACTTATAGAATTCTCCACATAAATACCGTTTATTTTAACGCATTTCCCCCCTGAGTGGACGGAGGGTCTTCACATGGTCCATGTGCGCTCTTTACATCCCCTACTACCATGACCCATCCAACCCAAAGTTGTCCCAACCTCTTCCGCTTGTTTCTCAGTTTATGTCGATTTTTGTGAGGGCAGACAAGCAGAATAACAGACAAACTGATTCCCTGGTCTATATATAGGTGATGAAAGGTTGGCATTCCTAGGCTGCTCTTTAGACGAGTTATGAAGTTGATCGTGGTGAGCACTGCCTATTTGGGGCACGCTCCCCCTACTGAAGGCGAGCCTTTCTTAACTACATAGAAACAAACTCAATCCCTCGCCCTTACCCAAGTTTTCTCTACGTTCGTATTCTTTTGCAACGATATACAGGGTGCGCCAAAATTACGTGCGCGAGGTTGCGGTGCTTGATCTGTTTATTTTTTTGTAGCGATGAGGGGTCAAATGGCTACAGGGCTTTCAATCTGGCTCTCTTCTATCACCATTCAAAAACACAGTCATCAGCGTTCGTTTCTCATAAAGTGGTTGGCTCTCATACTCTCCGATCAGCTCGTTGAACCATTCAGGTTGGCGCGCGACCGCGACATTGTCTTCTCCAATGAAAAATTCTTCACGATGGAGTCGACCTTCAACTGGCAAAATGATCGTGTGTTTTGCACATCCCTTGAAGAGGCTAACGACAATGGGAGAATACAAAGCGTTTTGGTTATCCAAAGAAAATCATGGTTTGGGCCATCACTGCGTATGGAGCCGAGCCAGCACTCATTTTTATCGAAGAATTTACCAAAATCAACATAGAAGTTTACTTGGAAATCTTACTGAATGACACCTTGGTGCCGTGGACAAAGTGCCATTTCGGACCTCGCTCATTCGTGTTTCAGAACGATACGGCACCGGCCCATAGATAAAAGGTGACAAGCAGTGGTGTCAAGACAACCTCCCAAGCAACGTCAGTGCTCAGAATTGGCCATCGAGTAGTCCCGATCTTAATCCGATGGACCATTCTGTATGGTCCTACTTGGAGAGCAAGGCCTGCTCGAAGCAGCATCACACGATTGAAGCCCTAGAGAAGGACCTGAAGAAAGCTTGAGATCAAATCTTCCCGGAGTACCTGCGCGCCACGGTGGACCACTTCCCATCTCGTCTTCGGGCCTGCATCCGTGCCAAAGGAGGACATTTTGAGTTGTAATCATATATTTTGTTGCTTAATGCTATCAATAAATTGTTACCAAAAAAACAGTCCGCAACTCTTTGTTTAGCCGTTTCTACAACGGTGGATATCTGCGCACGTAATTTTGGCGCACCCTGTATATTGGGTCATTCCATAAGTAGTGTCGTTTTTTTTTCAAGCAAAAATTTTTGCCACACGTCACAAGTTTTTGCAGCAAATTTATATAATTCGGAAGGAAATTCTCTGCTCTACAAAATGGCTTACTTAGTTCTCGAGTATGTTAGAAAGGCGCCGACATTTAGGCCGGCGAAGACGTAGGTCCAGCAGACGAAAATTGGCCAAACCGGCAATCAATTAAAACACTACATTTTGCTCGAGGAAAACTAACCAACCATGTGTTGCGTACTCAGCCCCGATCTCTCCTGTAAGTTCCACCAGTCGGTTGCTTGAAAAGTCACGTCGCTCTTTTTCCACATTTAGTTTTTCTGCCACAACTCGGTGATTTTTGACAATTTCTTCGAACAAAGGCAAGAAAATTTTCTCAATCAATCAGTTGAGAGAGCGGTGAAATGTTAAGAACAGGTGGTGCCTAGGAACAGGGAAACACCTTTGACCGGATTCTTAAGTTTCTCATAAAAAAAATAAATCGTGAAAAATGTCAACTGGACCCCCATCACATAGTATTAAAACTCAATCTGAATCGCAGCCAAAACAAACTAGAAAGATGTTTTCGACAGAGCAGAAAAAGTCCTTCGAAGGGGTTCATAAAACAACTCTAAGCAAGAAGTTCGAAAGAAAAAATTTCATTTTGAATAAATGTGGGTGCTTTCGGAAGAAGGATTTTAGAAAAATAACGACACGACTTCTTGATCAACTAAATATTGGAAATTGTAGAAGAGGTCAGGACTAACACGGAAGGCCCACCAGGTCATGGTGAGCTTTCTCAAAACGGTTTTTTGCATTTTATAGGGTTACATACATGAAGCAAAAAACCGGTCTCAGATTCGGCTAAATGGTTTTGGGGGGCCCAGAAAATGGTCAATGGTTCGATCCCCCCTGAGGCCAAATTTTTGCATTTATCTAGTTTTCATCAATTTGTGCTCATGTGTGACCGCACGTACAAAATGTGTGCAAAATCAATTTTCATCCTGCCAGGGAACCGCTATCTTCAGTATTTTTGCGTATTAGGCGAATGATTCGCTTGGACCTGCCAACGCCCATAACAAGGAAACTAGGGGTTTTCCCACAAAGCACGTGTGATATTCATGCTCAGGGGGTCGAATTACCCCGGGTAGCATGTAATCAACCTGATCGTGGTTTTGACCCAAACTTGGAAATCAGGTGACCAATAGAACTACTACTACTACCATAGTAAAGAACACTCAACGAAAGGAGGTCGGTAGCCGATATAAGGGAATGTCTGCTACCTTTTTCCAACGCATAGTATTGCTGGGTGCAGTTTACTTGGAATGCGTTGATTTTGCACATGCTCCATTGCATTATCGAGGCTGCTAGTTGTTCGTCTGTGCAAGTAGAGCAATGACTGTGTGCCCATGTCCATCCCATTGTCTCGAGTTTGGGTCGAAATCTCAATTTGGGTAATATCCTGTATCTAGGGCTAATTGGGTCTCCTGAGCACGAATATCACACTAGTTTCGCACGAAAACGCTGGGTACGCGTGCTAGGGGCGCCGAAGGGTCCAAATAAGTTAGCCACTGAAAACTTGTAAACGGGGTCTGTTTGGTGCACCAGCAACGAAAATCGCACCCATTTTGCATGTGTGTAAGTAGTTTAGCTCTAGGCAAGGAAAATTAAGAAAATGCAAAAACGTGGACGTCGAGAGGAGTTGAACTACAGTTGCCTCCTCCACAAGCCAATGACAGTCCATCCCCCTATCCATTCGGCCATCCACCCACTGCAAGCACAGTGACCTGTGCACCCCTATGAGTCTCATTTGCTTCGTTTAGCACTTACCTTAAGAGATTCTACAGTTTTTGAACCAGTTTGCAGTGGTTCTGGCGTGTGTTCGAAGACAGTCTTCTGATATGCATATACTGCACGCCGCAGCTATAAAGCATTGCAGCAATGGTCAAAATTGCTTCTTTCTAAGAAACTTTTGTCACTCATTTTTTGGGCCTCCCAAAACCATTTAGCCGAATTTGAGCCCGGTTTTTCGCTTTATGTATGAGACCTTATAAAATGCAAAAACCCGTTTTGAAAAAGCTCACCATGACCTGATGGGCCTTCCTTGTAAGTACGCGACACATGACTTGTTGATTTTCCTAAAGTGAAATATAGTGTTTCAATTGATTGCCGGTTTGGTCAATTTTTGTCGGCCGGACCTACCACTTCGCCAGCCTAAATGTCGGCCCCATTCTAACAAACTCAAAAACCATACATGTCATTTTGTAGAGCAGGAGAACCTCTTTCAAATGATATATGAAATGCTGCGGAAACTTGTAATTTCATAGGAAAAATTTACGCTCGAAAAAAAAACGACATTACTTTTGGAATGACCCAATAGAACTTCGGCGCTGTCGCAAAGAGAGAGGGAGGTGCATCCCATCATAAACCAAGTCTAGAGGAAGAACAGAATTCTGTCTTTCTACTCAGCCTTAGGCAAAAAATGGGCCCCAATGTGCATAAACACCCCTCAAGGATCCCTCCGAGATGGCTAGATATGCAACAATTTGTGAAATGTCCCTCATTGGGAAGACACCAATTTTGCCAAACACCGAACATTTTGACCACAAACCCCACCCACAGTAGGCGTAGTCTCACATAGTTGTGCACTCTGCGAACTTCTACCATGCCCCACCTGAGCCATACTTGAACCGTGTTCCCCGTTTGTTTTTCAGGCGGTACTGAATTTTAGACAGACAGACATGCAAAATGACAAACACACCAAACTACTGGTTTATAAATAGGCTATGACAGGTTCTGATGACAATGTGCTGAATACAGCTTAGACTTCGCTCCTCGCCTTCTGGAAGTGACGCCCCTAAACCCGACTTAACCCACTTTTCCTGACGTTCCAGCAATTTTGAGACGAATTATAGAATTTCACACCCAAACACCGACCATTTTAACGCAAGCCCCGCCCACAGTAGGGGAGTCCTACAATGCATATGTGCGCTCTGTAAATCTTGGACCATGCCCCAATCAATCTAGACTTGACCTGATCTCCCCATTCGCCTTTCTGGCAAAACCGAGAATCGAGCGGGCAAACAAACATCCGTACAAACAAACACACCAAACTCCTGGTTTATATATAGGGTATGATCTCATCTTGCTCCACCATCTCCCGATGTTCGGGCTATTTTGAGACGAATTATAGAATTTTGGCATTCACATGAGAACAATGCAACGCACACCCCGCCCACTGTGGGCGGAGTCCCACATTGTACATGTGCGCTCTGACATTTTGGACCACGCCCCACCCAACCCCAACTTGACCTGACCTCCCCCACTGTAAACCGGGAATCGAGCGGGCAGGAAAACAAACATTCGTACAAACAAACACATCAAACTCCTAATTTACATATATGGTATGATTGATCGGTGATGCATGGTGTTGTGGAATTTCAATTTTTTATGAGGGCACTTAACCAATAGTATAGTCGATAAACCGTTTCCGGGCTTCTGCACAAAAACCGATATTCTCAATCGATATCGATCGATTCAATCAATATCGACAAAGTCGATGTGCTCTCTGTACATCACTCACCATGCCCCACCCAACCCACACTTGAGCCGACTTTCGCGCTAATTTCTGAGGTTATGTCGAGTTGCGGGTGACAGAGCGAAAACAGCATTACAAACACACCAAACCCCTGGTTCATATATAGGGTTTAGGTTATGATAGATAGATATCCCGACACCTGGGCTCTTTTCGAACCAACTATATAATTTTGCATCCAAACACCGAACATTTTAGCGCAGGCCCCGTCAACAGTGTCTACAGGGGGCGGAGTTTGACATGGTCCAGTAAAGTGGTGTGCAGTAACGACACCTTCTGCACAAAAACCTATATTCAATCAGTATCTGTCGGTGATGCGTGATGTTGTAGAATTTCAACTTCTATGAGGGCACTCACTCAGTGGTATGGACCTTGAGCCGTTTGCAGCCTTCTGCACAAAAACCGATATTTTCGATCAATGTCGATCGACTCAATCAATATCAACAAAGTCGATGTCCGCTCTGTACATCTCCTACCATTCCCCACCCAAACCACGCTTGAGCTGACCTTTTCCGCTGATTTGTGAGGGTATGTCGAGTGTCGAGTACCTCAAACTTGGGTAATTGAACCAACAGGGTGGACAGACAACAGTACAAACAGGCCAAACTCCTGGTTTATATATAAAGTATGATATTATGCACTTCACGTGTTAGTCTCCTTATTGCCTTTATGAAGAGCAATGAGTCATGAACTTTATATTGACCTGCAATGATGAACTGCTTCGAAGTGTACTTTGGATAGATTGGATTTCTTGATCGAGGATGGGCCTTTGACGTGCTTGCTCCTCTTTGGTTGTGAAATCTTGATCATTTATACAATTTTTGATTCAGACGGGCACATTTGTGATCTTTACTCACTCTTCGTTTCCTACGTTGTATAACCTTTATAATACTTGCGCCGAAGTTAAGAAATACTTAACGCTTTTGCCATCGTTTTATTTTTAGTTGATCTGCAGTAATGGATCCTGATTCTGGCAACTGTACTGCAGACGGAGAAAATCGTTATGTTAATGCCAGAGGTTCGTTTTTGTTTCGTACATGTAGTTTGATCTCTTGCCCTAGCGATACCAATGAACATGTGGTTTGTTGCAGTAATGAATCCGAATTCCGACAATTAAACTGCAGACGGAGAAAATCGTGATGAAAATACCAAAGGTTTGTTTTTGTCTTGCATGAGTACATTAATTTCCTGCCCTAACGATACCAATGAAAATTGTTCGTTGCAGTACTGAAACCGAATTCTGACAATTACCCTACAGAGAGAGAAATTCGTGATGATAATACCAAAGGTTCGTTTTTGTTTTGTACATACAGTTTGATCTCTTGCCCTAGCGATACCATTGAACATGTGGTTTGTTGCAGTACTAGAACCGAATTCTGGCAACTACCCTACAGACAGAGAAATTCGTGATGAAAATATCAAAGGTATGTTAACGTCTTGCATGAGTAGATTAGTTTCCTGTCCAAAGGATACCAATGAAAATGTTGTTCGTTGCAGTACTGAAACCGAATTCTAACAATTACCCTACAGACAGAGAAATTCGTGATGAAAATACCAAATTTTTGTTATTGTCTTGCATGAGTAGATTAATTTCCTGCCCTTACGATACCAATGAAAATGTTGTTTGATGCACTACTGAAACCGAATTCTAACAATTACCCTACAGACAGAGTAATTCGTGAAGAATACCAAATTTTTGTTATTGTCTTGCATGAGTAGATTAATTTCCTGCCCTAACGATACCAATGAAAATGTTGTTTGTTGCAGTGCTGAAACCGAATCCTTACAACTACACTGCAGACAGAGGAAATCGTAATGAAAATGCCAACGGTTTGATTTTTATTCGGTATACATCGTTCAATCTCCCGCCCTAACGATGCCTGAACATGTTGTTTGTTGCAGCTCTCAACTGCCTGTGTCCCGAATGCGGAGCTATTTGCTTCGCGGCGCCCTACTCGAAATCACGCGGTAGCCTTTTTCTGCTATTTATCCAACCCTCGAGTGTATGCAATCGTATTCCTTCTAAAGATTACCGCTTCCCCTGTTTTCTGACCAGAAATGATCATCGACATGGCTGCATAGAAAAAAGTGACCTCATTAGATTCTGCTCGCTTTCGGCGATATTCAACACCTAGAGACACACTCAACAAAAAATACTGTTCTCTAGGTGATCAGATATAAAGAAGCTGTGTTTCCCTTTTGCGATTCGTGGGTAAGTTGCAAGTGCACGTAGGCCTCTCACATCTAGTGGTATTGGTTCGATAGCGTGGTTTTTCCCTTCAAAGGTTTGTCACGTGCCCCAGTGCATCTCGCATCTCTGTTTCTTCTCCCTCTTAACCGTTTCTCTTCGTTTACGTTTCTCCCTTCCTAAAGCACAGCCTCTGTTGCTATGAAAAGTGATAGGGGTGAGAGGCCTCAAACTGAAATTTATGGATGGTTTTCGGTTTTCTTTACCCTTTCGAAGGGACGAATAGTCCAACTATATTTTCGTTTTGATGCGAGAACCCAAGCAGGATGATCATGGGATGCGCTTGTGAAATCTTACCGTGAATTTGTGCACCCATCCTGTGTAACTGAAATGTGGAACAGTGGGCATTAGTGGGTTGTAAAATGGAGAAAAACCTATCAAAATTGCCAAAAATTTATAATAGGACCAGGGGTCTGGCCTTAACGTTTCATCTTACTTTACCCTATCCATGAAATTCACTTCTGCCACCATTGCTACAGTCCGCCCACATTTTCTGATTAATCGACACCTTGTGACGGATTAAACACACGCAAACTGTCGCATCGTCACGACTTAGTTCAAAGTAAACGAAATGGGCAATGGTGTAGAGCATTGGATTCAACTCGACACGGCGAGTTCAAACTTTCATAAAAATTGCGTTCCAAGTTTCAAGACTACCTTTTCCCTTCAAGCAGTTCTACGACTATTTCATCAATTTTTAGGGGTAATTCACATGTTCAACGGTGGCTCCCCCATGTTTCGCAGGAGCGTCACTTTCTAGTGCGTTATCTTAAAGTTGCAGAATCCTTCTAACAATAAGCATGGGCTTTTCACGATATTTTCAAAACTTTTGGATCTTATCTCGCTAACATCGATCGAGAAATCGAAGGAAGCAGTCGCCTTTCACAGACTACAGTACCGCTACTAATTTGTGGTCAATCGACACCAAAAAACGGATAAGCCATTTCTTCGCCTTTCAGCTATAACTTTGTTCACAGTTCCTCAAACATAAGGAAAAAAGAACAAATGGAGATCTCTGCTCAAGGCGAATATAAGAGTCTGTGAAACTTTTACAGTGTGTCCCAAAAGTGTAGGTCTACCCTATTTTTCATCCATATCCCCAGAATGGACCAGTGATTCCTTTCCAAATTTTTATCTGTGGTACCTGATCACTAAAGCGATCAAACGCCTGAGTAAAACTGGAGACATAAAATTGCAAAATTTTATTTGCTTTTTTTTTTCAAAAATAAGGGTGTCCCAAAAGTATAGGTCCACTCCGTGTTTCCGCCTTGCTTCCATCGAAAGGTAAGTTGTGCAGTAGATGTGTTGACACATCCTTCTGAGATTTACTCTACAGTGCCATGCCACGCGGTACGCATTTATCCGAGTACGAAAAAGGGCAAATTCTGGCCTACAAGAATGAGGGACTCAGCAATCGCAAAGTTTATGAGAAGATGTGCTTATCCCACAACTTGATCAGCAGCTTCTGTCGCAACATGGACCTGTACGGAATTAAAAAGAGAAGTGGAAGACCGTAGAAGCTTTCTAAGAGGCAGAAGCGTCGGATCCTCGACGCTACGTCCAATTCCAGAAAGGGTGTTTGTCGGCTGTGCAGGGAACCGGCACCTAATGTATGTATTAGGTTGTTCCAAAAGTCTTGTAGTATTTTTTCAAAAAAAAAATCAGTCACCCTTGTTCGCTTCGAGGCAGGTCCAGGCGGCTTAGGAATATGGTAGAACATTCCTAAGCTTTCTAGTAAAATATATATTAACCCACCAGATCACGTGGAGAGAGCTACAATGCCCGTTGTCGATACCCACCCAACTCGCGGTGTCATCTGTTATTAGCGGTCCTGCGGTACCAAAACGACGGAAGTTTGCCACTCCATCAGCGCTGCATTGGGCAAGGGATGTGTGAGCTACGTGACCGTGCGCCGTTGGTTCATCAGCTTCAGCAACGGCGAGATTGACGTGAAGGGCAAACCACGCTTGGGACTGTGCTGGTCCTGGGACGCGGAAGGAATGCTTTTCCGCGAGGTGCTGGTACAAGGCGAGACTGTCACCGCTACCGTGTGCACCCACCAGCTCCAGCAGCTCGCTGTCGCTGTTCGAGAAAAGCTCCAAAAAAGGTCCGCGGTCAAGGTCCGCGGTCACCCTCCCATGACGACGCCCCCTCCCATTTCACGAAAAGTACCTAGGCCAAGCTACACGAGCTTGGCTGGGATGTCCTGCCCTACAGGCCATACTCTCCAGACACTGCCCCTTCTGACTATCACCTTCCTCATCCTCTTGAACAGGGCACTCCGGGAGTCGAGGATTCCTCGACGGGGGGGGGTCGCACTCGACCGGACAGGAGGGGGGGGGGTCGCATCTGTAGCTAAGCGATTATTTTATGGAAATTTCCTCTAGCCCATCGTACAGTCGATATCTGTCTCTCATACACGAAAAGAGCCACACAAGAACGATTATTCAGGACGATCACCCATTTCCCTCCGTCAAAGAAAATGTCTGTGGTGCAGTGCCGTTGCTCTAGCCGTCTGGGGCTCTCCTAGATTTGCCTGAGCCTTTCATAGGAGGAGCATGTTCTCTAGCCGTCTGGGACTCTCCCAAATTACATTCTCTTTGATGTCAGGGAAACGGGTGACTGCCCCGAATAATCGTTCTTGTTGACAAGGCTCCTCTCCTGAAAGGCTTAGGCAAATCTAGGAGAGCCCCAGACGGTTAGAGCAACGGCACTGCAGTACAGACATTTTATTTGACGGCGGGAAATGGGTGATCGTCCTGAATAATCGTTCTTGTAAGAGCCACCGCTACCTCGCTGGCTGATTGGCAAATGGGTGTGGGCCATCTTGAAAAGGTGGCCGCCATCATTCATGGGTTCGTTACGCGTTTAGCACTCACCATTGCGCTGCCATGATGACACACACCTCATCGTTAAGGAAGGGCCTATCTACTTGCGGATAGAACCAAGATACCCATATTACCGTAAACTATACGTTTATGTTAATGCATTGCTACAATAGAGTTCATTGATGCGTGCAAGAACGACATGTCGGTATCCATTTAGGAGAAGAAAAATACATTTTTATTTTAGGCTACACCAGTCATACTATGAACGGCGTTTAATGGAGACAAGCAGTCCAGCTAAGCATGCCTGTTGTTCACGTTTTTGAGTTGTTATAATTTTGTTGCAGTGGTGCATGTAAATGATTGTACAAATAAAAATTAAAGCCCTATGGAATGTCTCTATCAATATTATGATCATCACGAAGAGCACCAGAAGAAAAGATCATTGCTTTCGCTGTTTCATGATCCTCTTTTGATAGTCGTATGTCGTGTGCATCTGGTCTGCTATTGAGCTTTTGCAAGATCATAGAGTGCTGGGCAGATAGCTTCACCAGATCTTGTGCAGCACCTGAAATCCTGCGCTTCAACTATCATTGAAGAGGCATGAACTGGAAAAAAAGATACCTGAAATAATTGACTCTTCAACATGCTTCATGAAGCTGTCGGAACTTTTAAACGTTGATGGCATGTGAGGCGAAAGTCCTAAACCAGGGAGTGGGTTGAGCCACCGATTAGCCAGAGTTTTGGGCGTAACGAAGGAAGGCGGCGAAGTTGACAACAAAGTATTCATTCTCTGAAGAGGAAGCATACTGCTCCTTTCCTCAGAGGGAACGAAGACAACGAAATTTTTGATCCTGCTCGAGAGCCACCGCTGGCTTGATGGCGACACTGGAATCTTTTCCGCGTTGTAAGTAGGATGACCGCTTTCAGAAGTTTTGACAAAGCTGAATTTGCTTACGAAGTAGTTGCGGTCTTCGTTGGTTCTGAGATAAACAAGGAGAAAAATTGTCTGAAAGCCTCGCTCGTTGCTAGATGGCTGTGACAACTTGCTGAAGAAACGGGTTATACTTTTATCGCACGGTTGCACACCTGGCCTGTTGCAGTTAGGCCAATTCACAAAACGTGAACACTTTGCCGTTTTCTGGTTAATGTCGTGAAATGTAAAGTCCATACGTATAGTTCCATCTTTTGAACTTCCCACAACGAAGAACTCCTCCAATCTATGTCTGGAATCCCGTGACCAGTTTATTGAAGTCCACGAAACTTATCAAAGCAAAGTCATCGGGCTTGCCAGCCTGAAAATTAGACATTGTAACAAAACTACTAGTTAGTCGACAGAGAATGGTATCTCACCCAAATTGACTTAGTTTCCAGGACAAGTATTCCATAATCGTTGAGCTTCAGATTTCGAGAAGCGTCGCTGTCGCTGCACCCTTGACTGAGGGAAAGCTCCAGAAATTGTGTGGAGGCAATGGTGGCGAAGCCGAGCGATGATATCTCGTTGAAAACAGGAAAGCATTCCTCAGCAGAGATCACATGGACAACAAGTCCAAGGAAAATGACTATGCGTGCGTAGACGAAAATGACCAATCTTTGTAGCAATTTTCAAGCACTTGTAACAATTCTTTGCAAAAGGATCTGCAAATGAAGTGAATTAATAAGTTGATGGATAAGGCAGTAACTTATGGCATCAACATAAGTTGGTTTTACTAGATGTCTTTATCAAGTTAACAAAGACCAAAGAGAAAGAAAGCAAGTAAGAATACGGCCACACTGAGCATATGACAGAGCGAGCCCTTTTATATGAGGGAATGGCGGCTATCGATTATAAAGTGCAGGGACAATGCAGCGCTGCGCTGTTCATGCACTTTGTCACCTTTCGTGAAACACCCTTTCAATGTTATCTGCAACTCGTAGCAGGAGCCCAGTGCATGGCGGATCCCTTAAGCGAAGCCACAAGTGTATGTCCTATCTGATGGCCACACGAGATCATCTTACTAGGCCAACCACCCTTCTAGTTACATCTACTGACCTTCCAATCACATCTACGGCGAAAGTAGGAGGCATGGCGCATACCCAGAGCAAGGACGGAGAACGCTAAGGTGTTTGTTTTACTGCACTGCTACCAGCAAAATTGTTTAGAAAGTATGAGGCTGCCTTTGAGGAGGTTTTGAACGCTCTCTGTGCGACGCTGTCACGCTCTTGATGGCAAAAAAATTTTCCTCGACATTTCCTCGACTCACGTTTCTCAAGAACTAAGCAACGTACAAAGGAGTTTGAGGGCGCGTTGGAAAGAACAAAGTCTCTAGTTTCAGAAAAACAACTGAGGTTGCAAAACATGCAGCACAAAAAAAGTTATAGCTGTTAGAAGCCAAAAAACCCGCATGCAATTTTCATTTTCCTCGACTAATCCTCGACTCGCATTCCTCTCTCATTTCTGAACATTTGAAGCAACTAAAGTAGTCATTAGAAAGAGCAAACCTAGCTCTTTCTAAAAAACACCTGAAGTCCCAAATCATAGAATATGAGGAAAGTTATGGTCGTTAAAACAAGGTCTACTTTCGCGATTTTCAGCCATTTTTGTCGATTAGCGCGCTCCAGGTCCGCACGCCGCGACGCAACCGCAGCGCTTCGAATGTTACCGCGAATTTCAAGTTTTTGAATTTTTAATAGGTATTTTTCATGATTTTCTCTGTTATTTTCTATGTTTTTTATGTTTTTATGTTCATGTTTCGTTGTGCTTTATGTTTAAATGTGTTTAATGTTTGTTTATATGTTTTTTTCAGGTTTCGTCAATACTCGAGCCCGCCGTTCATCGCATCGAAGTATGTTGCATTTCTTTCAGAATTAGTCATGTATTTTGACTATTTATCGTAACTATTCGTATACTTCCTATCATGCTCTACTTTTGAACGTGTTTAATGTTTGTTTATATGTGTTTTTTTTTTCAGGTTTCGTCAATACTCGAGGCCGCCGTTCATCGCATCGAAGTATGTTGCATTTCTTTCAGAATTAGTCATGTATTTTGACTATTTATCGTAACTATTCGTATACTTCCTATCATGCTCTACTTTTGAACGTGTTTAATGTTTGTTTATATGTGTTTTTTTTTCAGGTTTCGTCAATACTCGAGGCCGCCGTTCATCGCATCAAGGTATGTTGCATTTCTTTCAGAATTAGTCATGTATTTTGACTATTTATCGTAACTATTTTCATAGTTCCTATCATACTCTATTTTTGAACGTGTTTAATGTTTGTTTATATGTGTTTTTTTTTCAGGTTTCGTCAATACTCGAGGCCGCCGTTCATCGCATCAAGGTATGTTGCATTTCTTTCACAATTAGTCATGTATTTTGACTATTTATCGTAACTATTCTTCATAGTTCCTATCATACTCTATTTTTGAACGTGTTTAATGTTTGGTTATATGTTTTTTTTTTCAGGTTTTGTCAATACTCGAGGCCGCCGTTCATCGCATCAAGGTATGTTGCATTTCTTTCAGAATTAGTCATGTATTTTGACTATTTATCGTAACTATTCTTCATAGTTCCTATCATACTCTATTTTTGAATGTGTTTAATGTTTGTTTATATTTTTTTGGGCTTCCTTCATGTGATTCTATTACATGTTTCCTTATCTGAAGCTTTGAGATGCCATCGTTTCACCGGGACGCAGGGTCAAGCCTCCGTTGAGGAGTCCTCAACGAGAGGGGTCGTATTTGGCCCGCTAGGAGGGGGGGGGTCGTAAACGTTGAGGTAGGCAGTGATCAACAGAATTTCTCAGGCTGAACCGTCTAAAGTATGAGGGGAGAAATGATAAAACTGACTAAATGGGTGCGAATCGAAATTAGTTTAAGTGAATCACCATGGAAACCTCATGCATGGCGCGATCCTCAACGAAACCGGTCTATGCCAATAATCCCATCACTGTTCTCCTGATACCGAAACCACGTACAGAGGCACCTCCGAAATTCCGATTATCCGGAGAAAGCGATATCCATCAACGGGTAGAAACAATGAGTTGAAAACGAAAAATTAGGTGATATGGACTTCTTTCATATCTTACTACGTTTGCAAGTACGTAATCAGGTGTTAGCGGCCATTATGCGAACCGGGAAAACGTTTGTATTCATTGCGAATGTGGATGAAATCCTCATGCATGGCGCATCCCATAGAGAAGCTGACCGACGCTTCTCGCCCTCCCACTAGGTCTTCGAGAGCGAAGGATGCATACTAGAGAAATTTCAGTAACAATGAATCAATTTTTCGGAAGAAACTTGGGGAGATATCGCAAATTTACGAAAAATTTTTTTCTAAACTGGCTTTCCTAAAAAATTATTCCTTCATTGTGGAGATATGGCATAGCTCAAGCAAGAGCACGAAAAAACGCACTCATATGGTTAAGTTTGAAGGAAGTTATGACCAATTAAAGTGGAACACTTCAATTTTTCAAAATTTTCCTCATCTAATCCTCATCTGGCTTCCCTCAAAATAACTTTTCATTTGGAAGCGGCAACCTCGCAGACTCCGCTTCAACGAATTGCACTCATATGGTTAAGTTTGAAGGAAGTTATGGTCATTTCCGTGAAACACTTCGAAATTTTCCTCATCTAATCCTCATCTGGAAACCCATATCGAGAACTGAGCAACCACTGGGGAAAGCAAGCGGCCAATAGATAGGTCCGAGGGAGCTATTCGGAAAACAGTTTACAGATGTTTGAAAGATGGGCTCTAGGTAAAGTTTAAAGTATTCAAATGCGTCCGAATTTACAAGGGAAGGACTCGAGGTCGAAGTGGCCATTCGGAATAGGACTCATATGGTCCGATGCATTTTCGGACGCTGATCCCGTTTTCGATGGAAAGTCGGCTCAAATACACCACAAGCCAGTAAATTGCCAGGAGTCGCTTAGCGGAGAAGTAAGTGTCTCGCTCAATAGGCTGAAGAGTATGGTTCGGATCCCTTGATGACACCCTCTTTTGCAATTGGTTGAACTTTTTCTGCTGACCACAGAAAACACTTCTACTTTGATATCATCTCATTTTGACGGTCCTCTTCGCATCAGGCATGTTCAAATGGCGAGCACTTTGCGCAAATATACTGTCTGATCCATAACTTTGAATGCATTGGTATTTTCCTTTTCATAATCCTCTTTTATGCCTGGGAAACATACTCAAGGTTTTGCCATGTACAGTGAGTGTTATATTCCTTTTCTGTGTACCTCACTATTCCTGTCGATTTTGTTTTGGAACATGTATACTGAGTTTTGTTGGGTTCTTATTTCTCTCTCTTGTCAGGAGTTTGGTTTGGCCTTGGTGTTTTCTAGGCTCTTAATTTCCGTGATGGATCGCACTGGCTTGGTAGGAACCACAGAAGTGGAACCTGGAAAAAAGGGGGGTCGTATTGGGGCCCCCTTTTTTTTTGGGGGGGGGTCGTATTTTTCGAAAATTTTCCTCAACTGGACGCTTGACCCTGCCGGGACGTCGTGATGTATTGCAAGGATTTTTCTTCCGTAGTCTGCGCTACTACTGAGTCAGCATTGGAGATCGGAGATCGTCATATACGTGTCACTACTACTGAAACGCAGATTGAGCTTCGTTCGAAAAGCTCTCCCACAGTGATTCATAATTGTAAGTTTCTTCTGCTTGTGCTCGTGTCATTTTGCTTATAATATTTTTTTTTTCAGTCGTTCTGCATACATGGTCGCAATATCGTTTGTGCTCATCATTGGATTCGTAATTGTAAGTTTCTTCTGCTTGTGTTCGTGTCATTTTGCTTATAATATTTTTTTTCAGTCGTTCTGCATACATGTATTCAAGACGTATACATGTGTCAGGAGGGACCAGAGCAGAAGCGGAGCACGGATAAACAAGCACGCAATTACTGATGGAGGAGGGATCATTCCAGATACTGTTGGAATAGGGAGCAATGCACTCCCTAATGAATCTTACCATACCTGTCCGATATGAGGGTGTATTTTGAAGGTTTTGTGATGATTTGATGATGATTTGTAATGTTGAATTGATTTGTTCATTGATTGAATGAAGATATATTTCTCTTTCTAGATATATGAAAAATTTGAATGGAGATTGAATGAAGATATATTTGTAACATTCATTTACAAAAGACAATACAAGTACACAGACAATACAAGTACATGAATATAACGGGTGAGTTGCAAGTGTTCCGATTCTAGAGGCCGGCACTGAATCGGGTCACCGCGAATCGGTGATTTGTCCGAATGGTGGCGTATCCTTCGCCATCTGGGCTCCCCCAGATTTGCCTGAGCCTTATTAGGGGAGGAGTTTTGGCTTTGGTTACCTGTCTTTACCTGATTACAATCCGCCGCGGAACCTGACCTGGCCTCTCCAGTCGGAACACTTGCACTACACCCGAATATAACAGACATGCATGATGAATTGCATCTCGGTGCTCTAGAAGACAGAAAGGGGGGGGGGGGTCGCATTTGAGGACCCGAAGAGGGGGGGGGTCGCATTGAAGCGGCCATTTTCCTCGACACCTGGGAGTGCCCTGCTCTTGAATCCTTCCTGGCCAAGAGAAAATTCGTTGATTATGACTTGCTTGCGAAGGCGATCGCTGACTTCTTCGACTCTCAGAACCCAGAGTTTTGGGAGAAGGGAATCAACGATTTCCCTTAAAGTGGCAGAGGGTTGCCGATAATAATGGTCAATACGTTGTTGCCTAATTGTTATTTGTTGGACGAAAAAAAAATGAAAAGTGATGATCGAAAAAAATACTACAAGACTTTTGGAACAACCTAATATCTACCGCTGTTTATACGATAGTAAATTAATTACTTTCTAGAATGTGCTCATATGCCCTGGAATCCATGCGATGCGTGATGAATAGTATCCTGCCTTACCAAAGCGAGAGAAGGCGGCACAAACCATAACATTTCCAACAGTAAATCTGCGCCTCGAGAAGTGGCGCGGCTCCTTCCTCAAATCCTTCCAATGATTTGCCAAGCCATTGGGTTCATCCAATTTGGACTTTTCTCATCAAAAAAGATAGCGGCAACGCTATTACTGATACGCCGTGAACTACACTACGTCAATAATGTAACCCTGCAGGCTACCTCATCTCATTGATGCGTTCAGCTGACATTTTACTTGGCAAAATGGATTCGAGCCTCTTCGTGCTCCCTCGTGAGGTATGGCGTGAACGAAAACCGTCTTCGCTTAATGTGAGGAGACGACTTGAGCAGACGGTGCACAGTGTTTTTTGATACAGTAGGTGCCAGTTCCCTGCACAGCCGACAAACACCCTTTCTGAAATTGGACGCTGCGTTGAGGATCCGACGCTTCTGCCTCTTAGAAAGCTTCTGCAGCCTTCCACTTCTCTTTTTCGTTCCGTACAGGTCCATGGTGCGACAGAAGGTGCTGATAAAGTTTTGGGATAGCTCATCGTGTCAGAAATTTTGCGATTTCTGAGTCCCACATCCTTGAAGGCCAGAATTTGTCATTTTTCGTACTCGAATATGTGCGTACCGCATGGCATGGCACTGTAGAGTAAATCTCAGGAGGATGCGTTGACACTTCTACTTCACAACTTACCTTTCGATGGAAGCAAGGCGGAAAGACGGAGTGGACCTATACTTTTGGGACACCCTTATTCTTGAAAAAAAAGCAAATAAAATTTTGCAATTTTATGTCTCCAGTTTTACTGAGGCGTTTGATCGCTACAGTGATCATGTACCACAGATAAAAATTTGGAAAGGAATCGCTGCTCCATTCTGGAGATATGGATGAAAAATAGGGTGGACCTATACTTTTGGGACACACTGTACTTTTCTTCCTTCCTTCGGCAATTTCCCAAATTTTCGCAAATTTCGTCTCAAAGTACCCCGGCGATTTTCGTCGACGCGGCGAAGTTGTAAACCTTCCATTTCATCTGTGCCTTTCAAAACAGAATTTCAAGGGCCCACGAAGACGAGATGAGCATGAACCCTTGAGCATTTTGAAATCTCTTCTGTTAGGATTCGGCAGCGTTGAACTTGAAATTGTGTCTGAAATTTTTTTTCAAGTTCATAATGATGCAGTAGGAAGTAGTGATGACATATAATTAGTGATGACATATAATGCTATTATACTTTCCAGAATGCCCTTTCAAGGTGAGCAGTACGGTTCTTTTTGGATTCAAACAATCGACCACGGACAGTATTGAAGTAAGAAATTTTTTTAAGTTTAACTCCGACCGTAATGTGTGAAAAGGGGTATGAGCTACTTCAAATTACCTGGCCCATAACAACTAGACTAACTCTCCATTAGCGTTCACTTGTATCCACTTTAAAGTAGTTATGCCACGAGACCTATTCTTGGAAGGTTGGCGGCCGTACCATACGTACTGGACTAATGAGATCGATAGTGAGGAGTCGACTTTGGTCGGCAGCCAATTAGCATGGGCTTGAGTCGAAACAATGTGATGATCACAAGAAGCGAGGCTCACACACTCACAATAACAATTAATGGCATCATCTTTGCCGTTGGCTATCTAATTTTTATCAATTTCCGACTCGATAACGCTTTTATAGTGAACACACATTTTTTACGTTGGAATAGCAAAATGAATAATCTCCATAGCGTGTGGAGCATAAGTATGTTTTGTCAGCAAATCGAGTGACTCCCTGGATAGACTCAAGCCGTCAAAAGTAGAACTCAAAGAAAAACCAACCGTACTACTCATCTTGGAAGGGCATTTCGAAAACCAGGAGAATATGCCATCACTGCTTCCTTTGTATTTGTAGTAAAGTGTTCCCTTCGAAATGCAAAGCTATAGACACATTCTATTTCGAGAAAAAAAATTCAACACGAATTTCAGTTCAACGCAGCTGTCCTAACATAAGAGATTTCAAAAATGCTTCATCAATGAATGTGTTATTTTATAATTCATGAGACACCTGATATGTAGTCCTTACTCGTTGCCTTATTTCCCTATGATTCTTTCAACCTTTATAGAAGAATCAATAACGACTATTTTCCCCTCAAAACAGGGGCGAAAGTAGAGTGACGCTTCTCAACCCCACTAGGAGGAGGATCGCAGGTTGGGACACACGAATCTAGGCCGTGACCCTGTGACAGCCTGTGGACTTTGTCCTGTGACTTGAGTAATTCAGACAATTTGTTCATGTATATCGTGCCTTGCAAGTCTGTTCCGTTGTATAGTCAAATTGTCTTAATTATTCATGTCACAGGGCAAAGTCCACAAGCTGTCACAGGGCCACGGCCTAGATTCGTGTGTCCCAACCGTCACCCCAGAGTTCACTGTGCTCTTCCTTTGAGTCCGTACACAACTAGCAGCACTATGCAACAACAGGAGAAGAACAGATATGCTCAACAGGTGATTGTAAGTTGTCCTGATTGCAGATGAGTTGGTTTGCGCACATGAGTAGCTTCAGCTAATATCTCAGACTGAGGTACTGACTCACTCTGACCAGAACTTCCTACCTCTTTGAAAACGTGACAAACGATGGCACGATCAGGATTCAACATATTGCTTTGCTCATGTATCTGTAGAGGTGTCTTATTTGACTGTCGTTGTTCACCGAAATGGCTTCTTGTCTAATCCACCCACTTTTGTACCTATATCAGAATTATTGTCAAAATCTTCAAGGTGGTTTTGGCCTGTTCTTTCATTGCATACACATGCATTGCAAAATCAATAGAAACAATGATAACCATGATTCCAATAATCACAACTGAAAGAATTTGAGATCTGAGCAGAGCTTTTTATCATGTAGCTCCAGCATTGCACACTACATATGATAATAGTGCACGCTGATGACTTCATCTGATCCGATGTGGCATTCAGGCACTTCACTACATTTAATCTCACGTATCTTCGGAAGGTCCTTATCTCCGAATACTTCAAAGGAAACGAAATCAGGGCTCATTTGAAACGGAGCAGGGACATGGAATCACGTTTTGTGGAGATTTATTTATTGTGCCATATACTTATTGATAGCCTAGTATTTTTATGAAGTTGGTCACTATATATTCTTTTGTCAGCGGTTGTTGAGCGAATTTCACCATTGTCACAGCTACAAAAGTCATTAAATTGTATTGGGTTTTCTCATATCGATAGCGTAAGTCTGCCACACGTCGATACAAGCTTGTTGGGCTTTCCACTACCATGTCAATTTTGCTCACCCTCCAACAAATTGGGTATATGTCACCAGAATGAGCTCGCTAGTCCACCGGTTGCATCACGGTTCTCAACAAACAAATGCAACTAGACTTTGCTTCACAGGGAAGTTTCTACAAAAAAAACTCTAAAGAACCAAATAAGTTCCGTAACAAGCAAGTTCAGTGCAGTCAACCTCCCCCCCACAGAAATATGAATCCAATAATTTTGAGTCAAGACCGATGTCCAAATGCTATCTACAAAATAGACCTTGTCATCCACCAAAACCCATGACAAGACCTGAAAGAAGTAACAGTACCCTTCCAATGACGAATGTGTCGGTTTCCAACAAAGGAAAAATTTTCACCTTAAGGCATTATTAATCCCTGCTTCACCACTTTGATTTTCGGCAAATTAAGATGTCGAAATGAGGCACATTGGGGATGGATGAATTGATTTCCATTCACTCTTTGTCGGTATGGCAATCATTGTATCCATATCCCGTCTCCTGCAAAGACCAAAAGGTGTGCCATTCGGTGCATCCACTACCAAAAGAGTTGCCTTTTCTGGCAGTCTCCACAGCCATGAACCATTTTCGTTACCGTTTGGCGATTGCAAGCAGTAAAATATTGAAGGAGTTCACCCGTTGCACTTCAATCATTAGATTAGATGATCTTTTGATCTTAAGAATAGTAGGCGGTGGTTCAAAGATATATGGATATATATTGGTATATGTCAGCAAGATGTCGACTGTCGTAACAGCTTATTTACACCAACACAGAGCGCATGAGACAAGAAGTAAAGAGCACTCATGAACCCAGTCAAGGTCCGCCAATGATGGGCGGGGCGTGCATTGGAATATTTCGTTTTCAGAACGAAAATTGTTAATTGGGTTCGAATGTGCCCCAAACGTGGGGGACGGGTGGATTGAGGTCAGGATTGAGTTTTTGAAGCCATGAAAGAGACGTGGGCACAGTGGGCGGAGCATTTTTAGAGGTGGGCCGAGCTTGGGCATTACATGAAAAGCAACCTGTGGAAATGGGGACAAGTTTGGGATGGGTAGGGCATGGGACAAGAAGTAAAGAGCACACGTGAACCATATTAAGCTTCGCCCACCGTGGGTGCAGCGTGCTCTGAGACGTCCGGTCCTGGAATCGACAAGGTTTGAAAATGGTTCAGATGTGGGAAAAGACGGATTAGGGACAGCAATGAATTTCTGAATGTTATGAAAGAGGCCCGGGCACAGTGGGTGGAGCGCATCCCAAATGGGCGGTCCGAACAACCAAAATTCATAACTCGCTTCCAATGCAGTCTAAAGACTAGGAAAAACTGGCAGAAACGACCTATGTTCGAACTGTTTTGAACACACTTTTAATGAGTAGAAGCTCGCCCACAGTGGGCGGGACATGTAATTGATCCTGTGGGGCACACTGTTAAATTGCAATTAATTTTGAGGGTGGTTCAGGGACATGAAGAAAATCGGAGGTGGTTGATAGTTATCAGACTACGAAAGGGAAAAGATTTCAACGGTGTGCGGACCTTCTATGATGGTGAGTGAAGCTAAGGCACTCCATGAAAAACAACCCGTAGAGATGTGGACAAGTTTGGGATGGGTAGGGCATGGGACAATAACTAAAGAGTACACATAAACTAAGTTAAGCTTCGCCCACGATGGGCCGGACATGCGATGGAATCTTGCGGTTTCAGACTGAAAACTGTAAATTGGGTTCCAGTATGATCAAAGCGTGGGGAAGAGGTGGATTAAAAACAGAAAATAGTTTTTTAAAGTCATAAAAGAGACCCGGGCATGATGGATGGAGTCAACCTCGAGTTAGCGGTCCTTACAACAAAAAGTCGTAACTCAGGCATAACGCAGCCTCGAGACTAGAAAAAATTTTGATAGAAATAAGTACTGTCCAAGTATCTTGAGCACACTCAGAATGAGCGAAAAGCCGCCCACAATGGGCGAAGCGTGCTACAGTGTGCGAGTAAAGTTCGTAGAAAAAATCGATTCCGATCGACCTTTTGACGTCCAGGGTATTAAGCGCACGGTAGCGTGCGCAACTCAACTGGTGATAGATCACGAAGCATGTCTTGGATTACCAATACCTTTTTGTAGCTGTCAATACGCCTTACCAGGAAGGGCTATTTACTACCCATGAAACTTCGAATAGGGACCCATACAGATCGATAGACCTTTGGACGCTGAACACAAATGTGAAAACAAAAGTGCTACGGGCTGTTCGGAAGCGAGTTAGGAGGGTTCAAAGTTTACCTGAGATTTACCTGTGATATCTCGTTGGTGGGGCACTTTCCCATCAGCACGGCCGTTGCTGAGCTATCAAAGGCCAACGTGGCTCAGTGGTAGTGTCGCGGATTTGCAGGAGGAGGATTGGGGTTTGCTCCCCGCCTGCGAACCTTCTTTTGCATGGAGGTGCCAAAAAAAGTAATTTAATCCTCCACATTCAACCCTATATCAGTCAAGCATCGACAGGTTCTGACCAAGTATTGCCATACTCGAATTCAAGCACAGCACAGTATCACTAAACTCCGTAACAGCGTTCTGCACGGGCAGGGTCGGGAGCTTGTTCCGTACTGAACGTGATGTGTTACTTCAACTTTGCAAAATCCGAGAATTCGTTACACTGGTTCACAACCTGCCAGGGTCTGTTCGCTGTGGCGTCTGCAGGGATAGGTCGGTGTACCTGAACATTCCGTTTTCTTCGGGATCCCCCGTTTCGTTTCCAAGAGCTAAAACGTGCCATCACCACTGAAACCCCTCCAGAGGCGGGTTTGAGGCGCCAGAAATGACATTTCGGATCATGGCACCGTTGCTCGAGCAGCGAAAGCTCCGTGACTTCCATGAACAGAGGGGACATTCCTAAGAAAGCTTCCAACGAGAGAATCACCACGGAAGCTGGCTCTGCTATTTCTGACGATCATGTTGCCATAGGTACTCCAAAGCCCCTACAACTTGTTCCTGTTTTCAGACGAACATTCCAGGAATACTTCGTCCCAATACCTTTATCTCTTTCGTTGTCCTCTATTTCGTATACTTGACGAATGTGAGCCGTGAGCGAAGTGACCCTTTTTCGGCATCCCCCGCATTGAAGGTATCATAAGTTTCTTCCCTTTTCATCCTCGTTTTTCACAGGACGCTCTTTGCTTTCCTATTGTTTCATTCGTCTCTTTTAAGTAATTCAATTGCTTAATATTTCAAGGTTGAAATGGAATATCTATTAGGCAAAAGCTGCACTCTCGGCACCCCTTTTCTTCGCTTATAAACAGGGTCCAATCAAGCAGCATTAACAGGTCAAAAACCTTACTAATAACAATAAGTTGATCAATGGTCATTATCCCTCATATGGTCGGCCTGGAGGTTAGGAGATCACCTTTTTGGATCTAGACGGATAAACGAGGAAGAAGCCGAAACAAACGCATATGGCAGGGGTCTGTAGAACAAAATATTTGAAGCTTGTAAGAAATATGAAGCTATTAATTCAACGCAACAACTCTTACAGCACTACATTGTTTCCTTCATCCTCCCTTTTCATAGATTGTTTTTTTTTCTTGTAGGGTAAGACTGAAAAATCTAGCAATGTACCTACACACAAGTGGAGCAGTACCGCCTCCTATTGCCCCTGCTGGTCCTACTGAAGACGCTGGCAGGGAGCAATGAAGATAAGTAGACCTGATTGTAAGAACTATGTATCTATCGTGAACGAGCATTCGAGTTCAGATGAATGCTATGTAGTGAAATGCGCGTAAAAGCGCACCTTCAGAATTTTACTGCAATCCCATCTTGCTTCATTTACAGCTATTTCACTGCCAAAGTTGCTGCGAAGATGGCGTAGGGGTCGTAACTGGCTGGCTAGCCCCTTTTGTCTACAAAGAAGTCCTATTACTGGTTTTGACCGTTTCATCCAGTTCTTTTTCTGCCGATGCACTAATTAGAGCCTCGAGTTTCATATCCCACAATCGGGCTTAACTAAAGTTTCCGGTGTTTTTAACTTCCTGTGCACTTTTTGTTCTTCGATGATGCTGATGATACTAATGAGAACGAGTTGCATGAATTTTCAGTTGTCAAATCGCCTTAACTAAAACAGCAGAAAGCGATGAGCGTCTATACTTGTAAGGATATCTAAAAGTACTGGCTTCCCTAGTCCAAATGTGATTTACCACCTCAAGTACCCTTGATTTGAAATAACCCAAAAAGTGAGTGCCGCGCGACCCCTCGAAGCAGCCATGCGCGAGAGTATATTCCACAAATACTCTCCCAGTAATTGAAGCAGTTGCATGCTGGAGCTCTCACCTGTCCATCGTATTCATCAGATCTAACGCTAACTAAGCCCACTTTTCCAAGCATCTGGACAGCTCCTTCAATAGCAGTGTATTCAAAAGAAAATGATGATTTGGAGTCGACGTTTTTGATTTCGCGCTATACAAATCGTCAGTCCTTCGTCAAAATGAGTATGCAAGTATCTAAAATGTTGCCAAAGATATTGAAAATCGAAGTGTGCTCAATTCGTATGAAAAGATGCAGTCTGAGCCTAGTTATGGTCTATCGAAGTTGAGATTGTGGAAGCTGGCCACACTTTCCTTGGAACCTAATATTTTAGCCGCACCAGAGATTGATGCTGACGTCATAGCTACAAAGTTTATCTCGCGCATAACCCACTGATCGAGATAGTGCACCTTCAAAGCTGGCAATCGAGGGACAAGCCGAAAACCAGAACGGTTTCCTCTCGTTTCTTCTACGTATGTTGAATTACAGTTTTGCATTCTATCTGATTAATTACGCCTGCTAGGGCGCAATACCAACTTTACCATGAGGACATGTAACAGAACTCTCCGACAAGCACTCTCTATCGCAAACTCTCATCCTCCAAGTTGCCGTTTGATGCTATTATTTGGGATGCTGACCAGCACAACATCGTTATGCAACTGTGCTCGAACAATACACCGATGTATTGCAGAAGTTACTTTGTCAGAGATGAATGGGATACACAGGGGAACTCTGTTTTGGCGCATTGTGTTTCTGCTGTCAAAGTGGCGGCTTTCAAGTCGACGTGGAGCCGCATAGCCATTTTCAGCAGCTATATTCAAAGCTAATCGAAGTGATTCCTCGCATTCAGCTACGTTTCTGCACATAGGCGTTGCTGCTTTGTACATGTTTCTCATAACGGCACGTTTCGCAGCAGATGGGTGTGCAGACGTGGCATGGATCGAGATGTTCTTCGAGCTTCCTCTCCGGTACCACTTTGCGTGCAACGTGACGCTGGACACCTTCATTTGCATACTAAGCTTTGGAGGAACCATTCACCGGCACCTCTCTTGTAAGCCTGATGTACACTCACTGCTCATTCGTTATGCGGAAACACTCGTCCATTTCGGATTGTGTTGAGGTTATTACAAAGCAGTCATCTATGTATATGTAGTACATGAGTGGTAGGCTTCCAGTATTGTCCAATTCTGCTCATGAAGCAGATCGCAAGTACTGGGGCTAGACTTTGACTCATGGCAGAGCCTCTACCTTGAGAATAATATGTGCCTGACCATTTGAAGATATTAGAACATAAGCATTCCTTGGTGAGATGTCATGATGCGTGCTTTGCCTAGTCTAAAGTATCAATGGCGTCTGCGTGTCTATCCAGCGTTCCGGGCAAAGCCTGTAGGGCTTGATCATTTTGGACGGTGGTGTTTAGCGAGGTGACTCAAATGACTCCATTACACAAGTTGAATCGATGCGTAAGCTACGTACTCGTTCGAGGAAGGCGAAGACGCCGAAACGTTAGCCTCGAATGAATGGTGCCCTAAATCTTAGACGGCTTCAACAAATCAGCCACAGTTCTATATCGCAACTGATAAGCGCAGTACTGAGCGTAAGTTCAACTGGTATCTTCACAAACATCTATCACTATCGGGATTTATGAAATGTAGCGGTCGAAACATTCCTACTAATACCGTAGCACGAACCATGCTCATTTGGTGAGCATTTAGCCTTACTGATGGCTCACAACTCAGTCGTTAACAGTTGCATACCACAGTCTCTGGTGCGGATTAGAAAATGATTTTTTCGCTTTACTATTGGAAATCTAGATTATATCTCGATCATTCATGTAGATCGCGGTATCAAAGAACAGACGACATTTTTTGGAAGGCTAGACTGTTGAGCGGTCGATACATTGCGCGACTGATATCGGAATATAGTCCAAATATGTTTACTCACTGGTACTGGGCATCAGACACTTTGATTATGGGGGTCGTATTGTAGTAGTTAGTGGTGTACAGCATTCCCCATTCACTTACTAGTGACCCTTCAAAGCTCCTATTGACCGTTATGGGATAGAATCAGTCAGAGTAGAGTAGGTGACACTTAGAGGCACCTCCCGCGATAATCAGACTGTAACACACCTTATGGCAGATAGATCCTCGGGCAACTGTCCATGGTGCGCACTTGCGGCTTCGCGACACACGGTCACGGCTCTAAGCCAGTTCGAGTCATATCCTGTGCCGTCCACGTACTCCGATCACACCTGGCATTGAACGGGCTTTTTCCAATGTAGCATTCACGTGGCGAAAGAAGCCTATCATTCTTGTGATAAGATTAGATGAAGAGGAAATTCCTGGTGTTGAGGAAATGGGGGAAATAGGTGGTACCTCAGGGTTCTTCATGATAGCAGCCAACGGGAACAGAGCTAACGGCCCACTTCCACGCCTTGTACAAGGATAGATGCCAGCAGTTTCTGTATTTGCTATTTTCGGAATTTCTTCCGTATTCTCATTGTCGGCGTATTCTCAGCACCTCTAATTCATGATTCAAAGTTTCACCCTATTCAAGGTAAGCGCGAAATGTGCCTCCAAGATTCTACTATATATAATGAGTGTGTTTGTCTCGCATCACAGCGAAGGTGGGATCCTAGATTTTAAGTATGCTATAGCGCTTGCACGGAGACCCTTTCGTTGGTAGACCGAAAGCTATAGCGGCTGATAAGGGCTGATAAGCAGTCCCAGAAGGCGAGTGTAACCCTAATTCGTTTCGTTTTCCACGTTGATCCTAGAGCGATGACATTCATAATTGTTTTGAGAGTGGGACGAGGTCATCAGTGGTGGATGGTCTGATCTTCAAACTTCGTTAACGGTTATAAGATTTGATAAGGAGAGGGGTATGCGACCGTAAGCGACTACATGAGTTGCCAATGTATCGCACTGAACTGCCTAACGTTCCAAATAATGGTGCTGGTTTTTTGATTCTGCGATCTACACGGATAGTCGAGATACGATCTGAGTCTGTGACAATGTAAGTGATTCATTTTCTCATGGGGTAGCAACAATGCTGGGTATCGACCGCTAGGCTACTTGGAATTCCAAGTAGTGGTACACGTTTACAAAGACGATACACATCGGTAACTGGCCTATGGATCCACCAACAATATTTAGGAATTAAATGCTCAGCAATTAGAGAACTTGCTACCAATGGATGTAATCGAAAGCAAAACTAGCGTCGCAGCAGGGTCCGCTATTCTTGGCGGAGGTCGCCATTCACTTCTATCCAAGGCATCCTTGGGGATCACGTGATCGCTTCCCTTGCGCTTCGAGCCTGGTGTTTTTTTCGGTTTTCTGATCTTCTCGGCACTGTTGATAGCATCGCAGCCTCTGCTTTCACAAGTTTATTTTGAGATGAGCTGTTTGCATAATCGCTCTCACGTCCTCGCTTTGACCCAGACCGGTCGTGTCCCGCCACATTCCCATTCAACATCCTCATTTCATCTGCTTGTAGCTGTCATTCATGTACTTCCGCTATGGACCAGTGTTCGCTTCCGTACAGCACTGCGGACCTGATCAATGTTCGGTCCACGTTGCCCTTAACCGTCCTGAAGCGTCGTCGATTATACAGGATTCCTGTGAGTAAAGGCCATGCTAATTCGCTCCTTCACGGCCTGGTTCACCACACCTCGAGTAGCCAGAGCATTTTATAAGTAACGAATGTCTTCCTCCTTCTCCATGGTTCCCCATGACGATCCGTTAATGGTTCTGCTCAATCGTTGCTGCTTATGGGCTTGACTTCTTAACGTACAATAGAAGTCCGTTCTGTGTCAGCCATTCTTGCCATTTCTGCACTTTTGCCTAAAGTTCTTCCCTACTTCCTGCTACCAGGGCATGTCATCTGCATGCAAGATGGTCTTCAGTGGACAGAGCGAGTGCGTACGGCAGCCTAGGTTCCGTTGTACCAATTTCCTATATGGGCGACGGGGCTTTCCGGTTCATGCCGCTCTCGCAGGGCGTTCCACAGTACTGGTCTGGAAAGACAGTCGAAGGCCTACTTGAGGTCGAGGATTGTATTGTATGTATTCTCCTGGGAGATAGGGTTAAGTTCTTTTGGTCTGAGATCGATCAGTCTCTCTTACTGTTTCGTAGTGTGCGTTATCAACTTGACCTCCAGGTGTTTGGAGCACTCCATAGTATCGCCTTTCTGCTTGAAATTGGGACTGATTGTACTAGTCCTTCAGTTATCTGGGATACTTCCTCCGGTGATACGGTGTTGAGGAATTGAGCAAGCCACTATCCCGCACTCTCGGAGCGTCTTTCTTGCATCGATCTATGCCCCACCTGGACCGATCGCTTTCCGATCCTCGAAGGGCTTGCCTTAGCAAGCCCTTTGCAACGTTTATAGGCAGCGAGGTCTTCTCGACTCCGTGTCTTCTGCCCGGATTTATATGCTTCCCTCTTCCGTTTTACTGCTGCTTTGGCCATCGCTTCAGAACCGCGCCATCTTATCTCCCCTGCAACCACTCCGAGTTTCACCCAGTGTATCCTCAGCAGCCCTATTCCGAGTTCTCTTAACCTGTCCGCAAAAACTGGAAGATTGGCCTCCATTACTCTTCTCTTTTTATCATCCCTCTCCACACTGTGTAACTTCCACTATCAAGTTGTTCGTCCTGTTCTTACCTTTACCTTCATAGGAAGCTCCAGCACCTTAATGTTCTTTACACTATTGAGGAGCAGTCCTTTTATGAACACATGGTCCAGTTTGTTTGTCTCTCTCCGGTGGTGCTGGTTACTTTCTGAGCCTCCCATTTTGCGAAGAATGCTTAAGATGGCTACATCGAGAGCTATAACCAGGTCAAACACATTCTCTTCCCCAACATTCCTGCTCTCGATCTCCTTGCTTCCGCCCACCCTCTCTAGTCCCCTTTCAATGCCGACGTAGTTGTTCAGATCTTCTGGTACAGTGAGAACGGAATTGACCTCATCGCTCAAGGAAAACTTTTTTTTTCTCGGCTCCGACGAGACAGCCGGCTTGCAGAGCGTATACGACTGTCATGGTTCAGTAACCTTTTTTTCATGACCACCCTTACAGACGTAATTCGGGGAGAGGAAGGAGACCCACTAAGGACATTGTTTTCACCTGAGTCTTGAAGGCGGAATGAGCCCCTTCTTCTCCCCACAGAGGCTTGGGCAAAAATTTACGTTTGAGTGTACGAGTTGACCTCCCAAAAATTCCTCCAAGATGCTTGCATATGCAACTTCTCATAAGAAGCCCCACCGCCCTCATTGCCATAGTGGTAGTGGCCTGATTTTGAAAGACAGTGGTAGGAGTAATGTAGGCAATGAAGGTCTCTTGAAGTGAATTATCCCGATTCCGAATCCAGAGCGTTAATTTGAGGGGGCGGGAGAGAAGGGGGAGAGTGACGATTAAAGAAGGCTACATGTGGCACAGTCTCCGCTGAAAGGCGTACGTCCTGGATTCGAGGAAGGTACCGTATTCAGCAGCTTCATCTTCATTGACGTAGTCGGTCTGTCAGGGTGATCTTGCCGAAAAACGTGGGCAAAATAACACGTTTTGCAGGGTTTAGAATAACACGTTGAGTCTTACTGCTGTTTCAGAGGTTGATATAGATACATTAATTGCAGATGTGGTATAGATACATTAATTGTAGATGTGGTATAGATACATTAATTGTAGATGATCCAATTGTAGATGTAAAATGGTGTGTTAGAAGTCATACCAAAGCAGTAAAAGCCGTTTCTCACCAAGGAAACCCTTCTTGCACATAAAACCTGCTTCACACGTCGAAGCTCCATCCCACTCCCTAGACTTGGGCTGAAGTTCATATCCCCATCCTTGCACATAAAAAAGCATCTGCCATTATCTGCTATAAGAACGAAGCTGGGGAGGCGTCCTTTGCACGCCTTAACGTATACCAGTTGAGCTATCACACGGTACTGCGCGAACAACAGGATAGAGTGATGTAGTATGGAAATGATAGATAATGATCAAACGATATCGAGGAAGTCCATATAGCATAACTGCACACCGCGATACGCACAGTTGAGCGATCAGCGACCTTTGTAGAAAGACTAGTTAAGCGCTAGCTTAACTGGTCTTTTTACAAAGGCCAATCAATACTTGGAATTTCACGTACTTTAGTGGTCGTAGTTTTCATTTATTCCTAATGGAGTACTATATACGTTCAGTTGCTGAGCGTTCAACGCTTGAGCCCGGTGTTTTTCGATATTCTATCTATTCACCACTTTATATTGTTTCACCAAGAAGGGCCACCACTTTTCGGGGGGTCCAAATGATTGAGCGATCGATATATCTGCTACAATGATGTTGACGATCGATGTAAATGGATCAGCAGCGTGATGCGTTCATCCACTAATCATTCAACACTTCGGTTGAAGTGGTCCCTATCAGGAGCTTAGGTAGTGTAAGTATCGATGTTTCGTGCTTGACTGCATCGATCGGTAGCAAATTGTCGACTTGCTGGGCATCTAATTCTTTCATGTTCGTGGTAGAACCATTTACCAATTATCAATACTCACCCTTTTTGTAAACATGCACCATTATTTGGAACTTTATATAGTCTAGAGGTCGATATCCATTATTGTTGGTGGTACCTCATGAGAAAATGGATTAATTACTTTTCTAACACAAATCTAGGTAGTATTTTGATCGCACATGTAGATCGCGGTATCAAAAGACAGCATCATTTGAAACGCTAAGCAATTTGAAGGTCGGCAATCGATATCAGAACATAAAATATTGTCATTCAATGGCACTCAGCATCAGACGCTGTTACTATAGCAGTCGTATAGTAGTAGTAAGCAGTGATCTCATTCCATACACTCGCTAACGGCTCTTATCAGCGCTGATCAGTCGTTAGCATACTCAATTCTTCGTCATTAAAGTTCCCAAACCACCTCCTACAACAACTATGAATGTGGACATTTTTTTGCAGGTAAAGACAACATAGCATTCTGTGGTAGGGCTCCGAAAAATGCGAGAGAGGAGTTGGGGTTAGCGGAAGCATTCTTGAAAGGGTTATCTTTGCTCGAGAACTATATGGATGTCCGCAAGAAGATCGATCATCTTTCGATGATGGAACCCAAAGACTGGAAAAATGAAAACCTGAAAGAAGCTCTCAAGAGCTTCTTGGATGCCCTCAAAAAAAAAAGGCTAGATTCACCTGCTCAAAAGATTCAAAACGAAGATTATAACAAAGAAAACCAGTTCTTGGATCATTTTTGCTGCGCTTTCATTCATACAGAAGGCTGTGCCATGGCAGAGATAGAAGTTGGGATAAAGAGGTACCAAGAGGATGCTAAAACTCCTAAAGAAAAACTCTGAGGCTCGCCATACTTACTGAGGCGCAAACCGACGACCTCATATTTAGGGTTTAGCCGACATTCACTAACTTCAAATAGCTGTTCAATAAAGTTCTGGAGTTGCACTGTCATTGTTTTCCAATATGTTTGTATAATGTGATCATCAAAATTAGGAGTGCCATGGTCGCATTCAGATGTTGGTCGTTATGCCAGCCTCAAGAACTGTGCAAGCAGTGCTTATACATTTGATCGTGCCATACATTCGAAGTCAGGAAAGGCAAGTATGTTGTAGCAAGGCATGCTCATGCGCTATCATATGATAGAACCGTCTTTTGATGGCTTCACATCATAAAAGGAAGCATTTTAGTTCGTGATGAAAACAGGCCAAATAGCTTGACAGCATTTAAGTATCGTTGTCATTGTTGAAAGTAGCCTGAAAGAACCACGATTGTGGGTAGACAGAAGGTAAATCCGCGAGATGAACCGATTCATGGTTACCTGTCTCCAGTGCTCAACTCAGAAAAAAATGAAGGTGATGATTGCGACCATCTTTGCGAATATTTAAATAATTCCCTCGATTTGATAGAGCATCCAATGAACATATAGCGCTTGCTACACAACTAGTTCCCGTACTTGTGCCATTTGTGGAGTAGGGTTTGCTCATATAGTTAATTATAGAACACTCTCCCTTCAACGTTCATCAATGGTGAAAGGGCAATAGATGCAGTACATTTACATTTTGCACGGAAACTCGGGATTTCGAAAGGGATCTCGTGACACTGAAAGGGACTGCGTGAATACTAGGCATAAAAGTGTTCGCATGAAATTTATTTTAGGCGCAGTTTTTTGATAATTGCTTGTTGATAACAGCGGAGTAAGAATGAACGTTCTCATGCCAGATCGATTATTACACGGACGATCGTTAAACCAATTGTGTTTGGGAAGAGATACGCCACTGGCAGCAAAAATGAACTTCTTTTCTGAAGAGTTTCTATTGGCAAACACAAAATGGCTACTATACGAACAAAGCGTGACAACGTTTTCTACTGCCATCTGTTGTCTATGGGCTGCGGGTGGAGGCCGACTGGTCGAATTTCCGCTTCGCGGCGTCGCACTCGCGGTGCCGTCAACACGGCTTGTTGCAGTCGGTTGGAATTCCGCTGAGTATGCAGTGGGCTGTTATCGTGAGGGACCTTCAAACATTGGAGGTTGAAAGTTTTTAAATGTTGTGGTTGTTGTTATTTCAACGGATAAAGCTACAATAACCTCGCACACGCCGCGCCGCTCGCCACGGGCGGCCCCACGAAAATTCGACCAATCTACCCCCTCCCATGGGCTGCTGTTTCCGACTTGAAAAACAGGCATTTATGGGCAATGCTCATATCCTTAAGGGTCCGTTGGCGGGGCTATTAATACGGCAAATAGTTTCTGTCTTTTGCGAAAACGCAGCAATTGATGCATCAGAGAGGGTGTAGTTTGACGTGTTCTTAAGATACTGTGATAGGCTGAGGCCCTTAGCTCTGTCATCGCCGATTATTCAGGCAATTTGTTCATGAGAATCCTATCGCCCGCACGAGTCTATTTCGCTGTATTCATAACTGGGTGGTGCAACCATAATGAATTACTTGAAAAGTGAATTTTTGAAATGAGAGAAATTTGAATAAAATCTGCTTATACCAGAGAAGATCCAGTTCGGTTAGGTCATATGTCAACCACACTTTCCATTTCAACATTCGTGCAGGTGTTTACTCCTTGAGCACAAAGGGAAAATACTTGTCATTCATTTTAACAAATGGTTGGTAACAAAACAAAACAAAAAACCAAAACTTTTGCGAAAACGCAGCAATTGATGCATCAGAGAGGGTGTAGTTTGACGTGTTTTTAAGATACTGTGATAGGCTGAGGCCTTTAGCTCTGTCATCGCCGATTATTCAGGCAATTTGTTCATGTGAATCCTATCGCCCGTACAAGTCTATTTCGCTGTATTCATAACTTTAACAAAACCAAACCAATTCTTAGTTAGTAGACCCTCAGAATTTTCTTTTTAACCAGTTAGTTATTGTATTTTGAAGGCATGCAAAATCGAAAATAAATATTAAGGTATAATCCTTTTTTATTCGGATTCGCTTATCCCAAAAAAGTAACATAAACATTCCACTGAACACTTCCTGATTACCTGCCGGGTAAATAGCAAGCCACAATGATCATTAGCAACCTCTACCAGCTATAAAATGAATGAGAACCCTGGTTAACACATCCAACAATCCACGGTCCACCCACAGTAATTTGGAGGACACTGTTGTAGAGATGGTTTCATTTTCGAATCGGCAAGTACTAACAAAATCAAAAATCACCATGCAACAAAAATAACCAATCACGTTTCTTCATGTTCAATTGTGACGATAAAAAACCGACTGAGAGGAGGACTGGGCTCTATTAACTGAAAGAAAATACAGCTGTCAACACTCAACACGCTGGAAAACTACATTTATCATGCATACAAGAGTTATCATGTTAAAATTACATGCTAAACAAGTATCGCAACATATATGTAGCTAGGATTTGCCTACTCATTTCATTTCATTTCATTCTCGCGCTATTCTCTTTCCTCTGTTGAGATGGTGATGTGACATGCCCAAAAGAATTTCCCCGTTGCTATTTTCAAACTAAAATTTGAATTCGCCTCAAATTCCATCGAGGGAAAAGCGGCTGTAAATTTTTCCGCGAATTAGCCTTCGCCGACTGCTGATCAGGCTCCAAAAAGCAGTCAGTCTCCACTGTACTCAACACAAAAAACAAGGAAGCTAAACCTCAGCGGAGGACTTTAGACTATTGCTCGTGATCAAGTGAGGTGACAGATGACGAATTCGGTAGCAGTGAGGTGAGCGAGGATATCATCGTTTATGGGGATAAGATCTTCATAGAAGTTACATATAATGAAGTGGTGCCTAGTGACAATAAGTCGCAAGACCTCTGATGTAAAGACGTGCCGAGATTTTCTAATTTCGATGGCGCCGATTTTCGCTAGGCCGACATCACAGAGAAACAGAAGAAGCGTGACATGTGCAACATACAGTGCTATACATTCAAAACTTAGTGTACAACGCAGCAGCCTGATGCATTATATGTGACCCTGTTGACCGAAAAAAATTCTTCGAGGGGCGCACCTATAATTAGGTTGCGTTGAGATACTATACTTCTAGTTAAGACGTACTAATAATTAAAACGCATTCAATCGACTTCACATGCCGCATTTCACAATCAGTTTCATCCAGCGAAAGTTAGAATTATTAAAACTCTTTCGATAGGCTTTGAATGCCATACGCGACAGCCACAATCCAGCACAGTTGACCCGTTCGAAAAAGAATTTCTTCGACAGGCTCACCTATAATTAGGTTGCACTATCTAAACATTTAAAGGCACACCACGCGATACTCATATTAGTGACTTACTTTCTTAGGGCAAATAGCTCCTCAGACAGGTGCTCAGGCTCACCCTTGTTGCGGCTTGATAGTGCATCTTTGCGGCGATAGGCGCGCTCTATCTGGGCCGAGCCGCGCCCTCAAAACCGCATCACACCTGGCCTTAGACAAACAAATTTCCAACGTGGCTCTTACGTGGAGAGGGAAACTTGCGATGAGACAAGATAAGGCAGCGATTTCAATAGCGGTGATAGCTTCCAGGGAATAACAGGCGATATCGTAGCATTTTACGCGATATCATCGAGCAAAAACTCAGTTTTAGTCTCCAATTTTCGTAGAGGACTGAGTGCAGGAAGCTCTATTTTCGGTGGTTGTGTGGTGTTTTGATTCATTTTTCTTCACTGGTGGGTGAAGCAGGGCCTTTACGTCTTGTAATACGCGCGATAGCTCGCACAATTTATCGCTAGGTGTGCCTTTAATTGAGACGTATTTGAACATATCAAATTTCACAATCAGTTCCAACTGGCGGAGTAAAGAATAAATACCTTTCGAATGGCTTCGATTTCAACAAAAAAGGAAATTTCTCCGCTCACCACTGCGATCTTCAGACGAGCCACGTCAGCACTCCTGAGCATCTTTCGGAGTAGACGAGAAAGTGAATTGACGCGATCAGCACATGACCCTATCCTTGGATTTGTGATCTGAAATAGCGGAACAACCTTAAGGCTTCCAGGAAGCACATACATATTCTCCATGATCAGACAATGATTTGAGCGTTTACGGTGATCTGTTTGAAGCGACCTAATAAGCATTGAATTAGGTTAGGCGGCTTGACATGCACAGCAGATCCACTACGAAACTGACCACTTCCGGAAGGAATGAGGCCTGGAAATTGAAAGATCGCTACTGAGTAATTAGTTTCGGTCGCCTTAAAGCGGCGAGTGCAACATTTCCTTTCTATAGTCAAAGAATCAATGACTCTTCTGTTAATCCACCGCTCACTGCCCCGAATAGGGTTGAACATCTTATGTTCCAGTTTGCACTTATGAAGTCTACGTCGTGGGAGATTCTGATGAACCACTAAATGCAATTCTTTTGACAGTCGACTCCAGGGAAAAAGCTCCTGAAATGGCTTGGGTAAAGAGTTATTTGTACCAAACAGGAGTTAGAATATCACTTTCGAAGAACAGAACGAGCATTCACCTTCGATCGAGACGGCGGGACTTTGCGTATCCCCTCGTCCACTTTTGAGGTTACATCGTTGAATACACCCTACGAAAACGGGTCCAAGCATGACAACAAGGTGGTTCTTTTGAATTACTTCAACTATCTTTTAAGATGAAGAAATTATTCAATTTTCGTTACTACGAACCAGTAGCCTTTTTCCGGATGCCATGGAGGTGCGGTTATGTGCAGATATGACGGAGAATCGCTTCGCGACGTTTCACTCGCGGCGCCACCAGTACGACTTGCGAATCGATTGCTCTTGGGAGGCCGGAAGAGCTTGGCTGCGTCACCTCTGCTCTTCCACCCATGCCACACTGCCTTGCTTGAAGGCTGCTATGCCCTGCCACCGGCACTCGCACTCGCCGCGCTGCTCGTCACGGGCGGTCACGCGATTTCCCCTCATATCTGCACTTACCGTGGAGGTGCCTCTTCCAAGAGAAAAGTATGTGTTTCACTGGTAACGGATCTGGAGGCTAGATGATCCAAGACACCCCGTGATATCAAGGGCCCTCAGCTAAAGTGCGTTTCATGACTTTGAGGTCACCTCCGAAATTTCAGGCTTTCAGGCCAAGCAGCTAACCAAATTTCTGAAATATTATTTTTGACAGAAATCACGAAAATCGGAGGGGACCTTTATATGGAACACATTGAATTGTCAGATGTATCAATTTGAAGTATGAAAGAAGCTGTTGCCCAGAACGAGGAGGAGGCAAGAGCCTCCAACTATTGCATCGAACATTTTTTCAAACGCTCCGATTTAAGCATTGAACGAAAGATTCCTCGGAGCAAATGCGTACACAACATTCAAGCGAAGTGTTCAACCCACTGGAGGTATACCTAGTATGGAAGGGATGTGAGGAGGGGGAGTGTGGGGGGGGTTGCTCGGAATTAGACATCCCACCCACTTAGTCAAGAGCCAAAAACACTAGTTTATGCTTATTTTTTATTTTTGTGTGACCACGAAACGGCTCCAAGAAACGTTGTATGGGCTAAAGCCCTTCTGTTTAAATGCGTGGAGAACCCCAAACGGGGTTTTAATGACGAACTTCCTTAAAACACTGGAAGGGGGGCAATTTCTCTCAGGTATTGGCTCAAAATTCGTTAGTTGTGCACATGACTCTTTGCCAAGATGTCGAGCGTGAACTCATTGGGTTTTTTCAATCATAAACACTTTTTCGTTACTCTTCCGCTTGTTTTCCTTTCATTTTTGCACTTGTTTATATCTGTTTGTTCTTTCTCTTGCTTAACTTCATCATGAATGAAATAAAGTTCGCACTACGCCACATCAAATGGCAGAAGCGTCAATTCACCCTAAGCGTAGTTCGAAGTGGAGTGCGCAAGAATTGCAATAGCTCTGCAGACCTTTTAAAGGCGATTTTTGTTACACATTTCCTTTTCAGTGCAGCATTAATGACACGTGCCAACTCAACACGCCTCGTAAGTCACTGAACAATGTTTTTCAACTGAAGGCATCTGAATGTTTTCAGATGGATGAATGCGACATGTAATCAATAGCGATAGCCACTAGACGTACTGAGAGTAAAGAAATAATTTTTCGCTCGAACATGCTAGAGGACAACCAGGTTTCTGATCACCAAAATATGATCGCTATTTTTTGAGCCGCCACTTTAGATCGATGCTATAATCTACCCCATCAGACCTGGTAAGAACTCCTTTCGGTGCTTAACCAAATCCCTGATTATGCACCTTAGCTTTCGGTGCCGGAGTGACCCAAAATGCCGCGTGCTCCAAAATGGCGTCACACCTTTGCACACAGCATTTCAGAAATTCACCCATGATGTTCCTTGATTCTTCGATCACGAGTATCAGTCGCTTTTGATGCCAACACGGCCTGCACTGGTTTGGCACCAACCATGTTAATTTCTGACGCCTCCGGCGCTTAAAGGCACCGGTAGGGGGCGATTTCGGCTCGCGGTATGGGATTACGGTGGCTCGCAGCAGTTGTTGCAATGCACACACGACACCTTGCCAAGACGTCGAAAGTGAGTTCTTTAGGTTATAATTGTGAGCACACTTTTTCTCACGCTTTCGCTTATTGTTCACTGGATTGTTCTACTTAGTTGTTGCTGTGTATTTTTTCACTTATTTCACATAATCACGAATGTAAAATACACTTTACGAGACAACAAATGACACCTCTACAGCGGACAACTCGGAAAGTCAGTGTGTTGATGCGAATGTGATGCGAATACACACCACAGCGCCGCGCTTCTGAATCCAGGTTTTTTCACCGATTATCGCTTCTAACTTTGAATGTTCGTTACAAAATGATCACTTTGTTGCATCATTCTCTTTCTTCGGACCCCTTCCGGTTCCTTTAATGGGCGAAGGCGACGAAAATGAGCATAATATGCGCGGCACCCTAATTATCGCTACGAAGAAAAAGTCAGCCACAAATGATTGTCTGCCTGACCCTTATGCAACCTGGGGGTGCCACGTCCGAAAAATTGGACCACTGATCTTTGAGTCACTATTATCTCCACTGATCTTTGAGTCACGAGTGTTGCGCAGGGCTGCATCACCGACATCACAGACCGGAGCATCGTGAACCTTCGGTGCAGGGCTATTACGTGCAGCACCATGATGTGCTCGCTTTTGAGATGAGCATGCTTAGGGAGACTGTCGACCAGAGCGTTTTCGTTGAACCGAAAACGCTGTGAAGTGAGAATGGGTCCTTGACGCCTCGCTTGTATGTACTCATCCATGATTCGTGTTCAAAATGATCGTAAGTGGTGTGTTGAACGTCCCTAACTGGAATTGCATACCTGCGACTTCTAGAAGACAAAAAATCACTTTAGACAGCTACTCTTTCCTCTTCTCGAACTTCTGGGAAGAACTCACATTCACCATGACGAACACGGTTGCATTATACAGCATCCGGCAAATAAACAGCAGTGTCAGGAAGGATAACAGTAATAAATAGGTGCCGCTGAGCAACAGACTTTGTGGATAATATGGTAAACCTATAAGGACAGGGATGGATTTAAAGAAGTGGATGGTGAACCTCTGACAGCTCTACATATTAGATTAGATTTCAAACCCCATAGAGTTTGATGAATCCTCGATATCTTGCTAGCTGCTTAATGAAACACTTGAAAAGGAAACAATGGTTTGGAAAAGAGAAAAGGGAATTCAACGTCACGCATATATGTATGTGCAAGTAGGTGAAGAAGCAGGCAATGAGACTGCCGCTTACGCTTACCGCAGAAAAGTGTAGGGGGAGTTTTTTGGGTCGTCTCGTTCTTCCTATATTCCACTATAAACAAGCGTTGCGGGCAGGGCACTCCCAGGTGTCGAGGAAAATGGCCGCTTCAATGCGACCCCCCCCCCTTCTTCGGGTCCTCAAATGCGACCCCCCCCCTTTTATAATCTACAGCTCCGTAAAGTTCTACAGTCTCTTTGCTGGGTGTCTCATTGCTGTTTTTGTGTGTTTGCACTGATTGTCCACTGCAAATAAATTTTTCCAAATTTTTTATTTCAACATTCTTCATGTCTGGTCATCGAAACCAGCCGATAGTCAGAAAAACGAAGTCATTCAACAAAAAACACATTTTAATCAATATGTGTGATACGTTGTGGCTTCTTCTCCGAACAGCTTCTCCGCCTCACTCGACGTGCGGATGCGTCGCTCGTGAAAAAAACACACGTACATTTATACTACTGAGCTTCACTGAGAATAACGAAACGAGAAACCAGATTCAAATAAAAAGCAGGTAATAATCATCACAAAATCTCAAAGGAAATCAACAAACCTCTTCTTCGATGAGTTTTCAGCCACACTCGACGTACGAAAGCGACACTCCTGGGAAAAGCACATAAAGGAAACTTAAACGATACTCAAAAACTACACAGCACATAAACAAAACGAAAAACTCAGAAAAGTAGGTGATACATCACAAAGTCTGAAATAAAAACAAACAAACCCTTCTTCACAAACAATTTCCAGTTCAATCCACGTGCGAGCGACGATCCTGAAAAAAAAGCACATGATGGAAACATTAAAAGAAACACTCAAGTGTAAAACAGCACGTAAACAAAGCGAAAAACCACTAAAAAAAGAACAACAAACCCTTCTTTCCAAACAGTTTTCAATTCAATCCACGTACGGGCAGCGATCCTGAAAAAAAAGCACGTAAAAGAAACATAAAAGCACGCAAACATGAAGCTACACATAAACAATACGACTAACTATGAAAAACAGTCAACATACATAGTAAAATCTGAAAAAAACAACACACCTTGCTACGGCTCGCGTCTGGATTTCGACGGCAATGCAAACCTGAAAAAAGGGTGCTACCGGAGTTAGGGGGGCCAGCGCACTGTGCTCTGCGTCTCTAACGGAGCGCAGAGAAGTCATAGCGCTCGCCGAATCGGGTTCGAATATTACAAAGAAACTTTGTGTTTGATGGTGAAGAAGGATTTTGGTGAAGAAAATTCGTACTTTTTTCCAGGCGCTACTGGAGTTAGGGGGGGCCACTCGACAAAAACATAAGTAGAACCCAATTTCTGCTTATAGGCACTCTCAAGGTTATTTTATGCCTAGATACAGCTAACTAACTAAGAAAACGATTAAATCAGTACTCCACTAGTATATAACGAGAAATTTACTTCAACTAGACTAAACAGTCACTCACGCATACTCACCTAAGCCTAGGGAAAGGGAATCTCCTTCCCCAAGGCTTAGGCTAACATAGGATAGAAAAAGGTGCTACTGGAGTTAGGGGGGGGGCAGCGCACTGTGCTCCGCGTCTCTAACTGAGCGCAGAGAAGCCATAGCGCTCGCCGAATCGGGTTCGAATATCACAAAGGAACGATTTTGGTGAAGAAAATTCGTACTTTTATCTATCCTATGTTAGCCTAAGCCTCGGGGAAGGAGATTCCCTTTCCCTAGGCTTAGGTGAGTATGCGTAAGTGACGGTTTAGTCTAGTTGAAGTAAATTTCTCGTTATATACTAGTGGAGTACTAATTTAATCGTTTTCTCAGTTAGTTAGCTGTATCTAGGCATAAAATAACCTTGAGAGTGCCTATAAGCAGAAATTGGGTGCTACTTATGTTTTTGTCGAGTGCACCCCCTAACTCCAGTAGTGCCGAAAAAAGGACATGAAATGAGCATTAAAAACATTGAAACATAAAGTACAACGTAAACAATACGACTAACTATGAAAAAAAGTCAATATACATAGCAAAATCTGAAAAAAAGCAACATACCTCGCTGCGGACGGCGTTTGGATTTCGACGATCAAGCACACCTGAAAAAAAGAACATGAAATGAGCATTAAAACATTGAAACATAAAGTACAACGTAAACAATACGACTAACTATGAAAAACAGTCAATATACATAGCAAAATCTGAAAAAAAGCAACATACCTCGCTGCGGGAGGCGTTTGGATTTCGACGGCAATGCAAACCTGAAAAAAGGACATGTAATGAGCATAAAAAATATTCAAACACAAGATATCACGTAACCAATATGAAAAACTGGTTTCAAATAAAAAAAACCACAAAGAGAATACCGACTAAAAAATCAAAAACGTGAAAATCGCGGTGACATTCGAAACGCAGAGCAGGGCTTCGCGGCGTGCGAATAGAGCGCGCTAATCGACAAAAATGGCCGAAAATTGCGAAAGTAGACCTTGTTTGAACGATCATAACTTTCCTCACTTTTTATCATTTGGGACCACTGTTGTTTTTTTGAAAGAACTAGGTTTGCTCTTTCTGAATACTATTTTAGTTGCTTCAAATGTTCGGAAATGAGAGAGGAATGCGAGTCGAGATTAGTCGAGGAAAATGAAAATTGCATGCGGGTTTTTTGACTTCTAACAGTTACAACTTTTTTGTGCTTAATGTTTTGCAACCACAGTTATTTTTCTGAAACTAGAGACTTTGCTCTTTCCAGCGCGCTCTCAAACTCTTTTGTACGTTGCTCAGATCTTGAGCAATGTGAGTCGAGGAAATGTCGACGAAAATTTTTCTGCCATCTAGAGCGTAACAGCGTCACATAGAGAGCGTCCAAAACCTCCTCAAAAGCAGCCCCATACTCTCCGAACAATTTTCATGGTAGCAGTGCAGTAAAACCAACACCTTAGCGTCCTCCGTCCTTGCTCTGGGCATGCGCCATGCCTCTTACATTCGCAGTAGATGTGATTGGAAGGGCAGTAGATGTAACTAGAAGGGTGGTTGGCCTAGTAAGATGATCTCGTGCGGCTATCAGATAGGACATACATTCGTGGCCTCCGCTTTAAGGATCCGCCATGCACTGGTCTCCTGCTACAAGTTGCAGATAACATTGAAAGGATGTTCCACGGTGCGAGTGATCAGTGAACGCCCTTTGAATGCTCAATGTTCTAGTGAACAGTGAATACATCAGTGCACTTCCCCGTGAACAGAGCAGCTGCAGTCCTCCTCTCCTCTTTTCACCTTTTTTTCGTCGATGTGAATGTGCTGGTAGCGCGTTGTATCGTCCCTGTACTTATGAATTCAATACTATATCTTCTGCAATTCTTATTGGGCCCTTACGGGTCCTTCTCTAGATGAAAGGAGCTATTGCAGTGGTGAAAATCTCAGGGTTCGTTTACAGGTAATAGAAGGGCCTCCCATTACAGTTCAGCCGTGTGTGACAGAAGAAAGTATGCATGTGTGACCTTCGTAGAGACAAGAACGGCACTCTTTTTTATAAAACGCTGCTCGACAACGGATACGCATTAAGGATCCCTCACGTAGTTATTCAGGTAAAATAATATTCACTATTTATAGTTTTGGGAAGTATGTAGTCCATCAAGTCTGTTCTTGTCATCCCCGCCAACAATGCTGATCCCGAACGCAGTTTTTCAACAGCCAATACGCTCACAATAGTTGAAAGGAGCAGATTAGGAACTAAAACCTTGGATAGCCTGATGACGTCAGCTTTACCAACACTTTTCGCTTCATATAGTTTACCTTAAAACTGTTAGTTCCTATCTCCATATCAGAGATCTATTGCAGAGTTCAACGCGATGGACCTAGTGTACTTACCGTTACGCCCAAAACTCTGGCTAAGCAGTGGCTTAATCCACTTCCTGATCTAGGACTTTCGGCCCACATGCCATCAACGGTTGAAGTTCCGACAGCTGCATGTGGAAGAGAGTTATTCCAGGTATCTTTTTTCCACTACATGCCTCTTCAATGACAATTGAAGCGCAGGATTTCAGGTGCTGCACAAGATCTTGTGGAGCTATCTGCCCAGCACTCTATGATCTCGCATAAGCTCAATAGCAGTCCAGATGCACACGTCATACGACTATCAAAAGAGGATCATGAAACAGCGAAAGCAATGATCTTTCCTCTGGTGCTTTTCGTGATGATGATAATATTGATAGAGACATTTCATAAGGCTTTGATTTTTATTTAAACAATGTGCATTTAACCATTTACATGGTCCACTGCAACAAAATTATAACAATTCAACAACGTGAACAACAAGCAGACTTTGCTAGATTGCTTGTCTTCGTTAAACTCCGTTCATAGTATGACTGGTATAGCCTAAAATAATAGTGTATTTTCTTCTCCTAGATGGATGCGGACAGGTCGTTCTTGCATGCATCAATGAACTCTATGGTAGCAATGCATTAACATAAAGGTATAGTTTACGGTAATGTGAATATCTTGGTTCTATCCTCTAGTAGATAGGCCCTTCCATAACGATGAGGTGTGTGTCATCATGGCAGCGCGATGGTGAGAGGCTAAACGCGTGACGAACCCATAAATGATGGCGGCCACCTTTTCAAGATGGTCTACGACCATTTGCGATTCAGCCAGCGAGGTAGCGGTGGCTCTTTTCGTGTATGAGGGTGAGATATCGACTTTACGATAGGCTAGAAGAAACTCCCGTGAAATTATCGCTTAGCTACAGATGCGACCCCCCCCCCCCCCACACCTGTTCGGTCAAGTGCGACCCCCCCCCTCTGTCGAGGATTCCTCGGCTCGCGAAGTGCCCTGGTTGCGGGACCAATGTCCACTTCTCTTTCAATTCACTTTATTAATTTTGTTGTCGATTTGGTGCTAGTAGTTGGCAGGCCACTGATTTTAGCGCTGTCGTTTCGCATCTAATGGCATAGTACATCTACCACTTTGCACAATAAACAATAGAGCACTTTTTTTTAAATTTAAGCCTGACTTAAGATCCCCTACAAGTACGCAAGAGCTTGTGCAAAATAGCGCCGGCCTCCTAGCGCAACGAGTTGGCACTACCTCCTAGCGCAACGAGTTAGCACTACTTCCTCGCCCCCCCCCCCCCAGCGCATCAACAACGTCATTTCGATCAATTGCCTCTTTCATCCTCTTTGTGTTTCTATGAAGGTGTGAATATGAACGTTGTAGGTGTAGCCATATCATGGCAATATCATACAAATGGTAGAGAATTCATTACACGGCTGCATGTGCCACTGGGAGTATGCTCATCCCGTTTACCAACTTGAAAGATAGTGTTCCCGTTGCAGTAGAAAGGGACATTTCATATCATATTCAAGTATTTTATCCACTAAAACACATCTCCCTTTTCCGTCGTCGCTTTTCGGGAGCAAGCTAATCCAATTTGTGCATTTTGCACTCGGAGAGGGGAAGGGGTCCAGTAAAACATCGATTGCTTGGAAGGCACCTCTGACCCTTTCGCCTTCTAGAAATGGCTTTTCAGGTTGAGGATCGAGACTACATTCCATTCCTACGGCGCCCCTGACTGCGAACCTCCAATCTCAGATCTGCAAGTATTTCCAGCTGTAATGTGTTGCGTTTCCTTCACATATGATTTTCGGGTCAGTTCGATAGCCTTCCAACGAAAGGGCCTATGGAAAAATTCGCTCCGCTTCAAAGAAAAATTTATTCGGACATCTTACATTAGAATGCCATCGTGCAAATACCTCAAGACCCTAGTTCCACCTTGCTGGGTGTTATCACTCTTTACAAATAGCATTCTGAATTGTCTGTCACTTTCTTTTTTTCCATGCCTTTAATGCCATGAGCGCGGAATATGCCTTTAATCTCAGTGGTACCATCTCGGAGAGAGGGAGGACTCTGTCGGTGCCGCGGGAAAGTCGTCTCCAGTGAAGCGAGCCTTTTACCAAATTAGCGGAAAGGTCACTGTTCGATATTTGCGCATCAGAACACTCGAATTGATTCATGAGTTGCTCACTTCGTGCGCGTGGGTGCGTATGGTACATATGTTGCAGATTTAAGAATGTAGGGCACACTCCAGACGAGTCATCGAACGAAACTACACAACAATGCATCCGCCAAGCCTCGCAATGAGGTGCTTGCGAGTTTAACTTACTACCACGTATGACTGATCCGCACGGCTCCAATCAATAATCAAGGATGCAGCACGTCGAAATGCACGTCCTAGGTAACATGGATGCCTGTTATTCGGAATTCTCCATACGAACGCAGAAACTGTCTCTCCTTTCATTTTTGACTACTTTTTCCTGGGTCACGATAGAATCGAGCGTCCCCCCAGAACGACACACCGTGCAGCTATTGTTGATAAATGTAGTAAGCAGAAGGTCAAAAGTTACTTCACGTATTTTCGCCTGAGCTAATTGGTGAAACATCTCATTTATAACAAGTGGCACGGAATAAGTTTATCAGACTGCGTTCTTGCATCATTTTCTTTCATTTTCACTTACTTCTAATTCTAGCATTTCGCCGGGCTTCGACTAAATTCATACCACCCTCCATCAACATGGAAAAGCATCGGTCATTACCTGCTGCAAAGGGACGCTCGATTCTATCGTGACCTGGCATCCCGATCTGGGTCACAATAGAATCGAGCGTCCCTTCTTTTTCCTCAACAAATTGTCGCAACACTGCCTTAAGAAATGGCTTGTACCAATGTGTAGACAAATCCTTAAATAATCCATTCACTTTCGCGGGAGTTTTGTAATAACTGTACTTAAAGATACTTAAAGGCACACCTCGCGAAAAATTGTGGGAGCTATCGCGCGTGTTACAGGATGTAGAGGCCCTGGTTTACCCACTAGTGAAGAAAAATGAATCAAAACCCTTCACAACTACCAAAAATAAAGCTCCCTGCCATCGGTCTTCGTACGAGTATGGGAAATTGGAAATGAGTTTTTGCTCGATGATATCGAGCAAAATGCTACGATATCACCTACTCTTCTGTTGAAGCTACCTTCGCTATAGATATCGCTGTCTTATCTTGTCTTATAGCAAGTTTCCCTCTCGTCTAAGCCGGGTGTGATTCGGCCCGATGGGCTCAACTGGCTCATGTCGGCCAGGCCGTGCACGGCGGGGGTGAGTCGTGGCGCCACGAAAAGGGTGCAATCTTCACAGCCATCCAAGGGTCTACCTGCCCTGAAAAGGTAAGGACCACTTTGATTATCACGTGGTGTGCCTTTAAATTACGCAAATAATCGCCAAACAAACTGGAAAATTTATCTGTACGCAAAACATGCGAAAAACAAGACTTCAAGTAATTGTGGTCAGGAGCAAAAAAGCAAAAAAACTATGTTTCTTCGGTTAACAAAATAAAACTGCTTAAATAGGCAGTGAGGACTTACATTTCTAAGCTATTGCTGCAGAAACTGTTGTGCAAGAGTAAATTCAATGTGAAGCAATAAGAGAAGCCATCCACCATCATTTACGTCCGATTTCACTTGACTGTGAAGGAAATGAAGTACCCTCCCCACTGGGTATACATATACTCCGATTGTTACTTTCAGATTACCAAGTGCAGCTGTTGGGAGTGATAGGTTGTTAAGTGGGAAACAGGTCAAAATTGCCGCATCTGTTACCTTTCTTCATCTGTCGATTGGAACCTGGAATATGACTAAATCATGGCTGTTCTTCCCAACAACGTCAAACTGACCTTGAACGACCTCAAACCATCAAGGGTAATTATGTTGGAAGCACCGATGACGAGTTCAGGTGCCGTCAGATGAGCGAGAATACTGTCGTTGAAAAGAGACGGTAATGGCGCCGATGGAAATTCCCTCGTCACAATAAATTGAAATGTAACTGACGCTCTGCTGGAGAGATTTCGATGGCGTTCTGTTAGCTTCAATACAATCTCTGCTGGAGCGACATCGCAAAAAAACCGGAGCAATGTAATGGAGGTGACGGCAGCTATTGATAAATATTCCATGCTCAGCTCAGACACTCGACAGCCCGTACCCAACAGGCCTGACGAGATGGATACAAAAGATAGTCTGTCAGAGACTCCTAGGTCTCACTAAACCCAAAAATTGGGAGTTTACTGAATTGGAGAGATTTCGTTTTGGAAAACAAACGTTTGAGATTATGGAATTGAAACATTACCATCAAGATTCCCAGATGAGTTACGTTACAGTTCCTCAGCCTCAACAAGAAAACTTGCGACGTTGGTAGTGAACTTGAACAGTTCATGTTCACCCACAAAATCTTAATGAAACACATCAAGCTAGCAGGAAAAATAGCCGGAAATAACCTAAACACCGTTAGGTGCAACGAGAACATTAAAAGGAAAAGCAACGTCCGCTCCTAGTTTGATTGCAGTATTTGCATCATCACATTTTACAAGAAGCAACACCGTCGGCTGCCCGTCTTCTCCTTATCAAGTGGGATCGGCCTTTCAACGGTGGATGCCGTATAGGGCTGGCAGAAGGACGTCGTGATACTCCTCACCACAAAAATCGATTTCGACCCTAGCACCTTTGAAAGCTTTGCTAATTATCACCATATGATCGTAGCCCTTACACGCTGTGGTCACGGGCTGTTCGTCCTTGGACACCAGCACCCTATGGGAGCACCGTGATCGTGGGCTCACGCAAATAACGCAGTCATACCAGCAGGGCGCTGAAGGAAGCCTTCCCGCCACAATGGGGTAGGTAACGGTCTTTCTGTTATCTCAAGAGCCATTGTTCACCAGTAAGGGAGTGTGTGGCCGGAGTGTACAGGGCAACCCTTCATATTTTTGGATAAGAAGGTGGTGTAAGCTGGAGGAGCTTGAGCTGATTACAAGATACTGTAACTCGATCGTTCGATGACCGTCAGTGATGTTTTGGCTTTCAGCGTGCGCAAGGCGTGAAGCTGAGATGCGAGGAGACAACGGCACGTGGTCCTGAAGGACGGCAGCACAAAAAAGGGTCGATCACGACCCACTGCTCGGTACCCTACTCTCGTGATTCGGCATTCTAATAAACCTTGAGGTATTCGGCTGTTCGGTGCACCGACCTGCCGTATGTGCTCTATTCGTATTGCTGTCCGTGGGACAATAAGAGAAGTCACTTTATCTGTCTGCTAGAGAACACCACAGCACGAATACAGGTATGAATAGATCCCAAATCTCGCACAGCGAAGAGGCACGAAAAATTTGACGAGTGAGCCCGAGGCTCGGCAAGACGGTGGGGCGCGACTCCTCTCCACCGACGATCCCACTCACCGCCTTTTTGATGTCGCGCGCGATCGGGATCATCGAAAAAATGCATGTGATTCATCTCCTGTTTACTAGTGATCCCTTAAAAATTGTCTTGGCTTGTGCAAACCTTCAGATTGAAAATAATTTGAACCATCCATGAATGGGATCAAAAAATTATGCCAGCACGCTCTTGCCGAATATATATCCCATTTCTTGGTTTGAAGTGCCTGAACTAAAACTTTCAGCTGAAGTGGAGAGTTTACAATGCCGTCGTGCCCGCAGGTATTTTCTCGCGCCTTGGAAAGTCAGTTTCCTACTTTTTTCAAAAATTAAGATGATACGGCGGAGGAAAATGAACGTTTTCTACATCGGCAGCTTCGTCTTGACGAGTCTAGCCCCGGTTTGTTTTTCAAAGCGATTAGATAGCGTTTGGTATAGTTATGGCACAAGCACGGATTGCAACATATTCTTCTGACGCAACCCCTGGATTCAGCAGATCTATGAGCGACAAAATGATTTCTAATGGCTCCATAGGAAAAAGTGAAGCAAGCTATTATACATCAGAACGAAATCTCTCTCAGAAAGAAGAAGAAGGGTCAAGTACCAGCAAGATTCGAGCGATATTGAATCAAGAATACTTGAGCTCATCGAGGAGACTCGAGACGTAGAAGAAACGACGCCCGCAGCTCCGAGGACGATGGACCAAGAGCAATAATGATAGACCAAAACGAGAACTAGAAAAGAATGAGCAGATTGAATGGCCCAACATGTTGACCAGAAAAAGCGAGCAATTATGTTGCCTATGGTGAACGAGCTCCACGTGTTGTTAACTTGGAACGCGAAGTTGAGAGCCCGTAGATGTGCGCTTCTACCTCTCAAGGAGGAAGATTGGCGTAGTGGAGATGTAATGCCACATTGTAAATGTCTCTGGGGTTCTCTGGGTTTGGTAGGAGTACGGTTTTCGAATTCTTGCTCCCAACTCACTCGGGAAGAGGTCGTTACGACCTCATCATCAGAGAATGGCGTTGCAGATTGTGCCCGACTGACATCAGCTTGAGAAGTGTATTAGCGAAAAGTGTCGCGGATCGCGACGGTGGCCGCCGGGGGCATCGCGCTCCCCGGCCCATCCGCGTGCGGTTACAACCGCGGCAGCGCATCGCGCTCGCGGTTGGCTCCGCCCTCTGTGGTTGAGACCAGTATGAAAAGGCTGGTCGCCGACTGCCGGTCGGTTTTCACCGGGCAACGCCATGATGCTGCCCGAGGTCTGGGGTGCGGTGCACCTTGGCTCTTGGGTAGTGGAGCGCTGGCACATGAGTTGGCCGGTGTCCACCCCTGCTCCCCAACTGGGAGCAGCCATGTGGTTCAGGTCCCATCTCGGCACCGTCAGCCACATGGTCAAGAGGAAACGCCCGGATGGGGGTCTACTACGTATAGCCGACTGATGGAGTCGCCCCAACTGAGGCGACTCGGGAGGAAGATAGCAGGTATGATGTTAATACGTTGATAATAAATGTATTGTGTATGTTATATTGTGTTATGTCTTAAAACGTAGGGTTTGATCCTACAATGCCTTGGGCTATTCTATTGTTGTAATATCTGGCCCCTAGGTCCCGGGGTAGGTCCGCCGAGCCAGGAGTGGGTGTCCTGGTGAGGCGTAGTGGTCCGATGGGGCTCTGACCCAAAAGGTCGGAGAGACAGAAGTTTGAGAACGGGTATACCACCGATGACCGCACAAGATGAGTGTTCAACCGCGACAAAAAGAAAGCCTGCTGGTATCGCGATAAAGCAAGATGCCTGCCAGTTCTAAAATTCATACTTCATGATTGGGAGCACCACCAGGCACTTTGCCACATTTCCCACTCGAGAGAACGAATCACAGCAAGAATCAGGGTTAAAGGAGCAGATCAGTCAGGTGAAACACTACTAATGCGGGCCCGGAGTAGCGAAATCGCTACCTTATATATGTGATTAGAACACATTCACTATATATGAAATAAGTATATTATAGGTATCGATAACGAATAGAGAGAAGTTCTTTCATATCCAGGCTGATCTGGTAAGCATTGTAGAAAATGTTGCCATTTCTCGAGCGTCCCACGAGCGCGGTGTCTCGGTATATAAGTGGCGGTATATAAGCATGGCAAGGAGCTGCTTGGTTTTGATCGGTCCCGAAGGAGCGCTCCTTTACAACACTGTGAGCAACGCTGTGAGCAACACTTCCTCATTCCCGCTCTGGTAACCACCGTTTCCAGCGATTTCCAGAGCAATGGTCGGCACGGCTCCGCCCTTGCCCTCACATGTCCTAGCAACACGGTAAGTTCATCGACTATCCCCTGTGCTGGAAACTATCATTGATTCAGCACTTTCCAGAGCAATTTTCGGCACTGCTTACCGCTTTTTTCCATCTATCATCACTATAAGTACTCAACGGCTGATTATTAGAACTTCTGTTAGTACTCAAACTCATATATATTTGGTCGGTTGATTAATATGTAGTTTACCCGTGTCCTCTTACAGGTAGGTTCCAACAAGTCGTGACAATATCATTTACCAGTAATATCGCGTGGCCGATGAAACTCACTATTTAGGGGGGCATTTAACGACACCTATCCACTAATGAATCTTCGTTTCATATACAACTCATTGCACTGAATAAGCTCGAACAACTCGCGATTTACCGAACGACAATCGCCAACATGACATGGATCTAGATTCCGAAGTATCTTCACCTAACCTATGTGATAGACGAGTCCAGAGGAATGGTTTCTAAAGTGGTCAATGTTTCAGGAAAGGAAGCACCTATCTGAATCGCTCAGAATATAGCTAAATTCCCTCCTCTGGTGGACGGAGTGAGAGATTGTTCAACCCATCAGCCATTTATAACCATGTTGAAAGCAGTTCCTAAAACGGGAACGTATTGATAAAAGATTGATGAATTGACGATAAAAATAGCAATAGTACTTTGTTCTTTTGAAGTTGCTGTACTAAGATGCGGTAAGTACGAGCTTCCACGGCAGCACGTATTTTTGCTTCAGAAAGAGTTGTGCGATTCGCCGGATTCGAAATAATATATATAGATCATGAACGATGTGGTTGCCGCTCGAAGGAATAGCGGTCATAGCCAATTCAATTTCAACAATGAATGTTAACCAGAAAAATTTTATTTATGAGGTTCTTCCTTTGAAGAAGATACGCAGGAACTAAACGTTATCTGTTGTGAAGCCTTCTGTTCGTGTGTAGCGTTTGTGCATGAGAAGGCGATTTGGGTATCAAGAAGAACTTACCGATATTTTAAAGCAGGCAGCATGCACAAGGGAGCCTTTGACAGCCTCCAAACTTTGAGGTGGTGCCGCCGACGGCAGGGCGTGGCTGCTTTCATAGACAGTGAGGCATAGTGAGGCGGATGGAGACGCATAGACGTCGCAACCACGCCCCGCTCCTTGCACCGCAGCGTATGAAGGCCGCCTTACAGATCACTGCGCACTCCACAAAGGTGGTCTACATGTAGAAGAGGAGACGTGTGATGGAACAGCAGTGTCTGTCTCCCGCCGTAGCCTACATGCTTGGCACCTCGCTCTACTGAAAGATTTATGGAAAAGTGTGACCACAGTTCCTCAACAGAACGTCAAATTCCTATCGGTGTGAGTAAAGAAAAAACCAAAATGGAAGCCGCGGTAGCTCACCAGTCATTTTTCAATTTATAGTCTGTTTTCTGGTAGTAATGATCCTATCTGGATATCTGAAATTGAACGTGAGGTTCAGAAGCATTTAATAAAGATTGAGCGTAGGATTAAACAGAAACGAAAAGCAGACCAGTTATCAAAATGCTTCCACATTCGACGGAGAGAGGCGACGTTCCACAAAGACCGAAAAAATCTTGCACTGCGTTCATAAAGGACAAAGCTGTGCACTACAGGGATGACAAAAAAGGAGTCTTTCTGCTCACGAAACACATCTGTGAATTATACCAAACGGGGAGTAATGACTCCATTACACAAGTTGTATCAAAGCGTAAGCTACGTCAAGGAATTGGTTTGTGTTGATCAGTGAGAGGAAACATTGGTCAACAATTGGCTTACAATGCAGTTCAAAACCATTAGATTCGGTCGGTTGGTCCACCTACGCATCTAATGATCTTATGAGTGTCTAATCTTATAAGTGTCAGCTGACGTACATGGCAAATAGTTAGGTGCAAGTTTGTGGGTTTTCTTCAAGCTGTAAAACACCGGACAACTTGGAGGATCAATCCTGAGTCTACGTAGGAACTTTTCGTCGAGTTCAGCAGATTTGTCTTCTCTCATCCAGACGTGGTTGAGACGCCTGCACTGGGTCGGAAACTGCTTTGCTGTTGCAGGTCAGTATTTCGATGTATGCGGCAGATGAAGCTCTGTTATTTCACGATCCAATGATTGTGACATAACGACCCAAATTCTCCACCTTTATCGCTAACAGAGACCCGTATTGTACCATTGGATCTAAGCTCGCGTCCTTCCTTAGATCCTTGCCATTGTTCGAATGTCAAATTTCTGTGATGGTGTCGTCTATGTTGATTCAAAACGGCAAGCACACCTGATGATAACATCCGTACCTTGACATCTATAGCTGGTGTAGGCTCAGACTTGGAAAAACTGCGCGCAAACGGTACAGTTGGAAGCAAACTCTGATTTGATTCGATGGTTTGCAAGTTGTTTTCGCGACGACTCGCAAAGCGTAGTAGATCTCTTAGTCTATACAAGCTTCCAACAACCTTGCGAAACGTTAAGGCATTGATATTTCGTGCGGGGGAAAACGACGGTCCCAGGCTGAGAAGGTTTAGCGCATTGGACGATAGTTAAGTGTCTCCCAAAACAGTGACCTTTGAAGTCTGAACATCATTGCGAGTAGTGTTGTCAGTGTGGCGGTGGTTCATGGGTGAGCTGCTCTCAGCAGCTTGAGTATTTTACGATGCGATCCAAACAGTCTGTCTGTTTTGCATAAACAGCGGACTTAGCCTTAGATCGGATAGAATTGCAAATCAGCCTTGAATCACCCTCAGTCCTTCTCCAAGTCTTTTCAGGAAGAAGACGTTGGCATGCCTGTCCTTTCACAATACATTCCAAAAGAAGAGTAAAAATAAAGAAGAGTACAATACACATGGTTTTCTTTGATCACCTGGCCTAAAATACAACGATAGATTGCCATGAGGGCATGATGATCACTTCGATAATTGAATACTGCATTGATCTTCACATTTAAAATAAAGCGTGGCATGACACGTTTTCTTACACCGTTGGAGGAATTCAAGGACTGACGAGTGTTTCTTATGTTTCATATGTTCATAACATTTGAACGTTTCGTAATCATGTTTCATACATTACATTCATGTTCATTCATAGAGCCCCCTCAAGTGCTAGCTCCACTGGAGTCCTCTGATAAAAAGTGACCTCAATCGATCACGAGTACCACCTCCTGAGAAGCAAAATTCAATGGAAATCAAAGCCAAAGTTCGGGTTTATGGTGTGATGTAGACGACTCCACAAGCACCTACTTCTAAACCTGATCGAATATGTATGACTATAATGCGCGTAGACAAGGGATAAGGTTATTGATAGGAGCATGATAAGGGATCGTATAAAAGGAGTGAGCTGTGGTTTCCATTCACTTCACGGACGCCTACAATATGGCTACCCTCTTCACTGTTCTCCTGCTGATCTTCACATATGTGATTACGGCTACGACTAGTAAGTGAATCCGTTGAGGGTTGACAGGAGTTGGGGGGACAAGTGGCCTAACGTCTAATGACTAAATGATAGCGGCACACTACCACTCGCAAACACATGAAAAGGTAATAAACCTGCCAGGAGGATGTTAGACTCAGCCTAAGCCTTGAGAAGAGAGAGAAGCCCACCGTGACAGAACCATTCTTGCACATGAACCTTGTTCTACTCACGTCGAGGCTTCTTCCATTCCCTAGGCTCAGGCCAATATTCGTATCCCCGTACATCTACAACAGTTGAGCTATCGCACCGTAAAGTGTGAACCACATAATAGAATTATGTTGTGTGGTCGCAGCTGATTTTAACCTACTGAAAGGAACGAATTCCACATCGCAACTGATAACCGCAGTACTGAGCGCAAGCTCAACTGGTAGCTTCACAAACATCTATCGCTACCCGGAATTTCATGGAATGTAGCGGTCAAAACATTCCTACTAATACTAGTACGGACCATGTTCATTTTGTGAGCATTGAGCCTTATTGATTTCTGACAATTCATTCGTTAACAAATTCAAACTTCTCTCTTTGTGAAACCTCGGCACTGAAGTTGATTAAATTTTCTCTGTTATGCCAACGAAGTTGTTATGTGAAATCTTGATTGACGACCTAACGTTTCGACTAGATCGCCTTCCTCAAAGGCCTAAACGTAGCTCAAGATTTAGGATTTTATCCACTACATCGCCAAACGCCTCATCCACTGCGGTTTTAACGATACATCGAGGAATAGGCAAAAATATATGCCTGAATATGCAGATTGACCCCTCAAAGATCTCTCCATGCTTTGATGAGCAACTTTTTATCAAATGCCCCCCACCCTCATTGCGATAGCACCACATAACTCAACCAGTCCACCACCGCGAGAGTGGGACGCCGCCACTCCGTGTCAGCTGTCGTCTGTGAAAGAGAGATGCCATACTGTCCTTATGCATATAGTATAATGGGGACATGCATGTCTCCCCCCCCCCCCCCATATCAGTAGGTCGCATTGTGACGCAAGTGGGAAGAGATGATCCGTAATGGATAAGCACTCACTTCGGCTTCACATTTCAAGGCTAGCTCTAAGAACATCGTGATTCACGCCACATCGCACATGCCACGACTGTGAAACATGAAACATGCAGTTGTTAAGAACATGTTAAAGACGGCTGCAAATGTGTGCACAGGCCCGACAGAGCGGCGAGAGTCTATACGTTTAGCTTCTGACATAGCCCATCAAACGGCTATGTTGTAGTCGTAGTGAATACGTGCTGAGCACCGTAGCATACCGCATCTCAATAGGGTTCCCTTACGCATACTTTCATCATTGACAGAGTAACTGCTGCTATTCAAAGATGCCTTGTTCAAGCACAGCTGGATGATGATGTTGTCTTAATGAATGTCCCTAATGGCAACATCAAAAGTCAACTCGAGCGAAATAGGCTTTACGATAAGCGTTGCGCATCAGAGAGTTGTGTCACCCTATGGTACAACTGGGGATCGCGCCAATACTGGTGTAATCTAACAAAGTGAATGTCACGCATGAAACGCAACGTACATTGGGGGAACTAGAAGAACTACAATACATATCAAAGAACATCTTGTTGGTAAAAGACTAGGTAACACACACCTCTGGGAAAGCACATGGCCGAGGAGCATGGCGGAAACGACTTTGATGTGAAGTGCAGTATTCTGGCATGCGAGACTGGGATTTCTTCCAGGAAACTGCTTGAAGCGTGGATTTCTGCTAGAAATCCAAGTATGAACAACCGAAATGAGTGATTATCCATTACGAGTGATCTCTTGCCATTTGCGTCACATTGCGACTACTGATATGAGGGAGAGGCATGCATATCCCCATTATACTATATGCATAAGGACAGCATGGCATCTCTCATTCACTGACGACAACTAACACGGAGTGGCGGCGTCCCACTCTCGTGGTGGACTGGTTGAGTTATGTGGTGCTATCGCAATGAGGGGGGGGGGGGCGTTTGATAAAAAGTTGCTCATCAAAGCATGGAGAGATCTCTGAGGAGTCAATCTGCATATTCAGGCGTATATTTTTGTCTAAGCCTTAGTGGAGAAAAGAAGGGGTTCCTTCCCCTCTGGGTTTAGGTAAAAATATGTCCATAGTGGGATGTCCCCCCCCCCTCCTTATTGCGATGGCACCAGTTGTGTTCTTTCATACGGAGTTTCTCCGGCGGTTTCCTTGATGCTTCGTCAGAACCGCCAGAGTAACGAGGCGTTTGGTGGTGTAGTGGATAAAATCCTAAATCTTGGGCCACGTTTAGGCCTTCAAGGAAGACGGTTAGGTCGAAACGTTATGCCGTCAACAAAAATTCCACCAAACAACCTCGTTGGCATACGGCATAACAGAGGAAATTTAATCAGCGTTAACTGTTGTTTACCACATCTACCACATTTCGGAAGTCCGATGGTTTACCGATCTATCCCTTGTTACAAGGAACAGAACCGAAATTCATCACTACTCTCTCATTTAGCGCTTATGTTGTTGTGGTCACAGTTTCGGAATTTGGACAGTTTAGGGTTCGTTAGTTGTGGATCAGATCACTTTGAATGGAGGCATTATGACCATTCAGTGCATCTAATTGCTGTATGTTTGTGGTAGATCCATGCACTGGTTACTGATGTTTATGATTTCTCAGAGGATGCAGATACACTGCGCGACTGATATCAGATTATAGTTCAAATATGGTTAGTCAATGGTACTGAGCATCAGACACTGTGATTATGGGGGTTGTTTTGTAGTAGTCAGCGGTGTACAGCATTTCTCCATTCACTTACTAGTGACTCTTTGAAGCTCCTATTAGCCGTTATAGGATAGGATTAGTCAGAGTATAGTAGGTGACAATTAAAGGCACCTCCCGCGATAATCAAACTGTAACACAGCTTAGGGTAGATAGATCCTCTGGCAACTGTTAAGCTGCACATTTTTTTGCGCCTTCGCGGCAAGCGCTCACGGCTAAGCCAGCTCGAGTCATCTCCTATCTAGCCTACCCACTCCGAGCACACCTGGCACTGGACGGGCTTTTCCAAAGTGGCGACGTGGAGAAAGAAGTCCATGATTCACGCGATAAGATAAAATTAGGAGGAAATTCCGGTAAATGAGGAAACATTCGCATGGGGAAAGAGGTGGTCCCTCCTTCTCATGGGGCAACAATGCTGGGTATCGACCGCTAGGCTATTTAGAATTCCAAGTAGTGGTAAATGTTTACAAAGACGATAAGCATCGATAACTGGCCTATGGATCCACCAACAGTACTTAGCAATTAGATGCTCAGCAATTAGAGAAATTGCTACCAATGGATGCAATCGAAAACAAAATTAGCGTCGCAGCAGGGTCCGCTATTCTTGCCGGACGTCGCCATTTATTTCTATCCAAGGCATCCTTGGGGATCCACGTGATCGCTTCCCTTGCGCTTCGAGTCTGGTGTTTTTTTTCGGTTTTCTAATCTTCTCGGCACTGTCGATAGCATCGCAGCCTCTGCTTTCACAAGTTTATTTTGAGAGAAGCTGTTTGCATAACCGCTCTCACGTCCTCGCTTTGACCCAGTCCGGTCGTGTCCTGCCACACTCCCATTTGACATCCTTATTTCATCTGTTTGTAGCTGTCATTCGTGTACCTTCGTTATGGACCAGCAATCGCTCCCGTATAGCACTGCGAACCTGATCGATTTTCGGTACACATCGCCCTCAACACTCCTGAAGCGTCGTCGATTATACAGGATTCCTGTGAGTCCAGGCCATGCTAATTCGCTCCTTCACGGCCTGGTTCACCACACCTCGAGTAGCCAGAGCATTCCATAAGTAACGAATGTCTTCCTCCTTCTCCATGGTTTCCCCACGACGATCCGTTAATGGTTCTGCTCAATCGTTGCTGCTTATGGGCTTGACTTCTTAACGTACAATAGAAGTCCGTTCTGTGTCAGCCATTCTTGCCATTTCTGCACTTTTGCCTAAAGTTCTTCCCTACTTCCTGCTACCAGGGCATGTCATCTGCATGCAGGATGGTCTTCAGTGGACTTCACATAAAATCTTCTACTATTACATCCGATTAGAGGAGAAAGAGCTCAGGACCGATCTTTGATGTACCCCTATCGTGACTATTTCATTTGAAAATCAGAGCGAATGCATACGGCAGCCTAGGTTCCGTTGTACCAATTTCCTATATGGGCGACAAGGCTTTCCGGTACATGCCGCTCTCGCAGGGCGTTCCACAGTGCTGGTCTGGAAAGACAGTCGAAGGCCTACTTGAGGTCGAGGATTGTTTGGTATCCTCCTGGGAAATAGAGTTAAGTTTTTTTGGTCTCAGATCGATCAGTCTCTCTTACAGTTTCGTAGTGTGCGTTATCAACTTGACCTCCCGGTGGTTGGAGCATTCCATAGTATCGCCTTTCTGCTTGAAAATGGGGATGATTGTACTAGTCCTCCAGTTATCTGGGATTCTTCCTTCGGTGATTACGGTGTTGAGGAATTGAGCAAGCCACTATCCCGCACTCTCGGAGCGTCTTTCTTGCATCAATCTATGCCCCATCTGGACCGATCGCTTTCCGATCCTCGAAGGCAAGCCCTTTGCAACGTTTATGGGCAGCGAGGTCTTCTCGACTCCGTGTCTTCTGCCCGAATTTATATGCTTATTTCTTCCGTTTTACTGCTGCTTTGGCCTCATCGCTTCAGAACCGCGCCACCTTATCTCCCCTGCAACCACTCCGAGTTTCACCCAGTGTATCCTCAGCAGCCCTATTCCGAGTTCTCTTAACCTGTCCGCAAAAACTGGAAGATTGGCCTCCATTACTCTTCTCTTTTTATCATCCCTCTCCACACTGTGTAACTTCCATTATCAAGTTGTTCGTCCTGTTCTTACCTTTACCTTCATAGGAAGCTCCAGTACCTTAATGTTCTTTACACTATTGAGGAGCAGTCCTTTTATGAACACATGGTCCAGTTTGTTTGTCTCTCTCCGGTGGTGCTGGTTACTTTCTGAGCCTCCCATTTTGCGAAGAATGCTTAAGATGGCTACATCGAGAGCTATAACCAGGTCAAATACATTCTCTTCCCCAACATTCCTGCTCTCGATCTCCTTGCTTCCGCCCACCCTCTCTAGTCCCCTTTCAATGCCGACGTAGTTGTTCAGATCTTCTGGTACAGTGAGAACGGAATTGACCTCATTGCTCAAGGAAAACTTTTTTTTTCTCGGCTCCGACGAGACAGCCGGCTTGCAGAGCGTATACGACTGTCATGGTTCAGTAACCTTTTTTTCATGACCACCCTTACAGACGTAATTCGGGGAGGGGAAGGAGACCCACTAAGGACATTGTTTTCACCTGAGTCTTGAAGGCAGAAGGAGCCCCTTCTTCCCCCCACAGAGGCTTGGGCAAAAATTTACGTTTGAGTGTACGAGTTGACCTCCCAAAAATTCCTCCAAGATGCTTGCATATGCAACTTCTCATAAGAAGCCCCACCGCCCTCATTGCCATAGTGGTAGTGGCCTGATTTTGAAAGACAGTGGTAGGAGTAATGTAGGCAATGAAGGTCTCTTGAAGTGAATTATCCCAATTCCGAATTCAGAGCGTTAATTTGAGGGGGCGGGAGAGAAGGGGGAGAGTGACGATTAAAGAAGGCTACATGTGGCGCAGTCTCCGCTGAAAGGCGTACGCCCTGGATTCGAGGAAGGTACCGTATTCAGCAGCTTCATCTTCATTGACGTAGTCGGTCTGTCAGGGTGATCTTGCCGAAAAACGTGGGCAAAATAACACGTTTTGCAGGGTTTAGAATAACACATTGAGTCTTACTGCTGTTTCAGAGGTTGGTATAGATACATTAATTGCAGATGTGGTATAGATACATTAATTGTAGATGTGGTATAGATACATTAATTGTAGATGATCCAATTGTAGATGTAAAATGGTGTGTTAGAAGTCATACCAAAGCAGTAAAAGCCGTTTCTCATCAAGGAAACCCTTCTTGCACATAAAACCTGCTTCACACGTCGAAGCTCCATCCCACTCCCTAGACTTGGGCTGAAGTTCATATCCCCATCCTTGCACATAAAAAAGCATCTGCCATTATCTGCTATAAGAACGAAGCTGGGGAGGCGTCCTTTGCACGCCTTAACGTATACCAGTTGAGCTATCACACGGTACTGCGCGAACAACAGGATAGAGTGATGTAGTATGGAAATGATAGATAATGATCAAACGATATCGAGGAAGTCCATATAGCATAACTGCACACCGCGATACGCACAGTTGAGCGATCAGCGACCTTTGTAGAAAGACTAGTTAAGCGCTAGCTTAACTGGTCTTTCTACAAAGGCCAATCAATACTTGGAATTTCACGTACTTTAGTGGTCGTAGTTTTCATTTATTCCTAATGGAGTACTATATACGTTCAGTTGCTGAGCGTTCAACGCTTGAGCCCGGTGTTTTTCGATATTCTATTTATTCACCACTTTATATTGTTTCACCAAGAAGGGCCACCACTTTTCGGGGGGTCCAAATGATTGAGCGATCGATATATCTGCTACAATGATGTTGACGATCGATGTAAATGGATCAGCAGCGTGATGTGTTCATCCACTAATCATTCAACACTTCGGTTGAAGTGGTCCCTATCAGGAGCTTAGGTAGTGTAAATATCGATAGTTTCGTGCTTGACTGCATCGATCGGTAGCAAATTGTCGACTTGCTGGGCATCTAATTCTTACATGTTCGTGGTAGAACCATTTAACAATTGTCAATACTCACCTTTTTGTAAACACGCACCATTATTTGGAACTTTATATAGTCTAGCGGTCGATATCCATTATTGTTGGTGGTACCTCATGAGAAAATGGATTAATTACTTTTCTAACACAAATCTAGGTAGTATTTTGATCGCACATGTAGATCGCGGTATCAAAAGACAGCATCATTTGAAACGCTAAGCAATTTGAAGGTCGGCAATCGATATCAGAACATAAAATATTGTCATTTAAAGGCACAGTTTACGATGATATGACTATCTTGATCCCATTCCCGAGTAGATAGCCGCTTCCACAGGAGCAACATGTATGCCATCACCGCGGCGCGAGAGTGAGTGCCAAACGCGTGAAGAACCCGTAAATGAGATGGCGGCCACCGTCCCAAGATGACCCACACCCATCTTAGGCCGCTTCCATACTTTGCGCACCGACGCCGTCACGCGCGTGCCGGCGTCGGTGCGCAAAGTATGGAAGCGGCCTTACGATTTGCCAGCAGGAAAGCGGTAGCATATACGTGTATAAGAGGCATGATATCGACTGTGAAAAGATAAGATAGGGTAAATCCATAGGAACAGCAACTTTATCGGATGATATTATCACGCAAAAACTTGTCGAAATGTTTGCCTCTGGTCTGAAGGCTCGTCCAAGCCAAAGGTCAGGGGCACCTAATTACCATGGTTTTTGAAATTATTATTCGGCCCTTTCTTCACTTACGGGTTCTTCAGCACCTCCAGAGTCCTTATGGAGCGAGACGACGCACGAAAATTATCGTGAATTGTGCCTTTAATGGCACACAGCATCAGACGCTGTTACTATAGCAGTCGTATAGTAGTAGTAAGCAGTGATCTCATTCCATACACTCGCTAACGGCTCTTATCAGCGCTGATCAGTCATTAGCATATTCAGTTCATCGTCATTAAAGTTCCTAAACCACCCTCTACAACAACCATGAATGTAGACATTTTTTTTGCAGGTAACGACAACATAGCACTTTGTGGTAGGGCTCCGAAAAATGCGAGAGAGGAGTTGGGATTAGCGGAAGCATTCTTGAAAGGGTTATCTTTGCCCGAGAACTATATGGATGTCCGCAAGAAGATCGATCATCTTTCGATGATGGAACCCAAAGACTGGAAAAACGAAAACCTGAAAGAAGCTCTCAAGAGCTTCTTGGATGCCCTCAACAAAAGGCTAGATTCACCTGCTCAAGAGATTCAAAACGAAGATTATAACAAAGGAAGCCAATTCTTCGATCATTTTTGCTGTGCTTTCATTCATAAAGAAGGCTGTGACATGGCAAGGATAGAACTTAGGATAAGGGAGTACCCAAAAGGTGCTGAAAGTCCTAAAGAAAAACTCCGAGGACTCGCCATACTTACTGAGGCGCAAATCGCCAGCCTTGAATCTAGGGTTTAGCCGACATCCACTGTCATCAAATTGCGGTTCAATAAAGTTTTGGAGTTCCACTGTCACTGTTTTCCAATATCCTGCCATATATAATTCGCTTAGTATGTCTGTGTGTGTGTCTGTGTGTGTGTGTTTGTCCGTCTGTCACGAAATTCATATCTCGCGGCAGCAAAGCTGAGAGGCTGAATTTTACAAGTTATATAGGGAGTGCCAAGAGAACCCCAGCGGTGGTGGACCGAAAGTGATAGCGGCTGATACGCGCTGATAAGGAGCCTCAAAAGGCGTTTCGCCTTTCGGGTTGATCCAAGAGCGCTGACACTCAAAGGTGTTTTACGGGACTGGCCGGGAACATTAATGGAGGGTGACCCGCATTGATAACGGTTGATAAGATTCCATAAGGAGCGTAAAAAGGCTAGAGTCGTCATAACTGTTTCGCTTTTCACATTAGTCCCGGAGCGTTCATACTCACAGGTGCTGTGCGGGGTAAGACGGGGACATTAATAGTGGGTGATCCAGGTTGATAACGGTTGATGAGATTCGATAAGGAGCGTAAAAAGGCTAGAGTCGTCATATCTGTTTCGCTTTTCGCATTGGTACCGGAGCGTTCATAGTCACAGTTGGAGGGTAGGACGGGGACATTAATGGTGGGTGACCCGCATTAGTAACGGTTGAAAGATTCGATAACGAGCATGACAAGGCGAATGTCGTCAGATTCGTTTCACCTTTCGCGCTGATCTAAGAGCGCTGACACTCATGGGTGCTTAGCAGAGTGGGACGGGGGCATTAATAGTGGGCGATCAAACTGATAATGGTTGATATGATTCGATTAGGAGCGTGAGAAGGAAAATGTCATCAAGGCCGGTACGCTTTTGCGGCTAACAGTGGAATGTTCACATTCGCAGGTATTGTAGGGTACTGGGACCTCAATGGTACTGTTGGGTGCAGGGACCTCAGTGATAACGGCTCACGGTGGCTGATAAGAACCGTTAGGAATCGGATGGGATGAAATCCATTACATCGCTAGATACTACTATACGACCGCTTTAGCAAGAGCGTCTGATGCTCAGTGTCATTAGGTGAACATATTTGTTTATGTTCTGATATCTACCGCTGAATTGCCTAGCGTACGAAAAAGTGATGCTTTTTTTTTGATACTACGATCTACATTGATAATCATGACACACCTATATTTGTACCTATTACCTATTTATTTTATCACCACAGGGTATCGACCGCTAGACTATGTAAAATTCCAAGTAGTGAAGCATGTTCACAAAAACGATAAACGTCGATAATCGGGATATGGATCTACAATCAGTGTGTAGGAATTAGACGCTCAACAAGTGAAGAAATTGTTACCAATCGATGCAATCGATTACAAAACTATCGATGTCTAAATGTCCAAAATCCCAATGATGACCTCAACCAGTTGGCTCGCGAACACCACTGAGCGCGATTCATGTCGATGACGTGCGAAATGGGTTCAATGAAAAGCGACTGAAGTATAGTAACACCAAAATGCTTTTCTATCACGCCATCTTCTCTGTTTTTTTTTCAATTCAATAGCTCCGCTGGAAGCAGAGGAAAAAATCCCTTTCAATACCATACACAACTGTGGTCGCGCCGATCAAACCCATTTTTTACAACATCGCCATGAATCGCGCGCAGTAGTGTGCGCGAGCCAACTGGTGAAATATTAAGGGAGCTCGGCGAAGCCGGGCCCTTAGAAAGAGGAGCGCCCGTAGGCAGCTGGGGGATCCGGCTAATGATAAATATATCACTAAGATGCTGAGTTATGGTGAAAGAGGTCTCGGTAATGCAATAGACTAACACGCATGCTCGAGAAGCATTGAGTGCTGCTACGAGGGCTGTCCGAGCCCGAAGCTTCCAGCCATACTCAACACTCCTAGAGCAGCTTTTGCATGGCGTGCTGGGCAAAAATTAGCACTTATCAAAAATCAAAATCAATTGCCTCTCCTCCGTATGAGTGGCTGTGAGTGGTGAATTACTGAGAGCCGCTCCCTCTAGTAGATGAAAATGCACGTCAAGCGTTTGAAGTTAGCCACTAAACAGTATATGTGGTTGCGTATTAACGCTTTTCATTTGCGGAGGCAGAAAAGATTTTATCGCTGCACGCTTCTACTCAGTCAAATGCTTCGGAAAGGTCCCAAAATCTTAAAACAGATGGATTATCTTGTCCACGCATGCCACCGGTTGCTCTGGCAACATGGCCAAGGGACAATAGAGGATCTACAGCCGTCAAAACCACCATCTTTCCTTTTCTTCGCTATCGGTGAGACTGTCCAAACTAATCTGGGAGGAAGATAGCACTGAGCTGTACATGGTTTTTTCCCTGCGAGTCATTGTATGAGCCAGATCGCATTAGAACGTCACAAATTTCTAAAATAAAGGTGAAATGTGTCGGAACAAGTGCATTAGGCTGTCTAAAGGTAGGGAAGAAGAGGGAGAGGGATTGAGCGACACATTAAATGAAGCACAGCGCTAACAATGAGAAAACTTATTGATATCTGGGACCCCATCTCAAAACCGCACTGATGATATGATCCCCTCCATAGCACATGGTGTGAGCATAACGAAATTGAAGTGAGCATCAGAACGGCTCAGTTCGATTGCTTCGCGCTGCGCACTGGGAACAGCCTGTAACAGATGCTTCGCAATCACGAACATGCCGAAGAGCCGCCGTTTTCTCGCGTGACTGGGCCTAGTCCGACTCTACTAAAGCTCACCCATAAAAATTGCCTCCTAAGTTTTTTCGAAATCATGGTCGATCGGTGATTATTGTACTTCTATCTAGTGAAGAAAAGCGGATCGGCTAACGCACAGCACTGTGGGCAATCGCACAGTAGAAGTATGTAATGCGGAAAGTTCTGTTAAAAAATTATCAAATTGCATCCATAGAGTTGCTTCGTAAACAGTTGAAAGCCATGCAACAAGCTCAAATGGTCACATTCCATGGATAGTGGCCAAAGCATGTGTGAAGGCAGTGAAAGGGTGTCGTTGTCCACTGAATAACTTTTACGAGCCCTTTAAACTTGGTGTGAGCATTTTCCGGTACATATCTTCTTATATCTCCTTCCAAAGTGCCAACTTTGCAGCTATTTTCATAATAAAGAGCATGGCAAAAGAATTTCGAGGCGCGCTCTCCACCAGCAGCGTCTTCCGTAACAGCTGTGTGATTACTTGCTGCCAGCTTTTCTTGAGCTTTCCAAGAACTCCATTTTTTTTACAGACAACTCTTTTGGTTTCAGAAGAGGATCTATGGCGTCGTGGGCATTCCTTAAGTTGTCCTTCTCGATCAGGTCATCTAAAATTCTGTTCACTGATCGCAACGGGATATCTCTGGTTGCGGAACTTTCGTTTGTTCCGATCACCTAAAATGATTGTTTTTTAGCAGGAAGTGTAGTAGGGTAAGGACTGTCGGAATGCTGCTAATGATATAAGTGATCGCTCTTGCGGCGCAGAGACCTTTCCACGCATTGTTGTCAAATAGAAATAGAGATTAAGGTGTATGGGAGCTTGGCGTGACCCGCGTGGAGAATTGGACAGTCCAGTCTTCCCCAAGTGGGAGCATGACCGGCATGCTGGTTCCACAGTTCATACAAAACAATGTTGTAGTTGTTAAATGATTCATGCAAATTTTACTTTGCCCGGCTTATACTACGGAAATATCTCTCTGTAATAGTTTCGATGTTTTTTAGGATGTAGAAATCAAGCATTGTTTTAGCAAAAACTTCTTGACTTTATTTTATAACACAACTTGAGCCAACAGGGACGCAGAAATAAAGAAGTTTTGGTATCCACATGAGATAATGTACATGTTTCCACTATTGACCTCAATATGACTTGCCATTTTATTTCAGAAAAGGTTAAGCGTATGGCGAACGCTAGATTTTTTTTTTCGAACAGCAAAGCCAATATTGGAAAAAGTTGCTGACTGATGACGAAACATGTCAAAATGAAGCCACAAAATGATAAATTCCCAAATGTCACATAACACAGAGCAGATAAAAAACAGTGCTGTTCAGGAAGTGTGATTACACCTCAACTGCACAAAAGCTTGAGGTTTGGGGCTAGACCAACTATAGCTCCAGCACATATTTGCAAATGCAAAGTCGGCCTCGTATCTGGTTTCCTTTTTTATTCTTTCCACCTTTCACATATGTTCTACGTTGTGTATGATTGATGGACATCCGCACGAAGATTCATTTCTTGTTTTCATTCGATATTTTTGATGTGACGGATATTCTTTGAATTGGCTTGAGCTTCCTTTGATCTGATGAGACATCATTTCAGATGAAAGGACGCAGATCCGTTAGTGCGCCTCGTGTGGTTGGAATACGGGATTGAGTGTAGGACACATAGTACCCGGATTGAAAGGAGAGGATTCTGATGTACCTGGAAGTGAAGGAAGTATATTGTTACGGAACGCGGGCAATTTGTAACGTGACCAAAATTATTTCGTAGAAATATTTCCCTCACAAGACGGCGCACACTTTTTTTACTTTCAACCAAACTTTTCACGATGTGGGCAATGCAATTCGGCCAATTTGTAACCCTAGGAAGTGAGAAGAACTACATACTTTGCATATTCGGCAGGCATTGAGTATGTGGGTCATTTTTTAAAATAAACTAGTGACCTTCACTGCAAAACCTTCGTCACATGACTTACGTTAGTAGACGAAATGATCGGTTGATCGGAAAATTTACCACCACGTGTTAAGCGTGCATGTAAGTTCCTACCATGCTGCCGTGGAGAGCACATTATGTGTGCCAGATAAAATTTAGCGTCAGATTCTTGCAGCCGCCCATATTGCAACTCTACAAGAAACATCTATCTTACAGAAGAAGCATTACTTCATCAATAGCATTAGCTCATATATAAGGGGAGCTCAAACCAATACAATGAATATCCAGAGTGGGGTAACGCCCCAACCATCTCCTAGACGCGAACAAGGTCTACCTCATCATTTTGGTATAACCGATATATCCGTCAGCATGTGCTATTGTCCAATCGGACAGTGGGCAATAATTTGTATTTGCTACCAGCTACGGAGGAGCGCTCATCGTCACTCGCAACAGTGGAGCTTGCAAGTTTCCTATGACCTCGGCTATGCAGATAAACAATGGTGCATAGCCTTAAGAAAACGGTAATCTCACCAGTAACATCTAATATCCGCATTTGAACTAGGATTTTCTTATCCAAAGCAGCTGAGGGTCTCGACTCGGGGATGAACATGGGTGACGAGCCACATAGGAGCTCATAAAGAAGGTGACCACTTTCGTTCTCATTCATCAAAAAACGCTCGGCATCACACAGCCCCATGATTTTCTGACCCTGCACGTTACAGCTAGTAACTCTTCAACTATCTCTCTGATGATTCCTGAATGTACCAAAGTGTAGAGAAGAAGGAACATCAAAACCTGTGAACAACTTCTTCAAGTTCCTGCTTCCCCAATTCCAAAGGGAAGGAAGGATTAGACGAGTTATCCAGTTAGTTACCAAGTTATCTAGTTACCTCTCCTCGGTATTGAGTGGCAGTAAGTGGTGGCTTGCTGACTCCTGTTCTCTCTAGATGAAAATGTCACGTCAGGCGTGTTATGTTAATCACTATTGTCCCTTGGCCATGTTGCCAGAGCAACCGGTGGCATGCGTGGACAAGATAATCCATCTGTTTTAAGATTTTGGGCCCTTTCCGAAGCATTTGACTGAGTAGAAGCGTGCAGCGATAAAATCTTTTCTGCCTCCGCAAATGAAAAGCGTTAATACGCAACCACATATACTTTAGTGGCTAACTTCAATTGCTTGACGTGCATTTTCATCTAGAGGGAGCGGCTCTCAGTAATTCACCACTCACAGCCACTCATACGGAGGAGAGGCAATTGATTTTGATTTTTGATAAGTGCTAATTTTGCCCAGCACGCCATGCAAAAGCTGCTCTAGGAGTGTTGAGTATGGCTGGAGGCTTCGGGCTCGGACAGCCCTCGTAGCAGCACTCAATGCTTCTCGAGCATGCGGGTTAGTCTATTACACTACCGAGACCTATTTCACCATAACTCAGCATCTTAGTGATATATTTATTATTAGCCGGATCCCCCAGCTGCCTACGGGCGCTCCTCTTTCTAAGGGCCCGGCTTCGCCGAGCTCCCTTAATATTTCACCAGTTGGCTCGCGCACACTACTGCGCGCGATTCATGGCGATGTTGTAAAAAATGGGTTTGATCGGCGCGACCACAGTTGTGTATGGTATTGAAAGGGATTTTTTCCTCTGCTTTCAGCGGAGCTATTGAATTGAAAAAAAAAAACAGAGAAGATGGCGTGATAGAAAAGCATTTTGGTGTTACTATACTTCAGTCGCTTTTCATTGAACCCATTTCGCACGTCATCGACATGAATCGCGCTCAGTGGTGTTCGCGAGCCAACTGGTTGAGGTCATCATTGGGATTTTGGACATTTAGACATCGATAGTTTTGTAATCGATTGCATCGATTGGTAACAATTTCTTCACTTGTTGAGCGTCTAATTCCTACACACTGATGGTAGAGCCATATCCCGATTATCGACGTTTATCGTTTTCGTGAACATACTTCACTACTTGGAATTTTACATAGTGTAGCGGTCGATACCCTGTGTTGCTGCCAGTACCGCATTAGAAAATGATTCCAATGAAGCGCTTGCTTTGCTGTCACAAATATAGGTGTGTCATGATTATCAATGTAGATCGTAGTATCAAAAGAAAAGCATCACTTTTTCGTACGCTAGGCAATTCAGCGGTAGATATCAGAACATAAACAAATATGTTCGCCTAATGACACTGAGCATCAGACGCTCTTGCTAAAGCGGTCGTATAGTAGTATCTAGCGATGTAATGGATTTTATCCCATCCGATTCCTAACGGTTTATCAGCCACCGTGAGCCGTTATCATTGAGGCCCCTCTACTCAACAGTGCCACTGAGGTCCCCTTACCCTACAATACCTGCAAATGTGAACATTCCACTGTCAACCGTGAAAGCGAACCGGCCCTGGTGTTCTTATGCTCCTTATCGAATCTTATCAACCATTATCAGTTTGATCACCCACTATTAATGCCCCCGTCCTACTCTGCTAAGCACCCATGAGTGTCAGCGCTCTTAGATCAGCGCGAAAGGCGAAACGAATCTGACGACATTCCCCTTGTCATGCTCGTTATCGAATCTTTCAACCGTTACCAATGCGGGTCACCCACCATTAATGTCCCCGTCCTACCCTACAGAACAACTGTGACTATGAACGCTACGGGACCAACGCGAAAAGCGAAACGGATTCGACGACTCTAGCTTTTTACGCTCATTATCAAATCTTATCAACCATTACCAAGCTGGATCACCCACCATTAATGTCTGCGCCCTACCCTGCAGAACACCTGTGACTATGAATGCTCCGGGACCAATGCAAAAAGCGAAATGGATTTACGACTCTAGCCTTTTTATGCTCCTTATCGAATCTTATCAAACCTCATCAATGCGGGTCACTCACCATTAATGTCCCTGTCCCATCCCGCACAACACCTATGAGTGTTATCGCTCCTGGATTAACGCGAAAGGCGAAACGGATTTGGCGACGTTTGCCTTCTGAGGCTCCTTATCAGCCCTTATCAGCTGCTATCACTTTCGTTCCACCACCGCTGGGGTTCCCTTGGCACCCCCTATATCACTTGTAAAGTTCAGCGTCCCAGCCTTGCTGCGACGCGAGAATGTACTTTGAAAAACAGACGGACGGACACACACACACGCACAGACTTACTAAGCGAATTATAGTATACCTGTTGGGCTGGCGCACACTACTGCGCGCATCAAACAGGGGAGCACGCAAAATGGGCATGATCGATATTGATCGATATGGAGAAAGATGAAATTTGCGGAATTTTGTTTCCCTTCCCTTTTTTCTGCGGAGGTCTCTTAGCGAACCGTTCGAATGATTATACCCAACAATCGATACCGATCAAGCTCATTGTGCGTGCTCGCCTGTTTGATGCGCGCAGTAGTGTGCGCCAGCACAACTGGTAATAGTTATTTGCCACCTCATATGGCACCTCTAAAGAGCCCACCACTTCTCGGAGGTCCAAATAATCTAACGACTAAAGAAATGGATCAGGAGGGACATATGTTTATCCACTAATCTTCAACCCTTCGGATGAGGCGGACTATTTGGAGTTTGGATAGTTGAGAGATCGACAGTTTTGGATTCTACTGCGTCAAATGGTAGCAATTCATCCATTTGCTGGGCATCTATTCCCTACATATTGGTGGCAATCCATATGCCAGTTATCGATGCTTATCGTTTTTGTAAACATGCATCACTATTTGGAATTTTACATAGCGCTCGACACCCAGTATTGTCGCTATCACCGCATGAGAGATTGAATAGCTTGCTTTGCTATCACAAATCTAGATCGTAATTGATCATACATGTAGATCGCAGTATCAAAAGACGTGCACCATTATTTGGAACGCTAGGCGATTTGGCGGTCGATGCATCGGCGGCAGACATCAGAACATAAACAAATTATATTCAACCGATGGTGCTGAGCATCAGACGCATTTGCTATAGCAGTCGTATAGCAATAGTAAGCGGTGTATCGAATTTTATCCCCTTCCCATTTCCTAATGGCTCTTATGAGCCTCTGTAAACCAATATCAGTTTCGAAAAGTCCATTAAGGTTTCGGTGAGTGCGAACATTCCACTGTTAGCCAGAAGAACGAAGCGGATTGACGACATTAGCCTTTTGACGCTCCTCATCGAATCTTATCAACCGTTATCAATATGGATCACTCACCATTCATATGCCCGTTCCCACCCTCATAACACCTATGAGTGTCGGCGCTCTAGGACCGACCCGAATAGCGAAACGGGTTTGGCGACATTTGTCTTTTGACTCTTCTTATCAAATCTTATCGACCGTTATCAGTTTGGATCACCCATTATTGATGTGCCCGTCCCAACCCTCATAACACCTATGAGTGTCGGCGCTCTAGGACCGACCCGAATAGCGAAACGGGTTTGGCGACATTTGTCTTTTGACTCTTCTTATCAAATCTTATCGACCGTTATCAGTTTGGATCACCCATTATTGATGTGCCCGTCCCAACCCTCAAAACACCTATGAGTGTCGGCGCTCTAGGACCGACCCGAATAGCGAAACGGGTTTGGCGACATTTGTCTTTTGACGCTTCTTATCGAATCTTATCGACCATTATCAGTTTGGATCACCCATAATTAATGTGCCCGTCCCACCCCTCAGAGCACCTATGAGTGTCGGCGCTCTAGGATCAGCCCGAATAGGGAAACGGGTCTGGGCACAATAGCCTTTTGACGATCGTTATCGAATCTTATCAAGCGTTATCAGTTTGGATCACACACCATTGATGTGCCCGTTCCACCACTCAAAGCACAAAGCACCTATGAGTGTCGGCGCTCTGGGATCTACCCTAATGGGGACACGGGTTTGGCGACATTAGTCTTCCGAGGCTCCTCATCAGCCCCTATCAGCTGCTATCACTTTCGGTCCACCGCCGCTGGGGTCCCCACACCACCCCACATATCATATCTGAAATTAGGATCCCACCTTTGCTGCGACGCGAGATATGAATTTCTGGTCAAACAGACACACACACACATTCTCTTCTGGACGAGTTGTCGCGAATTGGACGAGTTATCTGGGGCGGGGCATATAGCAAAAATTCACGCACACACACACTCTCTCTTCTGAACCCTCACCGCGTTCGTGCGAGGGGACGCGTTCGGCCCGCATCCGCGGGCCGAACGGCTCCCTTGGGACACGCGGTCCCAAGGAAGAATTTCGGGCTCCTCGGGGACATGCCGGCATGCGTGCCAGCCGGCGCTATGCGCGGCAGTATAGGAAGCCTCACCGCGTTTACCGCCCAAAGGCTCCATCGGGACGCATTCCCCCGAGGGAGAAGCTCCCCTGGGACACAATGGGCTGCTGGTCCCAAGGGCAAAATTCGGGGCTCCTCGGGGACGCGCCGGCATCCGCTATGCGCGCCAGCATTTTTTTCATTCTTTTTTCACTTACATACACACACACACACACACACACACACACACACACACACACACACACACACACACACACACACACACACACACACACACACACACACACACACACACACACACACACATTCTCTTCTGGACAACTCGTCCGAAATGGACGAGTTGTCGCGGGCGGGGCGTGTGGCAAGCACACGCGCGCGCACAGGGACGCGTTCGGCCCGCATCCGCGGGGCCGAACGCGTGGTAGCCTCGCCGCGTTCGCCGCCCAAAGGCTACACCGGGACGCATTCCCCCGGCCCGGGAAGAAGCTCCTCTGGGACACAATGGGCTGCTGCTCCCAGAGGCAAAATTTCGGCTCCTCGGGGACGTGCCGGCTTGGGACGCGCACCAGCAGCACGCCCACCCACCCTTTAAGGTTTTAGCGTTGCATTTTGTTGAAACGTATGCCAGCCGGCTGGAAGGTGTGGGGTTTGTGTGTGTGTGTGTTATCTTTGCCCTCTGTGTGCAGGGGGCAAAGGGGGCAGTGGGGGCACTAGGAAGTCCGTCGAGAGTTACACAGAAGTGGCCACTCCCACTGCCCTCCGCCCACGCATTCGCGAGTTATAAGCCTCCAAAGTTTCGCGCCCCTATAGCATAACTACCCTCCCACGCACTCCTCCCTCCCTACATTCGGTACTGTGACATAGCCTTAGGTACCCTCTATCGATGTGGCCCCTAACTTGCCCGTCACGCCGCGTCACCGCGGCGTGACGGCCGCGTTTCCGGAGGCAATTCCGTGACAGCCGGGTACCTCAAACTTGGGTAACTAAACCAAAACGCATAACTGTTTCCACCGAAAATCAGCAAAGTTTCCGGTTTTTGATGCTTTTTTTCACTTTCGCACACACATACACACACATTTGTGGACGAGTTGTCTCGAATTGGACGAGTTGTCGCGGGCGGGGCATATCACAAACACAAACACACACGAAAATCCCATTTTTATTCACTTTTTGCGGATTTTTTGATTTTTTTGATTCTTTTTTTCACTTTCACACACACACACGCACACACATATCGCAAAAATTCGGATTTTTTGATTTTTTTGATTCACTTTTTCTCTTTTACACACACACACACACACACACACACACACACACACACACACACACACGAATTCAAAAATGTAGGGTTTCAATTCAAAAATTCAATTTTTTACGGATTTTGATTCATTTTTTTCACTTTTTCACTTTCACACACACACACACACACACACATTCTCTTAATTTTTTTGATTTTTTTAACTTTCACACACACACACACACACACACACACACTTTTTACGGATTTTAAATCATTTTTTCACTTTCACACACACATACACACATACACACACTTTTGTGGACGAGTTGTCTCGAATTGGACGAGTTGTCTGGGGCGGAGATAATTTTTAAATTTTTTGAAATTTTTCACGAATTATTAAAATTTTTCACGAATTTTGATGGATTTTTTTGATTTTTTGATTATTTTTTTTGCTTTCACACACACACACACACACACATTCTCTTCTGGACAACTCGTCCGAAATGGACGAGTTGTCGCGGGCGGGGCGTGTGGCAAGCACACGCGCGCGCACAGGGACGCGTTCGGCCCGCATCCGCGGGGCCGAACGCGCGTGGTAGCCTCGCCGCGTTCGCCGCCCAAAGGCTACACCGGGACGCATTCCCCCGGCCCGGGGAGAAGCTCCTCTGGGACACGCGTGGGCTGCTGCTCCCAGAGGCAAAATTTCGGCTCCTCGGGGACGCGCCGGCTTGGGACGCGCACCAGCAGCACGTTCCCCGGCCAGCTTGTCCAGCCACGGCCCCCACCCACCCTTTAAGGTTTTAGCGTTGCACACACATACATACACACACACACACACACACACACACACACACACACACACACACACACACACACACACACACACACACACACACACACACACACACACACACACACACATGCACACATACACACACACACACACACATGCACACATACACACACACACACACACACATACACACATACACACATACACACATACACACATACACACATACACACATACACACATACACACATACACACATACACACATACACACATACACACATACACACATACACACATACACACATACACACATACACACATACACACATACACACATACACACATACACACATACACACATACACACATACACACATACACACATACACACATACACACATACACACATACACACATACACACATACACACATACACACATACACACATACACACATACACACATACACACATACACACATACACACATACACACATACACACATACACACATACACACATACACACATACACACATACACACATACACACATACACACATACACACATACACACATACACACATACACACATACACACATACACACATACACACATACACACATACACACATACACACATACACACATACACACATACACACATACACACATACACACATACACACATACACACATACACACATACACACATACACGCATACACACATACACACATACACACATACACACATACACACATACACACATACACACATACACACATACACACATACACACATACACACATACACACATACACACATACACACATACACACATACACACATACACACATACACACATACACACATACACACATACACACATACACACATACACACATACACACATACACACATACACACATACACACATACACACATACACACATACACACATACACACATACACACATTTACACATACACACATACACACATACACCTACACACATACACACATACACCTACACACATACACACATGCACACACACACATACACACATACACACATACACACACTCTTAGCCGATTAAAGTAGGATAGTAGGTGGTTTTTTACGAATGCGTTTTACACACTCTTTACATAGGTCACGGTTATCACTGATATGGATACTTACAATGAGCGCTCGTTGATAAAGGTTTTGAAGTGATATGTGGCAGCTATTCAGCGCACACTGAGCTGGATGGGAGAGCGCATACCTTCCGCAAAGTCATCCCTTCATCCAACCGATGTTTCGAAAGAGAACGCATTCTGGTCATACTTTTAAGCAAAAGTACACCTAGTAACATCTTGGCATTATTGTGGGCATCATTTTATGGAAAATGAACTCAACGATACATCGTCTCACTGTCCTGGCACCTCAATAGGCAACTCCTCGCTGCTCTTCAAAGGCCGCAGTGATAGGAGCATTCTGCGTTAAACCGAAGTAGGAAACGGAAGACTGTGCAAGGTAAAAGAATCGGGATATGCACAAAGTGGCACTCAGGCCTGCTTTCCTGAAGCGCACATGATCCATAGCCGGCATGACTCCGTAAAGGAATTTGATCAGATCTGACTTTGAGCCTCATGTGTCGATCGACGCGGAAGCAAACCCATGTAGTTTTGGCAGAGCCAGTACCGCAACCTCAATGAGAGGAGCCCTGAAACTATGACGCTTACTACTGAATAATAACTACTGACGCCCTGTATGTAAAGAGTGAGTAACATAGAAGAATGAAATCTGAAAAAGCTGGCGAAGCCGGGCCCTCCTGAGGGGGAGAAGCGGTCGACGGCAGCTTGGCGATCCGAGTGGTATCCATACCATAATGCTGACAGGAGGTGGCAGTAATGTGATTAAGCAAGGATTATAGTATAACATTGTTGGATTCACACTTATCCGCACATCCACTGGTGCACCCATTAGTCACAGAAATCAGAGAATGTACCTCCTTTTGAGGCCCACCATCCGCTCCGGCCCTCAGAAGCACCGTTCATAGTTCTGGAATTTGCGGAATTGCAGAATTGCGGAATTTGCGGAAAAGCATCAGATAGGTATCGATCGGGAAAACTGTGGAATTTGAGGAAGCAAAATCGTGGAAATCGCGGAATCGGAATTTGCGGAAATGGGACACTTACCGTTTCTTATTTTCTCTAATCCTCTCTTCTCTTTGTGGCATGAATCAATACGTATCCAATGCTTTTCCCCAAATTCCACAATTCTCCATTTCCACAATTCCCCAAATTCCGCAATTCTTCCAATCGATACGTATCTTATCCCTCTCTACAAATCAGCATTTCCACCAATTCCACAATTCCGCACTTTCCTTTCCTTTCTCTAATCCTCTCTTCTCTTCGTACATGGAAATCGATAAGTATCTGGTGCTTTTCCGCATATTCCTTGATTCTGCAATTCCGCAAATTCCAAATTTATGAACGCTGCCTGAGTACCTTATGATAGCTCTCTGAGCCTGTCATGACTTATGAAAAAGATCACAATTGTTTTCATTTACACAGTTACCCACTCTGTGATCGGTTTGGTCCAAACGGCAGTGCTCATCCCATTACTTAACATACTGCATGCCATCCCAGTGTGCCGACACCCCTTGCGACTTCAGCGCACCGCAGAATGACGGCCAGAGTACGAAATAAGTGTTTATATAAGTAGGAGGTGCTATCACAATGATAACATAGCCTTACAATGATACTCCAACAACCATCGGTTTCTCCCTACCTAGAGCGGTTGCTTTGCTTTATCATTCCCTTATTACAATCATACATTTGCGGACGAACAGACATACAAACATACCGACATATCGACATACCGACAAACAGACGCACAAAGTTACTGGTTGATATAATAGAAGGATAGCATACATATTTATCATAGCATATCAGCACACACGTGTAACGTGGTGAGCATGTTAACGTTGGCCTTATACCTCAGCGTCCTAGTTACATCTTTCTCATCGCCAGCTGCGGCGAACATTGGCAGCAAGCGGAAACTCCGTCGTACGTGTGAGTGCTGATAAAATATGGTAAATGTACTATTGAATAGCTGAGCTGAAAGCACTCATGGATAACTGCTAGGCTGCACATTTGTTGCCACTGCACGGCACCCTTATAGTGTTGTGCCTGCTTGGAGACCACCTAGCCAAGCCCATACAACCAATTCACACCGGGGCTTTGACGAACGGGGTTCGTTCAACCTCGCCCTCTCCTCACGACAACTGTATATTCCGTCACTTGTTGATTATTCAGTACTATATCTTTTTACATGATAAAACTGTCCGAACACCAATAAAGCTCATGCTGTGTGGACCTAATACTACGGATATTGTGAGAGTTTTAAAGCGCTGACCATTTCATTGCGCGAGAAAGTTTTGCCGCATGCCTCATTAAGTTCTTTTTTGAAGTGGACAAAATTGTTACCACCTATAATGTACAAAGTATTCGCAAAGATGGTCGCATTCATCACCTTCATTTTTTTCTGAGTTGAGCACTGAAGACAGCTTACCATGAAGCGGTTCATCTCTTCTCGCGGATTTACCTTCTGTCAGACCGACAATCGTGTTTCTTTTAGGCTACTTCCAACAATGACAACGATACTCAAACTGTCAAGCTATTCGGCCTGTTTTCATCACGAACTAAAATGCTTCCTTTTATGATGTGAAGCCATCAAAAGACGGTTCTATCATATGATAGCGCATGAGCATGCCTTGCTACAACATACTTGCGCTTCCTGACTTCGAATGTATGGCACGATCAAATGTATAGGCACTGCTTGCACAGTTCTTGAAGTTGGCATTACGATCAACGTTTGAACGCGACCATGGCATTCCTAATTTTGATGATCACATTATACAAACACCAGCTGGCGGGCGCACACTACGGCGCGCGATTCATGGCGATGCTGTGCAAAATGTGTTTGATCAGCACGACCACAGTTGTGTATGGAGTTGAGTGGAAACTTCCTTTCCACAGCTTTCAGCTGAGTTATTTATTCGGATAAAAGCAGAGAAGACGGCGTGATAAAAAAGCATTTCGGTGTTATCAACTTCAGTCGCTTTGCATCGAGCCCGTTTTACACGTCATCGACACTAATTGTAGTAGTGTGTGCGAGGTCGTCATTGGGAGTTTGAATACTTTAGACATCGATAGTTTTGCATTCGATTGCATCGATTGGTAACAATGTGTTCATTTGCTGAGCATCTATCCCTACACATTGATAGTAGATCCGAATCCCGGTTATCGACGTATATCGTTTTCGTAAACATGCTTCACTATTTGGAATTTTGCATAGTTTGGAGGTCGATACCCAGTGTTGCTGTCAGTACCGCATCAGAAAATGATTCCGAGTGAATCGCTTGCTTTGCTTTCACAACTATAGGTTGTGTTATGATAATCAATGAAGATCGCTGTATCAAGATAAATGCACCAGTTTGGATTGCTAGACAACTCAGCGGTCGATACATCGGCCAGTGATATCAGAACATAAACAAAACATGTTCACCCAATGGCAGTGAGCATCACGCGCTTTTGCTAAAGCGGTCGTATAGTAATATCAAGCGATGTAAAGGATTCATCCCATCCAATCCTTATGATTCTTATAAGCCTCTGTAAGCCATTATCAGTTCCACTGAGGCCCCTGTACCCAACAATACCATTGAGGTCCCCGTACCCTACAATACCTGCGATGTGAACATTCCACTGTTAGCCGCAAAAGCACCGGCCTTGGTGACATTTTCCTTCTCACCCTCCTAATCGAATCTTATCAAGCATTATCAGTTTGGGTCACCCATTTATGAATGTCCCTATCCCACTCTGCTTAGCACCCATGAGTGTCAGCGCTCTTGGATCAACGCGAAAGGCGAAACAAATTTGACGACATTCGCCTTCTTATGCTGCTTATCAGATCTTATCAACCGTTATCAAGCTGGATCACCCACCATTAATGACCCCGACTTACCCCGCACAACACCTGTGAGTATGAACGCTCCGGCACCAATGCGAAAAGCAAAACAGATATGACGACTCTAGCCTTTTTACGCTCCTTATCGAATCTCATCAACCGTTATCAAGCTGGATCACCCACTATTAATGACCCCGACTTACCCCGCACAACACCTGTGAGTATGAACGCTCCGGCACCAATGCGAAAAGCGAAACAGATATGACGACTCTAGCCTTTTTACGCTCCTTATCAAATCTCATCAACCTTATCAAGCTGGATCACCCACTATTAATGTCCCCGTCTTACCCCGCACAGCACCTGTGAGTATGAACGCTCCGGGACTAATGCGAAAAGCGAAACAGATATGACGACTCTAGCCTTTTTACGCTCCTTATCAAATCTCATCAACCTTATCAAGCTGGATCACCCACTATTAATGTCCCCGTCTTACCCCGCACAGCACCTGTGAGTATGAACGCTCCGGGACTAATGCGAAAAGCGAAACAGATATGACGACTCTAGCCTTTTTACGCTCCTTATCGAATCTTATCAACCGTTATCAATGCGGGTCACCCTCCATTAATGTTCCCGGCCAGTCCCGTAAAACACCTTTGAGTGTCAGCGCTCTTGGATCAACCCGAAAGGCGAAACGCCTTTTGAGGCTCCTTATCAGCGCGTATCAGCCGCTATCACTTTCGGTTCACCACCGCTGGGGTTTCCTTGGCACTCCCTATATAACTTGTAAAATTCAGCCTCTCAGCTTTGCTGCCGCGAGATATGAATTTCGTGACAGACGGACAAACACACACACACAGACACACACACAGACATACTAAGCGAATTATATATGGCAGGATATTGGAAAACAGTGACAGTGGAACTCCAAAACTTTATTGAACCGCAATTTGATGACAGTGGATGTCGGCTAAACCCTAGATTCAAGGCTGGCGATTTGCGCCTCAGTAAGTATGGCGAGTCCTCGGAGTTTTTCTTTAGGACTTTCAGCACCTTTTGGGTACTCCCTTATCCTAAGTTCTATCCTTGCCATGTCACAGCCTTCTTTATGAATGAAAGCACAGCAAAAATGATCGAAGAATTGGCTTCCTTTGTTATAATCTTCGTTTTGAATCTCTTGAGCAGGTGAATCTAGCCTTTTGTTGAGGGCATCCAAGAAGCTCTTGAGAGCTTCTTTCAGGTTTTCGTTTTTCCAGTCTTTGGGTTCCATCATCGAAAGATGATCGATCTTCTTGCGGACATCCATATAGTTCTCGGGCAAAGATAACCCTTTCAAGAATGCTTCCGCTAATCCCAACTCCTCTCTCGCATTTTTCGGAGCCCTACCACAAAGTGCTATGTTGTCGTTACCTGCAAAAAAAATGTCTACATTCATGGTTGTTGTAGAGGGTGGTTTAGGAACTTTAATGACGATGAACTGAATATGCTAATGACTGATCAGCGCTGATAAGAGCCGTTAGCGAGTGTATGGAATGAGATCACTGCTTACTACTACTATACGACTGCTATAGTAACAGCGTCTGATGCTGTGTGCCATTAAAGGCACAATTCACGATAATTTTCGTGCGTCGTCTCGCTCCATAAGGACTCTGGAGGTGCTGAAGAACCCGTAAGTGAAGAAAGGGCCGAATAATAATTTCAAAAACCATGGTAATTAGGTGCCCCTGACCTTTGGCTTGGACGAGCCTTCAGACCAGAGGCAAACATTTCGACAAGTTTTTGCGTGATAATATCATCCGATAAAGTTGCTGTTCCTATGGATTTACCCTATCTTATCTTTTCACAGTCGATATCATGCCTCTTATACACGTATATGCTACCGCTTTCCTGCTGGCAAATCGTAAGGCCGCTTCCATACTTTGCGCACCGACGCCGTCACGCGCGTGCCGGCGTCGGTGCGCAAAGTATGGAAGCGGCCTAAGATGGGTGTGGGTCATCTTGGGACGGTGGCCGCCATCTCATTTACGGGTTCTTCACGCGTTTGGCACTCACTCTCGCGCCGCGGTGATGGCATACATGTTGCTCCTGTGGAAGCGGCTATCTACTCGGGAATGGGATCAAGATAGTCATATCATCGTAAACTGTGCCTTTAAATGACAATATTTTATGTTCTGATATCGATTGCCGACCTTCAAATTGCTTAGCGTTTCAAATGATGCTGTCTTTTGATACCGCGATCTACATGTGCGATCAAAATACTACCTAGATTTGTGTTAGAAAAGTAATTAATCCATTTTCTCATGAGGTACCACCAACAATAATGGATATCGACCGCTAGACTATATAAAGTTCCAAATAATGGTGCGTGTTTACAAAAAGGTGAGTATTGACAATTGTTAAATGGTTCTACCACGAACATGTAAGAATTAGATGCCCAGCAAGTCGACAATTTGCTACCGATCGATGCAGTCAAGCACGAAACTATCGATATTTACACTACCTAAGCTCCTGATAGGGACCACTTCAACCGAAGTGTTGAATGATTAGTGGATGAACACATCACGCTGCTGATCCATTTACATCGATCGTCAACATCATTGTAGCAGATATATCGATCGCTCAATCATTTGGACCCCCCGAAAAGTGGTGGCCCTTCTTGGTGAAACAATATAAAGTGGTGAATAAATAGAATATCGAAAAACACCGGGCTCAAGCGTTGAACGCTCAGCAACTGAACGTATATAGTACTCCATTAGGAATAAATGAAAACTACGACCACTAAAGTACGTGAAATTCCAAGTATTGATTGGCCTTTGTAGAAAGACCAGTTAAGCTAGCGCTTAACTAGTCTTTCTACAAAGGTCGCTGATCGCTCAACTGTGCGTATCGCGGTGTGCAGTTATGCTATATGGACTTCCTCGATATCGTTTGATCATTATCTATCATTTCCATACTACATCACTCTATCCTGTTGTTCGCGCAGTACCGTGTGATAGCTCAACTGGTATACGTTAAGGCGTGCAAAGGACGCCTCCCCAGCTTCGTTCTTATAGCAGATAATGGCAGATGCTTTTTTATGTGCAAGGATGGGGATATGAACTTCAGCCCAAGTCTAGGGAGTGGGATGGAGCTTCGACGTGTGAAGCAGGTTTTATGTGCAAGAAGGGTTTCCTTGATGAGAAACGGCTTTTACTGCTTTGGTATGACTTCTAACACACCATTTTACATCTACAATTGGATCATCTACAATTAATGTATCTATACCACATCTACAATTAATGTATCTATACCACATCTGCAATTAATGTATCTATACCAACCTCTGAAACAGCAGTAAGACTCAATGTGTTATTCTAAACCCTGCAAAACGTGTTATTTTGCCCACGTTTTTCGGCAAGATCACCCTGACAGACCGACTACGTCAATGAAGATGAAGCTGCTGAATACGGTACCTTCCTCGAATCCAGGGCGTACGCCTTTCAGCGGAGACTGCGCCACATGTAGCCTTCTTTAATCGTCACTCTCCCCCTTCTCTCCCGCCCCCTCAAATTAACGCTCTGAATTCGGAATTGGGATAATTCACTTCAAGAGACCTTCATTGCCTACATTACTCCTACCACTGTCTTTCAAAATCAGGCCACTACCACTATGGCAATGAGGGCGGTGGGGCTTCTTATGAGAAGTTGCATATGCAAGCATCTTGGAGGAATTTTTGGGAGGTCAACTCGTACACTCAAACGTAAATTTTTGCCCAAGCCTCTGTGGGGGGAAGAAGGGGCTCCTTCTGCCTTCAAGACTCAGGTGAAAACAATGTCCTTAGTGGGTCTCCTTCCCCTCCCCGAATTACGTCTGTAAGGGTGGTCATGAAAAAAAGGTTACTGAACCATGACAGTCGTATACGCTCTGCAAGCCGGCTGTCTCGTCGGAGCCGAGAAAAAAAAAGTTTTCCTTGAGCAATGAGGTCAATTCCGTTCTCACTGTACCAGAAGATCTGAACAACTACGTCGGCATTGAAAGGGGACTAGAGAGGGTGGGCGGAAGCAAGGAGATCGAGAGCAGGAATGTTGGGGAAGAGAATGTATTTGACCTGGTTATAGCTCTCGATGTAGCCATCTTAAGCATTCTTCGCAAAATGGGAGGCTCAGAAAGTAACCAGCACCACCGGAGAGAGACAAACAAACTGGACCATGTGTTCATAAAAGGACTGCTCCTCAATAGTGTAAAGAACATTAAGGTACTGGAGCTTCCTATGAAGGTAAAGGTAAGAACAGGACGAACAACTTGATAATGGAAGTTACACAGTGTGGAGAGGGATGATAAAAAGAGAAGAGTAATGGAGGCCAATCTTCCAGTTTTTGCGGACAGGTTAAGAGAACTCGGAATAGGGCTGCTGAGGATACACTGGGTGAAACTCGGAGTGGTTGCAGGGGAGATAAGGTGGCGCGGTTCTGAAGCGATGAGGCCAAAGCAGCAGTAAAACGGAAGAAATAAGCATATAAATTCGGGCAGAAGACACGGAGTCGAGAAGACCTCGCTGCCCATAAACGTTGCAAAGGGCTTGCCTTCGAGGATCGGAAAGCGATCGGTCCAGATGGGGCATAGATTGATGCAAGAAAGACGCTCCGAGAGTGCGGGATAGTGGCTTGCTCAATTCCTCAACACCGTAATCACCGAAGGAAGAATCCCAGATAACTGGAGGACTAGTACAATCATCCCCATTTTCAAGCAGAAAGGCGATACTATGGAATGCTCCAACCACCGGGAGGTCAAGTTGATAACGCACACTACGAAACTGTAAGAGAGACTGATCGATCTGAGACCAAAAAAACTTAACTCTATTTCCCAGGAGGATACCAAACAATCCTCGACCTCAAGTAGGCCTTCGACTGTCTTTCCAGACCAGCACTGTGGAACGCCCTGCGAGAGCGGCATGTACCGGAAAGCCTTGTCGCCCATATAGGAAATTGGTACAACGGAACCTAGGCTGCCGTATGCATTCGCTCTGATTTTCAAATGAAATAGTCACGATAGGGGTACATCAAAGATCGGTCCTGAGCTCTTTCTCCTCTAATCGGATGTAATAGTAGAAGATTTTATGTGAAGTCCACTGAAGACCATCCTGCATGCAGATGACATGCCCTGGTAGCAGGAAGTAGGGAAGAACTTTAGGCAAAAGTGCAGAAATGGCAAGAATGGCTGACACAGAACGGACTTCTATTGTACGTTAAGAAGTCAAGCCCATAAGCAGCAACGATTGAGCAGAACCATTAACGGATCGTCGTGGGGAAACCATGGAGAAGGAGGAAGACATTCGTTACTTATGGAATGCTCTGGCTACTCGAGGTGTGGTGAACCAGGCCGTGAAGGAGCGAATTAGCATGGCCTGGACTCACAGGAATCCTGTATAATCGACGACGCTTCAGGAGTGTTGAGGGCGATGTGTACCGAAAATCGATCAGGTTCGCAGTGCTATACGGGAGCGATTGCTGGTCCATAACGAAGGTACACGAATGACAGCTACAAACAGATGAAATAAGGATGTCAAATGGGAGTGTGGCAGGACACGACCGGACTGGGTCAAAGCGAGGACGTGAGAGCGGTTATGCAAACAGCTTCTCTCAAAATAAACTTGTGAAAGCAGAGGCTGCGATGCTATCGACAGTGCCGAGAAGATTAGAAAACCGAAAAAAAACACCAGACTCGAAGCGCAAGGGAAGCGATCACGTGGATCCCCAAGGATGCCTTGGATAGAAATAAATGGCGACGTCCGGCAAGAATAGCGGACCCTGCTGCGACGCTAATTTTGTTTTCGATTGCATCCATTGGTAGCAATTTCTCTAATTGCTGAGCATCTAATTGCTAAGTACTGTTGGTGGATCCATAGGCCAGTTATCGATGCTTATCGTCTTTGTAAACATTTACCACTACTTGGAATTCTAAATAGCCTAGCGGTCGATACCCAGCATTGTTGCCCCATGAGAAGGAGGGACCACCTCTTTCCCCATGCGAATGTTTCCTCATTTACCGGAATTTCCTCCTAATTTTATCTTATCGCGTGAATCATGGACTTCTTTCTCCACGTCGCCACTTTGGAAAAGCCCGTCCAGTGCCAGGTGTGCTCGGAGTGGGTAGGCTAGATAGGAGATGACTCGAGCTGGCTTAGCCGTGAGCGCTTGCCGCGAAGGCGCAAAAAAATGTGCAGCTTAACAGTTGCCAGAGGATCTATCTACCCTAAGCTGTGTTACAGTTTGATTATCGCGGGAGGTGCCTTTAATTGTCACCTACTATACTCTGACTAATCCTATCCTATAACGGCTAATAGGAGCTTCAAAGAGTCACTAGTAAGTGAATGGAGAAATGCTGTACACCGCTGACTACTACAAAACAACCCCCATAATCACAGTGTCTGATGCTCAGTACCATTGACTAACCATATTTGAACTATAATCTGATATCAGTCGCGCAGTGTATCTGCATCCTCTGAGAAATCATAAACATCAGTAACCAGTGCATGGATCTACCACAAACATACAGCAATTAGATGCACTGAATGGTCATAATGCCTCCATTCAAAGTGATCTGATCCACAACTAACGAACCCTAAACTGTCCAAATTCCGAAACTGTGACCACAACAACATAAGCGCTAAATGAGAGAGTAGTGATGAATTTCGGTTCTGTTCCTTGTGACAAGGGATAGATCGGTAAACCATCGGACTTCCGAAATGTGGTAGATGTGGTAAACAACAGTTAACGCTGATTAAATTTCCTCTGTTATGCCGTATGCCAACGAGGTTGTTTGGTGGAATTTTTGTTGACGGCATAACGTTTCGACCTAACCGTCTTCCTTGAAGGCCTAAACGTGGCCCAAGATTTAGGATTTTATCCACTACACCACCAAACGCCTCGTTACTCTGGCGGTTCTGACGAAGCATCAAGGAAACCGCCGGAGAAACTCCGTATGAAAGAACACAACTGGTGCCATCGCAATAAGGAGGGGGGGGGGACATCCCACTATGGACATATTTTTACCTAAACCCAGAGGGGAAGGAACCCCTTCTTTTCTCCACTAAGGCTTAGACAAAAATATACGCCTGAATATGCAGATTGACTCCTCAGAGATCTCTCCATGCTTTGATGAGCAACTTTTTATCAAACGCCCCCCCCCCTCATTGCGATAGCACCACATAACTCAACCAGTCCACCACGAGAGTGGGACGCCGCCACTCCGTGTTAGTTGTCGTCAGTGAATGAGAGATGCCATGCTGTCCTTATGCATATAGTATAATGGGGATATGCATGCCTCTCCCTCATATCAGTAGTCGCAATGTGACGCAAATGGCAAGAGATCACTCGTAATGGATAATCACTCATTTCGGTTGTTCATACTTGGATTTCTAGCAGAAATCCACGCTTCAAGCAGTTTCCTGGAAGAAATCCCAGTCTCGCATGCCAGAATACTGCACTTCACATCAAAGTCGTTTCCGCCATGCTCCTCGGCCATGTGCTTTCCCAGAGGTGTGTGTTACCTAGTCTTTTACCAACAAGATGTTCTTTGATATGTATTGTAGTTCTTCTAGTTCCCCCAATGTACGTTGCGTTTCATGCGTGACATTCACTTTGTTAGATTACACCAGTATTGGCGCGATCCCCAGTTGTACCATAGGGTGACACAACTCTCTGATGCGCAACGCTTATCGTAAAGCCTATTTCGCTCGAGTTGACTTTTGATGTTGCCATTAGGGACATTCATTAAGACAACATCATCATCCAGCTGTGCTTGAACAAGGCATCTTTGAATAGCAGCAGTTACTCTGTCAATGATGAAAGTATGCGTAAGGGAACCCTATTGAGATGCGGTATGCTACGGTGCTCAGCACGTATTCACTACGACTACAACATAGCCGTTTGATGGGCTATGTCAGAAGCTAAACGTATAGACTCTCGCCGCTCTGTCGGGCCTGTGCACACATTTGCAGCCGTCTTTAACATGTTCTTAACAACTGCATGTTTCATGTTTCACAGTCGTGGCATGTGCGATGTGGCGTGAATCACGATGTTCTTAGAGCTAGCCTTGAAATGTGAAGCCGAAGTGAGTGCTTATCCATTACGGATCATCTCTTCCCACTTGCGTCACAATGCGACCTACTGATATGGGGGGGGGGGGGGAGACATGCATGTCCCCATTATACTATATGCATAAGGACAGTATGGCATCTCTCTTTCACAGACGACAGCTGACACGGAGTGGCGGCGTCCCACTCTCGCGGTGGTGGACTGGTTGAGTTATGTGGTGCTATCGCAATGAGGGTGGGGGGCATTTGATAAAAAGTTGCTCATCAAAGCATGGAGAGATCTTTGAGGGGTCAATCTGCATATTCAGGCATATATTTTTGCCTATTCCTCGATGTATCGTTAAAACCGCAGTGGATGAGGCGTTTGGCGATGTAGTGGATAAAATCCTAAATCTTGAGCTACGTTTAGGCCTTTGAGGAAGGCGATCTAGTCGAAACGTTAGGTCGTCAATCAAGATTTCACATAACAACTTCGTTGGCATAACAGAGAAAATTTAATCAACTTCAGTGCCGAGGTTTCACAAAGAGAGAAGTTTGAATTTGTTAACGAATGAATTGTCAGAAATCAATAAGGCTCAATGCTCACAAAATGAACATGGTCCGTACTAGTATTAGTAGGAATGTTTTGACCGCTACATTCCATGAAATTCCGGGTAGCGATAGATGTTTGTGAAGCTACCAGTTGAGCTTGCGCTCAGTACTGCGGTTATCAGTTGCGATGTGGAATTCGTTCCTTTCAGTAGGTTAAAATCAGCTGCGACCACACAACATAATTCTATTATGTGGTTCACACTTTACGGTGCGATAGCTCAACTGTTGTAGATGTACGGGGATACGAATATTGGCCTGAGCCTAGGGAATGGAAGAAGCCTCGACGTGAGTAGAACAAGGTTCATGTGCAAGAATGGTTCTGTCACGGTGGGCTTCTCTCTCTTCTCAAGGCTTAGGCTGAGTCTAACATCCTCCTGGCAGGTTTATTACCTTTTCATGTGTTTGCGAGTGGTAGTGTGCCGCTATCATTTAGTCATTAGACGTTAGGCCACTTGTCCCCCCAACTCCTGTCAACCCTCAACGGATTCACTTACTAGTCGTAGCCGTAATCACATATGTGAAGATCAGCAGGAGAACAGTGAAGAGGGTAGCCATATTGTAGGCGTCCGTGAAGTGAATGGAAACCACAGCTCACTCCTTTTATACGATCCCTTATCATGCTCCTATCAATAACCTTATCCCTTGTCTACGCGCATTATAGTCATACATATTCGATCAGGTTTAGAAGTAGGTGCTTGTGGAGTCGTCTACATCACACCATAAACCCGAACTTTGGCTTTGATTTCCATTGAATTTTGCTTCTCAGGAGGTGGTACTCGTGATCGATTGAGGTCACTTTTTATCAGAGGACTCCAGTGGAGCTAGCACTTGAGGGGGCTCTATGAATGAACATGAATGTAATGTATGAAACATGATTACGAAACGTTCAAATGTTATGAACATATGAAACATAAGAAACACTCGTCAGTCCTTGAATTCCTCCAACGGTGTAAGAAAACGTGTCATGCCACGCTTTATTTTAAATGTGAAGATCAATGCAGTATTCAATTATCGAAGTGATCATCATGCCCTCATGGCAATCTATCGTTGTATTTTAGGCCAGGTGATCAAAGAAAACCATGTGTATTGTACTCTTCTTTATTTTTACTCTTCTTTTGGAATGTATTGTGAAAGGACAGGCATGCCAACGTCTTCTTCCTGAAAAGACTTGGAGAAGGACTGAGGGTGATTCAAGGCTGATTTGCAATTCTATCCGATCTAAGGCTAAGTCCGCTGTTTATGCAAAACAGACAGACTGTTTGGATCGCATCGTAAAATACTCAAGCTGCTGAGAGCAGCTCACCCATGAACCACCGCCACACTGACAACACTACTCGCAATGATGTTCAGACTTCAAAGGTCACTGTTTTGGGAGACACTTAACTATCGTCCAATGCGCTAAACCTTCTCAGCCTGGGACCGTCGTTTTCCCCCGCACGAAATATCAATGCCTTAACGTTTCGCAAGGTTGTTGGAAGCTTGTATAGACTAAGAGATCTACTACGCTTTGCGAGTCGTCGCGAAAACAACTTGCAAACCATCGAATCAAATCAGAGTTTGCTTCCAACTGTACCGTTTGCGCGCAGTTTTTCCAAGTCTGAGCCTACACCAGCTATAGATGTCAAGGTACGGATGTTATCATCAGGTGTGCTTGCCGTTTTGAATCAACATAGACGACACCATCACAGAAATTTGACATTCGAACAATGGCAAGGATCTAAGGAAGGACGCGAGCTTAGATCCAATGGTACAATACGGGTCTCTGTTAGCGATAAAGGTGGAGAATTTGGGTCGTTATGTCACAATCATTGGATCGTGAAATAACAGAGCTTCATCTGCCGCATACATCGAAATACTGACCTGCAACAGCAAAGCAGTTTCCGACCCAGTGCAGGCGTCTCAACCACGTCTGGATGAGAGAAGACAAATCTGCTGAACTCGACGAAAAGTTCCTACGTAGACTCAGGATTGATCCTCCAAGTTGTCCGGTGTTTTACAGCTTGAAGAAAACCCACAAACTTGCACCTAACTATTTGCCATGTACGTCAGCTGACACTTATAAGATTAGACACTCATAAGATCATTAGATGCGTAGGTGGACCAACCGACCGAATCTAATGGTTTTGAACTGCATTGTAAGCCAATTGTTGACCAATGTTTCCTCTCACTGATCAACACAAACCAATTCCTTGACGTAGCTTACGCTTTGATACAACTTGTGTAATGGAGTCATTACTCCCCGTTTGGTATAATTCACAGATGTGTTTCGTGAGCAGAAAGACTCCTTTTTTGTCATCCCTGTAGTGCACAGCTTTGTCCTTTATGAACGCAGTGCAAGATTTTTTCGGTCTTTGTGGAACGTCGCCTCTCTCCGTCGAATGTGGAAGCATTTTGATAACTGGTCTGCTTTTCGTTTCTGTTTAATCCTACGCTCAATCTTTATTAAATGCTTCTGAACCTCACGTTCAATTTCAGATATCCAGATAGGATCATTACTACCAGAAAACAGACTATAAATTGAAAAATGACTGGTGAGCTACCGCGGCTTCCATTTTGGTTTTTTCTTTACTCACACCGATAGGAATTTGACGTTCTGTTGAGGAACTGTGGTCACACTTTTCCATAAATCTTTCAGTAGAGCGAGGTGCCAAGCATGTAGGCTACGGCGGGAGACAGACACTGCTGTTCCATCACACGTCTCCTCTTCTACATGTAGACCACCTTTGTGGAGTGCGCAGTGATCTGTAAGGCGGCCTTCATACGCTGCGGTGCAAGGAGCGGGGCGTGGTTGCGACGTCTATGCGTCTCCATCCGCCTCACTATGCCTCACTGTCTATGAAAGCAGCCACGCCCTGCCGTCGGCGGCACCACCTCAAAGTTTGGAGGCTGTCAAAGGCTCCCTTGTGCATGCTGCCTGCTTTAAAATATCGGTAAGTTCTTCTTGATACCCAAATCGCCTTCTCATGCACAAACGCTACACACGAACAGAAGGCTTCACAACAGATAACGTTTAGTTCCTGCGTATCTTCTTCAAAGGAAGAACCTCATAAATAAAATTTTTCTGGTTAACATTCATTGTTGAAATTGAATTGGCTATGACCGCTATTCCTTCGAGCGGCAACCACATCGTTCATGATCTATATATATTATTTCGAATCCGGCGAATCGCACAACTCTTTCTGAAGCAAAAATACGTGCTGCCGTGGAAGCTCGTACTTACCGCATCTTAGTACAGCAACTTCAAAAGAACAAAGTACTATTGCTATTTTTATCGTCAATTCATCAATCTTTTATCAATACGTTCCCGTTTTAGGAACTGCTTTCAACATGGTTATAAATGGCTGATGGGTTGAACAATCTCTCACTCCGTCCACCAGAGGAGGGAATTTAGCTATATTCTGAGCGATTCAGATAGGTGCTTCCTTTCCTGAAACATTGACCACTTTAGAAACCATTCCTCTGGACTCGTCTATCACATAGGTTAGGTGAAGATACTTCGGAATCTAGATCCATGTCATGTTGGCGATTGTCGTTCGGTAAATCGCGAGTTGTTCGAGCTTATTCAGTGCAATGAGTTGTATATGAAACGAAGATTCATTAGTGGATAGGTGTCGTTAAATGCCCCCCTAAATAGTGAGTTTCATCGGCCACGCGATATTACTGGTAAATGATATTGTCACGACTTGTTGGAACCTACCTGTAAGAGGACACGGGTAAACTACATATTAATCAACCGACCAAATATATATGAGTTTGAGTACTAACAGAAGTTCTAATAATCAGCCGTTGAGTACTTATAGTGATGATAGATGGAAAAAAGCGGTAAGCAGTGCCGAAAATTGCTCTGGAAAGTGCTGAATCAATGATAGTTTCCAGCACAGGGGATAGTCGATGAACTTACCGTGTTGCTAGGACATGTGAGGGCAAGGGCGGAGCCGTGCCGACCATTGCTCTGGAAATCGCTGGAAACGGTGGTTACCAGAGCGGGAATGAGGAAGTGTTGCTCACAGCGTTGCTCACAGTGTTGTAAAGGAGCGCTCCTTCGGGACCGATCAAAACCAAGCAGCTCCTTGCCATGCTTATATACCGCCACTTATATACCGAGACACCGCGCTCGTGGGACGCTCGAGAAATGGCAACATTTTCTACAATGCTTACCAGATCAGCCTGGATATGAAAGAACTTCTCTCTATTCGTTATCGATACCTATAATATACTTATTTCATATATAGTGAATGTGTTCTAATCACATATATAAGGTAGCGATTTCGCTACTCCGGGCCCGCATTAGTAGTGTTTCACCTGACTGATCTGCTCCTTTAACCCTGATTCTTGCTGTGATTCGTTCTCTCGAGTGGGAAATGTGGCAAAGTGCCTGGTGGTGCTCCCAATCATGAAGTATGAATTTTAGAACTGGCAGGCATCTTGCTTTATCGCGATACCAGCAGGCTTTCTTTTTGTCGCGGTTGAACACTCATCTTGTGCGGTCATCGGTGGTATACCCGTTCTCAAACTTCTGTCTCTCCGACCTTTTGGGTCAGAGCCCCATCGGACCACTACGCCTCACCAGGACACCCACTCCTGGCTCGGCGGACCTACCCCGGGACCTAGGGGCCAGATATTACAACAATAGAATAGCCCAAGGCATTGTAGGATCAAACCCTACGTTTTAAGACATAACACAATATAACATACACAATACATTTATTATCAACGTATTAACATCATACCTGCTATCTTCCTCCCGAGTCGCCTCAGTTGGGGCGACTCCATCAGTCGGCTATACGTAGTAGACCCCCATCCGGGCGTTTCCTCTTGACCATGTGGCTGACGGTGCCGAGATGGGACCTGAACCACATGGCTGCTCCCAGTTGGGGAGCAGGGGTGGACACCGGCCAACTCATGTGCCAGCGCTCCACTACCCAAGAGCCAAGGTGCACCGCACCCCAGACCTCGGGCAGCATCATGGCGTTGCCCGGTGAAAACCGACCGGCAGTCGGCGACCAGCCTTTTCATACTGGTCTCAACCACAGAGGGCGGAGCCAACCGCGAGCGCGATGCGCTGCCGCGGTTGTAACCGCACGCGGATGGGCCGGGGAGCGCGATGCCCCCGGCGGCCACCGTCGCGATCCGCGACACTTTTCGCTAATACACTTCTCAAGCTGATGTCAGTCGGGCACAATCTGCAACGCCATTCTCTGATGATGAGGTCGTAACGACCTCTTCCCGAGTGAGTTGGGAGCAAGAATTCGAAAACCGTACTCCTACCAAACCCAGAGAACCCCAGAGACATTTACAATGTGGCATTACATCTCCACTACGCCAATCTTCCTCCTTGAGAGGTAGAAGCGCACATCTACGGGCTCTCAACTTCGCGTTCCAAGTTAACAACACGTGGAGCTCGTTCACCATAGGCAACATAATTGCTCGCTTTTTCTGGTCAACATGTTGGGCCATTCAATCTGCTCATTCTTTTCTAGTTCTCGTTTTGGTCTATCATTATTGCTCTTGGTCCATCGTCCTCGGAGCTGCGGGCGTCGTTTCTTCTACGTCTCGAGTCTCCTCGATGAGCTCAAGTATTCTTGATTCAATATCGCTCGAATCTTGCTGGTACTTGACCCTTCTTCTTCTTTCTGAGAGAGATTTCGTTCTGATGTATAATAGCTTGCTTCACTTTTTCCTATGGAGCCATTAGAAATCATTTTGTCGCTCATAGATCTGCTGAATCCAGGGGTTGCGTCAGAAGAATATGTTGCAATCCGTGCTTGTGCCATAACTATACCAAACGCTATCTAATCGCTTTGAAAAACAAACCGGGGCTAGACTCGTCAAGACGAAGCTGCCGATGTAGAAAACGTTCATTTTCCTCCGCCGTATCATCTTAATTTTTGAAAAAAGTAGGAAACTGACTTTCCAAGGCGCGAGAAAATACCTGCGGGCACGACGGCATTGTAAACTCTCCACTTCAGCTGAAAGTTTTAGTTCAGGCACTTCAAACCAAGAAATGGGATATATATTCGGCAAGAGCGTGCTGGCATAATTTTTTGATCCCATTCATGGATGGTTCAAATTATTTTCAATCTGAAGGTTTGCACAAGCCAAGACAATTTTTAAGGGATCACTAGTAAACAGGAGATGAATCACATGCATTTTTTCGATGATCCCGATCGCGCGCGACATCAAAAAGGCGGTGAGTGGGATCGTCGGTGGAGAGGAGTCGCGCCCCACCGTCTTGCCGAGCCTCGGGCTCACTCGTCAAATTTTTCGTGCCTCTTCGCTGTGCGAGATTTGGGATCTATTCATACCTGTATTCGTGCTGTGGTGTTCTCTAGCAGACAGATAAAGTGACTTCTCTTATTGTCCCACGGACAGCAATACGAATAGAGCACATACGGCAGGTCGGTGCACCGAACAGCCGAATACCTCAAGGTTTATTAGAATGCCGAATCACGAGAGTAGGGTACCGAGCAGTGGGTCGTGATCGACCCTTTTTTGTGCTGCCGTCCTTCAGGACCACGTGCCGTTGTCTCCTCGCATCTCAGCTTCACGCCTTGCGCACGCTGAAAGCCAAAACATCACTGACGGTCATCGAACGATCGAGTTACAGTATCTTGTAATCAGCTCAAGCTCCTCCAGCTTACACCACCTTCTTATCCAAAAATATGAAGGGTTGCCCTGTACACTCCGGCCACACACTCCCTTACTGGTGAACAATGGCTCTTGAGATAACAGAAAGACCGTTACCTACCCCATTGTGGCGGGAAGGCTTCCTTCAGCGCCCTGCTGGTATGACTGCGTTATTTGCGTGAGCCCACGATCACGGTGCTCCCATAGGGTGCTGGTGTCCAAGGACGAACAGCCCGTGACCACAGCGTGTAAGGGCTACGATCATATGGTGATAATTAGCAAAGCTTTCAAAGGTGCTGGGGTCGAAATCGATTTTTGTGGTGAGGAGTATCACGACGTCCTTCTGCCAGCCCTATACGGCATCCACCGTTGAAAGGCCGATCCCACTTGATAAGGAGAAGACGGGCAGCCGACGGTGTTGCTTCTTGTAAAATGTGATGATGCAAATACTGCAATCAAACTAGGAGCGGACGTTGCTTTTCCTTTTAATGTTCTCGTTGCACCTAACGGTGTTTAGGTTATTTCCGGCTATTTTTCCTGCTAGCTTGATGTGTTTCATTAAGATTTTGTGGGTGAACATGAACTGTTCAAGTTCACTACCAACGTCGCAAGTTTTCTTGTTGAGGCTGAGGAACTGTAACGTAACTCATCTGGGAATCTTGATGGTAATGTTTCAATTCCATAATCTCAAACGTTTGTTTTCCAAAACGAAATCTCTCCAATTCAGTAAACTCCCAATTTTTGGGTTTAGTGAGACCTAGGAGTCTCTGACAGACTATCTTTTGTATCCATCTCGTCAGGCCTGTTGGGTACGGGCTGTCGAGTGTCTGAGCTGAGCATGGAATATTTATCAATAGCTGCCGTCACCTCCATTACATTGCTCCGGTTTTTTTGCGATGTCGCTCCAGCAGAGATTGTATTGAAGCTAACAGAACGCCATCGAAATCTCTCCAGCAGAGCGTCAGTTACATTTCAATTTATTGTGACGAGGGAATTTCCATCGGCGCCATTACCGTCTCTTTTCAACGACAGTATTCTCGCTCATCTGACGGCACCTGAACTCGTCATCGGTGTTTCCAGCATAATTACCCTTGATGGTTTGAGGTCGTTCAAGGTCAGTTTGACGTTGTTGGGAAGAACAGCCATGATTTAGTCATATTCCAGGTTCCAATCGACAGATGAAGAAAGGTAACAGATGCGGCAATTTTGACCTGTTTCCCACTTAACAACCTATCACTCCCAACAGCTGCACTTGGTAATCTGAAAGTAACAATCGGAGTATATGTATACCCAGTGGGGAGGGTACTTCATTTCCTTCACAGTCAAGTGAAATCGGACGTAAATGATGGTGGATGGCTTCTCTTATTGCTTCACATTGAATTTACTCTTGCACAACAGTTTCTGCAGCAATAGCTTAGAAATGTAAGTCCTCACTGCCTATTTAAGCAGTTTTATTTTGTTAACCGAGGAAACATAGTTTTTTTGCTTTTTTGCTCCTGACCACAATTACTTGAAGTCTTGTTTTTCGCATGTTTTGCGTACAGATAAATTTTCCAGTTTGTTTGGCGATTATTTGCGTAATTTAAAGGCACACCACGTGATAATCAAAGTGGTCCTTACCTTTTCAGGGCAGGTAGACCCTTGGATGGCTGTGAAGATTGCACCCTTTTCGCGGCGCCACGACTCACCCCCGCCGTGCACGGCCTGGCCGACATGAGCCAGTTGAGCCCATCGGGCCGAATCACACCCGGCTTAGACGAGAGGGAAACTTGCTATAAGACAAGATAAGACAGCGATATCTATAGCGAAGGTAGCTTCAACAGAAGAGTAGGTGATATCGTAGCATTTTGCTCGATATCATCGAGCAAAAACTCATTTCCAATTTCCCATACTCGTACGAAGACCGATGGCAGGGAGCTTTATTTTTGGTAGTTGTGAAGGGTTTTGATTCATTTTTCTTCACTAGTGGGTAAACCAGGGCCTCTACATCCTGTAACACGCGCGATAGCTCCCACAATTTTTCGCGAGGTGTGCCTTTAAGTATCTTTAAGTACAGTTATTACAAAACTCCCGCGAAAGTGAATGGATTATTTAAGGATTTGTCTACACATTGGTACAAGCCATTTCTTAAGGCAGTGTTGCGACAATTTGTTGAGGAAAAAGAAGGGACGCTCGATTCTATTGTGACCCAGATCGGGATGCCAGGTCACGATAGAATCGAGCGTCCCTTTGCAGCAGGTAATGGCCGATGCTTTTCCATGTTGATGGAGGGTGGTATGAATTTAGTCGAAGCCCGGCGAAATGCTAGAATTAGAAGTAAGTGAAAATGAAAGAAAATGATGCAAGAACGCAGTCTGATAAACTTATTCCGTGCCACTTGTTATAAATGAGATGTTTCACCAATTAGCTCAGGCGAAAATACGTGAAGTAACTTTTGACCTTCTGCTTACTACATTTATCAACAATAGCTGCACGGTGTGTCGTTCTGGGGGACGCTCGATTCTATCGTGACCCAGGAAAAAGTAGTCAAAAATGAAAGGAGAGACAGTTTCTGCGTTCGTATGGAGAATTCCGAATAACAGGCATCCATGTTACCTAGGACGTGCATTTCGACGTGCTGCATCCTTGATTATTGATTGGAGCCGTGCGGATCAGTCATACGTGGTAGTAAGTTAAACTCGCAAGCACCTCATTGCGAGGCTTGGCGGATGCATTGTTGTGTAGTTTCGTTCGACGACTCGTCTGGAGTGTGCCCTACATTCTTAAATCTGCAACATATGTACCATACGCACCCACGCGCACGAAGTGAGCAACTCATGAATCAATTCGAGTGTTCTGATGCGCAAATATCGAACAGTGACCTTTCCGCTAATTTGGTAAAAGGCTCGCTTCACTGGAGACGACTTTCCCGCGGCACCGACAGAGTCCTCCCTCTCTCCGAGATGGTACCACTGAGATTAAAGGCATATTCCGCGCTCATGGCATTAAAGGCATGGAAAAAAAGAAAGTGACAGACAATTCAGAATGCTATTTGTAAAGAGTGATAACACCCAGCAAGGTGGAACTAGGGTCTTGAGGTATTTGCACGATGGCATTCTAATGTAAGATGTCCGAATAAATTTTTCTTTGAAGCGGAGCGAATTTTTCCATAGGCCCTTTCGTTGGAAGGCTATCGAACTGACCCGAAAATCATATGTGAAGGAAACGCAACACATTACAGCTGGAAATACTTGCAGATCTGAGATTGGAGGTTCGCAGTCAGGGGCGCCGTAGGAATGGAATGTAGTCTCGATCCTCAACCTGAAAAGCCATTTCTAGAAGGCGAAAGGGTCAGAGGTGCCTTCCAAGCAATCGATGTTTTACTGGACCCCTTCCCCTCTCCGAGTGCAAAATGCACAAATTGGATTAGCTTGCTCCCGAAAAGCGACGACGGAAAAGGGAGATGTGTTTTAGTGGATAAAATACTTGAATATGATATGAAATGTCCCTTTCTACTGCAACGGGAACACTATCTTTCAAGTTGGTAAACGGGATGAGCATACTCCCAGTGGCACATGCAGCCGTGTAATGAATTCTCTACCATTTGTATGATATTGCCATGATATGGCTACACCTACAACGTTCATATTCACACCTTCATAGAAACACAAAGAGGATGAAAGAGGCAATTGATCGAAATGACGTTGTTGATGCGCTGGGGGGGGGGCGAGGAAGTAGTGCTAACTCGTTGCGCTAGGAGGTAGTGCCAACTCGTTGCGCTAGGAGGCCGGCGCTATTTTGCACAAGCTCTTGCGTACTTGTAGGGGATCTTAAGTCAGGCTTAAATTTAAAAAAAAGTGCTCTATTGTTTATTGTGCAAAGTGGTAGATGTACTATGCCATTAGATGCGAAACGACAGCGCTAAAATCAGTGGCCTGCCAACTACATTAGCACCAAATCGACAACAAAATTAATAAAGTGAATTGAAAGAGAAGTGGACATTGGTCCCGCAACCAGGGCACTTCGCGAGCCGAGGAATCCTCGACAGAGGGGGGGGGGGTCGCACTTGACCGAACAGGTGTGGGGGGGGGTCGCATCTGTAGCTAAGCGATAATTTCACGGGAGTTTCTTCTAGCCTATCGTAAAGTCGATATCTCCCCCTCATACACGAAAAGAGCCACCGCTACCTCGCTGGCTGAATCGCAAATGGTCGTAGACCATCTTGAAAAGGTGGCCGCCATCATTTATGGGTTCGTCACGCGTTTAGCCTCTCACCATCGCGCTGCCATGATGACACACACCTCATCGTTATGGAAGGGCCTATCTACTAGAGGATAGAACCAAGATATTCACATTACCGTAAACTATACCTTTATGTTAATGCATTGCTACCATAGAGTTCATTGATGCATGCAAGAACGACCTGTCCGCATCCATCTAGGAGAAGAAAATACACTATTATTTTAGGCTATACCAGTCATACTATGAACGGAGTTTAACGAAGACAAGCAATCTAGCAAAGTCTGCTTGTTGTTCACGTTGTTGAATTGTTATAATTTTGTTGCAGTGGACCATGTAAATGGTTAAATGCACATTGTTTAAATAAAAATCAAAGCCTTATGAAATGTCTCTATCAATATTATCATCATCACGAAAAGCACCAGAGGAAAGATCATTGCTTTCGCTGTTTCATGATCCTCTTTTGATAGTCGTATGACGTGTGCATCTGGACTGCTATTGAGCTTATGCGAGATCATAGAGTGCTGGGCAGATAGCTCCACAAGATCTTGTGCAGCACCTGAAATCCTGCGCTTCAATTGTCATTGAAGAGGCATGTAGTGGAAAAAAGATACCTGGAATAACTCTCTTCCACATGCAGCTGTCGGAACTTCAACCGTTGATGGCATGTGGGCCGAAAGTCCTAGATCAGGAAGTGGATTAAGCCACTGCTTAGCCAGAGTTTTGGGCGTAACGGTAAGTACACTAGGTCCATCGCGTTGAACTCTGCAATAGATCTCTGATATGGAGATAGGAACTAACAGTTTTAAGGTAAACTATATGAAGCGAAAAGTGTTGGTAAAGCTGACGTCATCAGGCTATCCAAGGTTTTAGTTCCTAATCTGCTCCTTTCAACTATTGTGAGCGTATTGGCTGTTGAAAAACTGCGTTCGGGATCAGCATTGTTGGCGGGGATGACAAGAACAGACTTGATGGACTACATACTTCCCAAAACTATAAATAGTGAATATTATTTTACCTGAATAACTACGTGAGGGATCCTTAATGCGTATCCGTTGTCGAGCAGCGTTTTATAAAAAAGAGTGCCGTTCTTGTCTCTACGAAGGTCACACATGCATACTTTCTTCTGTCACACACGGCTGAACTGTAATGGGAGGCCCTTCTATTACCTGTAAACGAACCCTGAGATTTTCACCACTGCAATAGCTCCTTTCATCTAGAGAAGGACCCGTAAGGGCCCAATAAGAATTGCAGAAGATATAGTATTGAATTCATAAGTACAGGGACGATGCAACGCGCTACCAGCACATTCACATCGACGAAAAAAAGGTGAAAAGAGGAGAGGAGGACTGCAGCTGCTCTGTTCACGGGGAAGTGCACTGATGTATTCACTGTTCACTAGAACATTGAGCATTCAAAGGGCGTTCACTGATCACTCGCACCGTGGAACATCCTTTCAATGTTATCTGCAACTTGTAGCAGGAGACCAGTGCATGGCGGATCCTTAAAGCGGAGGCCACGAATGTATGTCCTATCTGATAGCCGCACGAGATCATCTTACTAGGCCAACCACCCTTCTAGTTACATCTACTGCCCTTCCAATCACATCTACTGCGAATGTAAGAGGCATGGCGCATGCCCAGAGCAAGGACGGAGGACGCTAAGGTGTTGGTTTTACTGCACTGCTACCATGAAAATTGTTCGGAGAGTATGGGGCTGCTTTTGAGGAGGTTTTGGACGCTCTCTATGTGACGCTGTTACGCTCTAGATGGCAGAAAAATTTTCGTCGACATTTCCTCGACTCACATTGCTCAAGATCTGAGCAACGTACAAAAGAGTTTGAGAGCGCGCTGGAAAGAGCAAGGTCTCTAGTTTCAGAAAAATAACTGTGGTTGCAAAACATTAAGCACAAAAAAGTTGTAACTGTTAGAAGTCAAAAAACCCGCATGCAATTTTCATTTTCCTCGACTAATCTCGACTCGCATTCCTCTCTCATTTCCGAACATTTGAAGCAACTAAAATAGTATTCAGAAAGAGCAAACCTAGTTCTTTCAAAAAAACAACTGTGGTCCCAAATGATAAAAAGTGAGGAAAGTTATGATCGTTCAAACAAGGTCTACTTTCGCAATTTTCGGCCATTTTTGTCGATTAGCGCGCTCTATTCGCACGCCGCGAAGCCCTGCTCTGCGTTTCGAATGTCACCGCGATTTTCACGTTTTTGATTTTTTAGTCGGTATTCTCTTTGTGGTTTTTTTTATTTGAAACCAGTTTTTCATATTGGTTACGTGATATCTTGTGTTTGAATATTTTTTATGCTCATTACATGTCCTTTTTTCAGGTTTGCATTGCCGTCGAAATCCAAACGCCTCCCGCAGCGAGGTATGTTGCTTTTTTTCAGATTTTGCTATGTATATTGACTGTTTTTCATAGTTAGTCGTATTGTTTACGTTGTACTTTATGTTTCAATGTTTTAATGCTCATTTCATGTTCTTTTTTTCAGGTGTGCTTGATCGTCGAAATCCAAACGCCGTCCGCAGCGAGGTATGTTGCTTTTTTTCAGATTTTGCTATGTATATTGACTTTTTTTCATAGTTAGTCGTATTGTTTACGTTGTACTTTATGTTTCAATGTTTTTAATGCTCATTTCATGTCCTTTTTTCGGCACTACTGGAGTTAGGGGGTGCACTCGACAAAAACATAAGTAGCACCCAATTTCTGCTTATAGGCACTCTCAAGGTTATTTTATGCCTAGATACAGCTAACTAACTGAGAAAACGATTAAATTAGTACTCCACTAGTATATAACGAGAAATTTACTTCAACTAGACTAAACCGTCACTTACGCATACTCACCTAAGCCTAGGGAAAGGGAATCTCCTTCCCCGAGGCTTAGGCTAACATAGGATAGATAAAAGTACGAATTTTCTTCACCAAAATCGTTCCTTTGTGATATTCGAACCCGATTCGGCGAGCGCTATGGCTTCTCTGCGCTCAGTTAGAGACGCGGAGCACAGTGCGCTGCCCCCCCCCCTAACTCCAGTAGCACCTTTTTCTATCCTATGTTAGCCTAAGCCTTGGGGAAGGAGATTCCCTTTCCCTAGGCTTAGGTGAGTATGCGTGAGTGACTGTTTAGTCTAGTTGAAGTAAATTTCTCGTTATATACTAGTGGAGTACTGATTTAATCGTTTTCTTAGTTAGTTAGCTGTATCTAGGCATAAAATAACCTTGAGAGTGCCTATAAGCAGAAATTGGGTTCTACTTATGTTTTTGTCGAGTGGCCCCCCCTAACTCCAGTAGCGCCTGGAAAAAAGTACGAATTTTCTTCACCAAAATCCTTCTTCACCATCAAACACAAAGTTTCTTTGTAATATTCGAACCCGATTCGGCGAGCGCTATGACTTCTCTGCGCTCCGTTAGAGACGCAGAGCACAGTGCGCTGGCCCCCCTAACTCCGGTAGCACCCTTTTTTCAGGTTTGCATTGCCGTCGAAATCCAGACGCGAGCCGTAGCAAGGTGTGTTGTTTTTTTCAGATTTTACTATGTATGTTGACTGTTTTTCATAGTTAGTCGTATTGTTTATGTGTAGCTTCATGTTTGCGTGCTTTTATGTTTCTTTTACGTGCTTTTTTTTCAGGATCGCTGCCCGTACGTGGATTGAATTGAAAACTGTTTGGAAAGAAGGGTTTGTTGTTCTTTTTTTAGTGGTTTTTCGCTTTGTTTACGTGCTGTTTTACACTTGAGTGTTTCTTTTAATGTTTCCATCATGTGCTTTTTTTTCAGGATCGTCGCTCGCACGTGGATTGAACTGGAAATTGTTTGTGAAGAAGGGTTTGTTTGTTTTTATTTCAGACTTTGTGATGTATCACCTACTTTTCTGAGTTTTTCGTTTTGTTTATGTGCTGTGTAGTTTTTGAGTATCGTTTAAGTTTCCTTTATGTGCTTTTCCCAGGAGTGTCGCTTTCGTACGTCGAGTGTGGCTGAAAACTCATCGAAGAAGAGGTTTGTTGATTTCCTTTGAGATTTTGTGATGATTATTACCTGCTTTTTATTTGAATCTGGTTTCTCGTTTCGTTATTCTCAGTGAAGCTCAGTAGTATAAATGTACGTGTGTTTTTTTCACGAGCGACGCATCCGCACGTCGAGTGAGGCGGAGAAGCTGTTCGGAGAAGAAGCCACAACGTATCACACATATTTTTCGATGACCAGACATGAAGAATGTTGAAATAAAAAATTTGGAAAAATTTATTTGCAGTGGACAATCAGTGCAAACACACAAAAACAGCAATGAGACACCCAGCAAAGAGACTGTAGAACTTTACGGAGCTGTAGATTATAAAAGGGGGGGGGGTCGCATTTGAGGACCCGAAGAAGGGGGGGGGGTCGCATTGAAGCGGCCATTTTCCTCGACACCTGGGAGTGCCCTGCCCGCAACGCTTGTTTATAGTGGAATATAGGAAGAACGAGACGACCCAAAAAACTCCCCCTACACTTTTCTGCGGTAAGCGTAAGCGGCAGTCTCATTGCCTGCTTCTTCACCTACTTGCACATACATATATGCGTGACGTTGAATTCCCTTTTCTCTTTTCCAAACCATTGTTTCCTTTTCAAGTGTTTCATTAAGCAGCTAGCAAGATATCGAGGATTCATCAAACTCTATGGGGTTTGAAATCTAATCTAATATGTAGAGCTGTCAGAGGTTCACCATCCACTTCTTTAAATCCATCCCTGTCCTTATAGGTTTACCATATTATCCACAAAGTCTGTTGCTCAGCGGCACCTATTTATTACTGTTATCCTTCCTGACACTGCTGTTTATTTGCCGGATGCTGTATAATGCAACCGTGTTCGTCATGGTGAATGTGAGTTCTTCCCAGAAGTTCGAGAAGAGGAAAGAGTAGCTGTCTAAAGTGATTTTTTGTCTTCTAGAAGTCGCAGGTATGCAATTCCAGTTAGGGACGTTCAACACACCACTTACGATCATTTTGAACACGAATCATGGATGAGTACATACAAGCGAGGCGTCAAGGACCCATTCTCACTTCACAGCGTTTTCGGTTCAACGAAAACGCTCTGGTCGACAGTCTCCCTAAGCATGCTCATCTCAAAAGCGAGCACATCATGGTGCTGCACGTAATAGCCCTGCACCGAAGGTTCACGATGCTCCGGTCTGTGATGTCGGTGATGCAGCCCTGCGCAACACTCGTGACTCAAAGATCAGTGGAGATAATAGTGACTCAAAGATCAGTGGTCCAATTTTTCGGACGTGGCACCCCCAGGTTGCATAAGGGTCAGGCAGACAATCATTTGTGGCTGACTTTTTCTTCGTAGCGATAATTAGGGTGCCGCGCATATTATGCTCATTTTCGTCGCCTTCGCCCATTAAAGGAACCGGAAGGGGTCCGAAGAAAGAGAATGATGCAACAAAGTGATCATTTTGTAACGAACATTCAAAGTTAGAAGCGATAATCGGTGAAAAAACCTGGATTCAGAAGCGCGGCGCTGTGGTGTGTATTCGCATCACATTCGCATCAACACACTGACTTTCCGAGTTGTCCGCTGTAGAGGTGTCATTTGTTGTCTCGTAAAGTGTATTTTACATTCGTGATTATGTGAAATAAGTGAAAAAATACACAGCAACAACTAAGTAGAACAATCCAGTGAACAATAAGCGAAAGCGTGAGAAAAAGTGTGCTCACAATTATAACCTAAAGAACTCACTTTCGACGTCTTGGCAAGGTGTCGTGTGTGCATTGCAACAACTGCGAGCCACCGTAATCCCATACCGCGAGCCGAAATCGCCCCCTACCGGTGCCTTTAAGCGCCGGAGCCGTCAGAAATTAACATGGTTGGTGCCAAACCAGTGCAGGCCGTGTTGGCATCAAAAGCGACTGATACTCGTGATCGAAGAATCAAGGAACATCATGGGTGAATTTCTGAAATGCTGTGTGCAAAGGTGTGACGCCATTTTGGAGCACGCGGCATTTTGGGTCACTCCGGCACCGAAAGCTAAGGTGCATAATCAGGGATTTGGTTAAGCACCGAAAGGAGTTCTTACCAGGTCTGATGGGGTAGATTATAGCATCGATCTAAAGTGGCGGCTCAAAAAATAGCGATCATATTTTGGTGATCAAAAACCTGGTTGTCCTCTAGCATGTTCGAGCGAAAATTATTTCTTTACTCTCAGTACGTCTAGTGGCTATCGCTATTGATTACATGTTGCATTCATCCATCTGAAAACATTCAGAGCCTTCAGTTGAAAAACATTGTTCAGTGACTTACGAGGCGTGTTGAGTTGGCACGTGTCATTAATGCTGCACTGAAAAGAAAATGTGTAACAAAAATCGCCTTTAAAAGGTCTGCAGAGCTATTGCAATTCTTGCGCACTCCACTTCGAACTACGCTTAGGGTGAATTGACGCTTCTGCCATTTGATGTGGCGTAGTGCGAACTTTATTTCATTCATGATGAAGTTAAGCAAGAGAAAGAACAAACAGATATAAACAAGTGCAAAAATGAAAGGAAAACAAGCGGAAGAGTAACGAAAAAGTGTTTATGATTGAAAAAACCCAATGAGTTCACGCTCGACATCTTGGCAAGGAGTCATGTGCACAACTAACGAATTTTGAGCCAATACCTGAGAGAAATTGCCCCCCTTCCAGTGTTTTAAGGAAGTTCGTCATTAAAACCCCGTTTGGGGTTCTCCACGCATTTAAACAGAAGGGCTTTAGCCCATATAACGTTTCTTGGAGCCGTTTCGTGGTCACACAAAAATAAAAAATAAGCATAAACTAGTGTTTTTAGCTCTTGACTAAGTGGGTGGGATGTCTAATTCCGAGCAACCCCCCCCCCACACTCCCCCTCCTCACATCCCTTCCATACTAGGCATACCTCCAGTGGGTTGAACACTTCGCTTGAATGTTGTGTACACATTTGCTCCAAGGAATCTTTCGTTCAATGCTTAAATCGGAGCGTTTGAAAAAATGTTCGATGCAATAGTTGGAGGCTCTTGCCTCCTCCTCGTTCTAGGCAACAGCTTCTTTCATACTTCAAATTGATACATCTGACAATTCAATGTGTTCCATATAAAGGTCCCCTCCGATTTTCGTGATTTCTGTCAAAAATAATATTTCAGAAATTTGGTTAGCTGCTTGGCCTGAAAGCCTGAAATTTCGGAGGTGACCTCAAAGTCATGAAACGCACTTTAGCTGAGGGCCCTTGATATCACGGGGTGTCTTGGATCATCTAGCCTCCAGATCCGTTACCAGTGAAACACATACTTTTCTCTTGGAAGAGGCACCTCCACGGTAAGTGCAGATATGAGGGGAAATCGCGTGACCGCCCGTGACGAGCAGCGCGGCGAGTGCGAGTGCCGGTGGCAGGGCATGGCAGCCTTCAAGCAAGGCAGTGTGGCATGGGTGGAAGCGCAGAGGTGACGCAGCCAAGCTCTTCCGGCCTCCCAAGAGCAATCGATTCGCAAGTCGTACTGGTGGCGCCGCGAGTGAAACGCCGCGAAGCGACTCTCCGTCATATCTGCACATAACCGCACCTCCATGGCATCCGGAAAAAGGCTACTGGTTCGTAGTAAGTTGAAAATTGAATAATTTCTTCATCTTAAAAGATAGTTGAAGTAATTCAAAAGAACCACCCTGTTGTCATGCTTGGACCCGTTTTCGTAGGGTGTATTCAACGATGTAACCTCAAAAGTGGACGAGGGGATACGCAAAGTCCCGCCGTCTCGATCGAAGGTGAATGCTCGTTCTGTTCTTCAAAAGTGATATTCTAACTCCTGTTTGGTACAAATAACTCTTCACCCAAGCCATTTCAGGAGCTTTTTCCCTGGAGTCGACTGTCAAAGGAATTGCATTTAGTGGTTCATCAGAATCTCCCACGACGTAGACTTCATAAGTGCGAACTGGAACACAAGATGTTCAACCCTATGCGGGGCAGTGAGCGGTGGATTAACAGAAGAGTCATTGATTCTTTGACTATAGAAAGGGAATGTTGCACTCGCCGCTTTAAGGCGACCAAAACTAATTACTCAGTAGCGATCTTTCAATTTCCAGGCCTCATTCCTTCCGGAAGTGGTCAATTTCGTAGTGGATCTGCTGTGCATGTCAAGCCGCCTAACCTAATTCAATGCTTATTAGGTCGCTTCAAACAGATCACCGTAAACGCTCAAATCATTGTCTGATCATGGAGAATATGTATGTGCTTCCTGGAAGCCTTAAGGTTGTTCCGCTATTTCAGATCACAAATCCAAGGATAGGGTCATGTGCTGATCGCGTCAATTCACTTTCTCGTCTACTCCGAAAGATGCTCAGGAGTGCTGACGTGGCTCGTCTGAAGATCGCAGTGGTGAGCGGAGAAATTTCCTTTTTTGTTGAAATCAAAGCCATTCGAAAGGTATTTACTCTTTACTCCGCCAGTTGGAACTGATTGTGAAATTTGATATGTTCAAATACGTCTCAATTAAAGGCACACCTAGCGATAAATTGTGCGAGCTATCGCGCGTATTACAAGACGTAAAGGCCCTGCTTCACCCACCAGTGAAGAAAAATGAATCAAAACCCCACACAACCACCGAAAATAGAGCTTCCTGCACTCAGTCCTCGTACGAAAATTGGAGACTAAAACTGAGTTTTTGCTCGATGATATCGCGCAAAATGCTACGATATCGCCTGTTATTCCCTGGAAGCTATCACCGCTATTAAAATCGCTGCCTTATCTTGTCTCATCGCAAGTTTCCTTCTCCACGTAAGAGCCACGTTGGAAATTTGTTTGTCTAAGGCCAGGTGTGATGCGGTTTTGAGGGCGCGGCTCGGCCCAGATAGAGCGCGCCTATCGCCGCAAGGATGCACTATCAAGCCGCAACAAGGGTGAGCCTGAGCACCTGTCTGAGGAGCTATTTGCCTTAAGAAAGTAAGTCACTAATATGAGTATCGCGTGGTGTGCCTTTAAATGTTTAGATAGTGCAACCTAATTATAGGTGAACCTGTCGGAGAAATTCTTTTTCGAACGGGTCAACTGTGCTGGATTGTGGCTGTCGCGTATGGCATTCAAAGCCTATCGAAAGAGTTTTAATAATTCTAACTTTCGCTGGATGAAACTGATTGTGAAATGCGGCATGTGAAGTCGATTGAATGCGTTTTAATTAGTAGTACGTCTTAACTAGAAGTATAGTATCTCAACGCAACCTAATTATAGGTGCGCCCCTCGAAGAATTTTTTTTGGTCAACAGGGTCACATATAATGCATCAGGCTGCTGCGTTGTACACTAAGTTTTGAATGTATAGCACTGTATGTTGCACATGTCGCGCTTCTTCTGTTTCTCTGTGATGTCGGCCTAGCGAAAATCGGCGCCATCGAAATTAGAAAATCTCGGCACGTCTTTACATCAGAAGTCTTGCGACTTATTGTCACTAGGCACCACTTCATCATATGTAACTTCTATGAAGATCTTATCCCCATAAACGATGATATCCTCGCTCACCTCACTGCTACCGAATTCGTCATCTGTCACCTCACTTGATCACGAGCAATAGTCTAAAGTCTTCCGCTGAGGTTTAGCTTCCTTGTTTTTTGTGTTGAGTACAGTAGAGACTGACTGCTTTTTGGAGCCTGATCAGCAGCCGGCGAACGCTAATTCGCGGAAAAATTTACAGCCGCTTTTCCCTCGATGGAATTTGAGGCGAATTCAAATTTTAGTTTGAAAATAGCAACGGGAAAATTCTTTTGGGCATGTCACATCACCATCTCAACAGAGGAAAGAGAATAGCGCGAGAATGAAATGAAATGAGTAGGCAAATCCTAGTTACATATATGTTGCGATACTTGTTTAGCATGTAATTTTAACATGATAACTTTCGTATGCATGATAAATGTAGTTTTCCAGCGTGTTGAGTGTTGACAGCTGTATTTTCTTTCAGTTAATAGAGCCCAGTCCTCCTCTCAATAGGTTTTATATCGTCACAATTGAACATGAAGAAACGTGATTAGTTATTTTTGTTGCATGGTGATTTTTGATTTTGTTAGTACTTGCCGATTCGAAAATGAAACCATCTCTACAACAGTGTCCTCCAAATTACTGTGGGTGGACCGTGGATTGTTGGATGTGTTAACCAGGGTTCTCATTCATTTTATAGCTGGTAGAGGTTGCTAATGATCATTGTGGCTTGTTATTTACCCGGCAGGTAATCAGGAAGTGTTCAGTGGAATGTTTATGTTACTTTTTTGAGATAACTGAATCCGAATAAAAAAGGATTATACCTAAATATTTATTTTCGATTTTGCATGCCTTCAAAATACAATAACTAACTGGTTAAAAAGAAAATTTTGAGGGTCTATTAACTAAGAGTTGGTTTGGTTTTGTTAAAGTTATGAATATAGCGAAATAGACTTGTACGGGCGATAGGATTCACATGAACAAATTGCCTGAATAATCGGCGATGACAGAGCTGAAGGCCTCAGCCTATCACAGTATCTTAAGAACACGTCAGACCACACCCTCTCTGATGCATCAATTGCTGTGTTTTCGCAAAAGTTTTGGTTTTTTTTGTTTTGTTTTGTTACCAACCATTTGTTAAAATGAATGACAAGTATTTTCCCTTTGTGCTCAAGGAGTAGACACCTGCACGAATGTTGAAATGGAAAGTGTGGTTGACATATGACCTAACCGAACTGGATCTTCTCTGAGGTATGATCAGATTTATTTCAAATTTCTCTCATTTCAAAAATTAACTTTTCGAGTATTTCATTATGGTTGCACCACCCAGTTATGAATACAGCGAAATAGACTTGTACGGGCGATAGGATTCACATGAACAAATTGCCTGAATAATCGGCGATGACAGAGCTAAAGGCCTCAGCCTATCACAGTATCTTAAGAACACGTCAAACTACACCCTCTCTGATGCATGAATTGCTGCGCTTTCGTAAAAGTTTTGGTTTTTTTGTTTTGTTTTGTTACCAACCATTTGTTAAAATGAATGACAAGTATTTTCCCTTTGTGCTCAAGGAGTAGACACCTGCACGAATGTTGAAACGGAAAGTGTGGTTCCGAACTGGATCTTCTCTGAGGTATGAGCAGATTTATTTCAAATTTCTCTCATTTCAAAAATTCACTTTTCAAGTATTTCATTATGGTTGCACCACCCAGTTATGAATACAGCGAAATAGACTTGTACGGGCGATAGGATTCACATGAACAAATTGCCTGAACAATCGGCGATGACAGAGCTAAAGGCCTCAGCCTATCACAGTATCTTAAGAACACGTCAAACTACACCCTCTCTGATGCATCAATTGCTGCGTTTTCGCAAAAGTTTTGGTTTTTTTTTGTTTTGTTTTGTTACCAACCATTTGTTAAAATGAATGACAAGTATTTTCCCTTTGTGCTCAAGGAGTAGACACCTGCACGAATGTTGAAATGGAAAGTGTGGTTGACATATGACCTAACCGAACTGGATCTTCTCTGAGGTATGATTAGATTTATTTCAAATTTCTCTCATTTCAAAAATTCACTTTTCAAGTATTTCATTATGGTTGCACCACCCAGTTATGAATACAGCGAAATAGACTTGTACGGGCGATAGGATTCACATGAACAAATTGCCTGAATAATCGGCGATGACAGAGCTAAAGGCCTCAGCCTATCACAGTATCTTAAGAACACGTCAAACTACACCCTCTCCTCTGATGCATCAATTGCTGCGTTTTCACAAAGACAGAAGCTATTTGCCGTATTAATAGCCACGCTAACGGACCCTTAAGGATATGAGCGTTGCCCACAAATGCCTGTTTTTCAAGTCAGAAACAGCAGCCCATGGGAGGGGGTAGATTGGTCGAATTTTCGTGGGGCCGCCCGTGGCGAGCGGCGCGGCGAGTGCGAGGTTATTGTAGCTTTATCCGTTGAAATAACAACAACCACAACATTTAAAAACTTCCAACCTCCAATCTTTGAAGGTCCCTCACGATAACAGTCCACTGCATACTGAGCGGAATTCCAACCGACTGCAACAAGCCGCGTTGACGGCGCCGCGAGTGCGACGCCGCGAAGCGAAAATTCGACCAGTCGGCCTCCACCCGCAGCCCATAGACAACAGATGGCAGTAGAAAACGTTGTCACGCTTTGTTCGTATAGTAGCCATTTTGTGTTTGCCAATAGAAAACTCTTTAAAAAAGAATTTCATTTTTGCTGCCAGTGGCTCTTCCCAAACACAACTGGTTTAACGATCGTCCGTGTAATAATCGATCTGGTATGAGAACGTTCATTCTTACTCCGCTGTTATCAACAAGCAATTATCAAAAAACTGCGCCTAAAATAAGTTTCATGCGAACACTTTTATGCCTAGTATTCACGCAGTCCCTTTCAGTGTCACGAGATCCCTTTCGAAATCCCGAGTTCCCGTGCAAAATGTAAATGTACTGCATCTATTGCCCTTTCACCATTGATGAACGTTGAAGGGAGAGTGTTCTGTAAATAACCATATGAGCAAACCCTACTCCACAAATGGCACAAGTACGGAAACTAGTGGTGTAACAAGCGCTATATGTTCATTGGATGCTCTATCAAATCGAGGGAATTATTTAACCCATAACGGACGGTGCGCCACATGGTCACGCAACCCACGGCGGTGTTTTTGCGCCGTTTTTTTTTATCAAATCTTTCATCAATTTTTCAATTGAGTCATTTTTGTAACCTTTTTGTGCAGTTGCTACTGATAAAACAGTCATCACTGTGTAGTGGTATCACCTCATGCTGTTATACGCGGTACTTCTCTCTACCTATTACTGCAAAAAAGTTATGCATTTCGAGTAGTAAGATGAGCGCGAGGGTTTCCATATGGGAAACGGAGCCTATGGATTCCAATGTATTGTTGATTGTAACTAAAAACAATTGTTGTCATTTGTTTGTACAACTAGAAAGGATTGCATTTGAAGTTACACGCATAATGTTTGTTGGAAATTTGCGCTGCACCGGTCCTGGAAATATATGTTATTCTTCAATACTTGTAGTGTATGCGTGTATAATTGGTTATTTGGAAATATTACAAAACTAGAAGAAAAATAATTTTAAATGTCGGGAGTAACCATGTGGCGCACCGTCCGTTATGGGTTAAAGACACACCACACGATAATCAAAGTGGTCGCTCACCATTTCAGGGCAGGACCCTTGGATGGTTGTGAAGATTGCACCCTTTTCGGGGCGCCACGGCTCACCCCCGCCGCGCACGGCCTGGACGACCTGAGCCGAGTTGAGCCCATCGAGCCGAATCACACCCGGCTCAGACGAGAGGGAAACTTTGCGATAAGACAAGATAAGGCAGCGATATCAATAGCGAAGGTAGCTTCAACGTGATGGATAGGTGATATTGTAGCAGTTTGCGCGATATTATCGAGCGAAAACTCATTTTCAATCTCCCATACTCGTACGAGAACTGAGGGCAGGGAACATTATTTTTGGTGGTTGTGAGGGGTTTTGGTTCATTTTTCCTCACTGGTGGGTTAACCAGGGCCTCTACATCCTGTAACGCGATAGCTCTCACAATTTTTCGCGAGGTCTGCCTTTAAATTGTAAGCGTTCTATGCTGGTTAGTTTACGAAAGTGCACATATCCAGCACCATATAAGCAAGCCAGTAAAGTCCACCTACAAGGACGAGTCATGTGGCTTTACGGGTGTGTACGCCAATGTCAGGACACCGCGCGGCACAAGGCGGCGAGCGACGTTTTCGCACGAGTTCACTGCCTCAGCGGAAATCGCGTGTAATTACACCAGAAGGGCGGCGACTGCATCGACGCCTACTTTTATCCATGTTGGCGGTGATATTGAGTTTGCTTTTGAATTTGTTATATTTTAATAGTCGGGATTCGCAAGAATTAGTTCATCTTGCATCGTTTCAAGTTATTTTTATTTGATGATAGTGTTTTGCACGCAGTCATTTCAATTTCTATGTTGTGTTACATATTATTTCCATCATTTTTGCTATCCGGAAATTTTCTTTTGCTACCTACAGTAGCGGTCAAAAATATATGCGGTTCCGGATTTTAACCATAATGGTCAGCGTTTACATATCTCGTTCAAATTTTTTTTGTTTTCGGGAGGCAACTATCATTCAGTGAAAGAAGGTTTATCAGCCGAGTAGGGTGCAGTGTGAAGGTGGAAAAAATTATTTAACTGAAAACACTGAAAATGATCAACACTCTGCTTCGGTGCTGTCAGGATTCCAAAGGACGGGTAATAATGTTCTAGCCTCATTCCGCACTATTTTTTGCATAATGGCTCGTTTCGTTGAGTTATAAGCTTTTTATGGCTAATTGAGTTTATGAAAGGTTCGGCCATTTTTAGGGCTTCCAGATAGATAATTTAATACCTTCTTACTGCATCCTACATAACTAAAAAAAAAAGGGTATGTAAACGTCGGCCAAAGTTATGGTTATGTCCTAAACCGCATATATTTTTGACCGCTACTGTATCTCGCACTATAGTTAAATTAATTGTGTTAGTGTATTATTTTGTCATAATTGTATTGTTTGAATTGTATCAAGTTGTATCAGTGCGCTTCTTGCGGGTCATGTAAAGTCGGGGGGGGGGGGGGGGAACGCGAAATTTTCACCCACGTCAAAGCTTCTTTCCCCCAGGCTGAGGCTAAAACAGTTGAAACCTATGCTTTGACAGATGCTTTTTCATTGGGAGGAGGGGATATATATATTTAGCCTAAGAGAGGGAAAGGAGCTTCGACGTCGACGCAAAGTACCGTCTCCCCCCCCCCCCCGACTTTATTTGACCCAAGTACAGTAGACTAGCACAGCCTCCTATGCGGTAAAGAGGTAATAAGCAGATGGTCTCAGTATCGTACTCCGGCTAGGCAACGTCATGTGAAAAACCGAGCAAGTTGTAGGACTACCTACTACTTCTTGTGTGAACACTGAAACACCAAGTGAGCTAAATTTATACATATTTAAATGAAAACAATACAAAAACAAGTCTAGTATAGCGGCAAAGTGAATAAGAATAGGCGTCGATACGGTCACCGCCCTTTTTGTGCAATTACACGCGATCCCTACCGAGGGCAGACTACTCGCGCGCCAATGTCGCGCGGAGAACGTCGCGATGCGGCGTCCTGACATTAGGGTACTCACCCGGGTAAGTTAGTAGAGCTTTTAACCAAATTTCACAGTGTAAAAGAAATAGTTCTCCCCACCCCCCCCCCCCCCCCTCATTCCCATGAAGGCTTGTAGTACGAACGACACCCCTTCTTGCGTGGACGACCAGTTCTCAACTTGTTCCAAATGTGATCTCGCAGGAGGCTCCTCAGAAACTCTTGATCGGAGTACGAGCTTAATTACTGTAAATTAAGAAGTCCCGTATCCCGCCCGTATGCTTTTAAGCCATTTGCCAAATTGACTGGCCTTTTAATGATCGTCAGGTTGGTATAGTGGCAAAATATGTAAACGTCCGAGCTACACGACGATTTAAGAGCCCCCTGAGGGTTACTTGTGAAACAAATAGGGAAGAATTTAAAAATCCTTCGTGGTCGGTTGAGCAGCCGCTTGCTAACACGCGGTCAGCTAGTGCACAACAATTTTCCTCGAACACCCTTACTTAATCTTCCCTTTGGAGCTCTAAAACACCCAATACCTCCTATCGTGCTCATGATTTAGTTCGTTCGACGCATAACTCAGACTTTTTTCAGCTAGACATAATCGACAATACAACACAGTCGAGCCCTGGAAGAGAGAATGACATGTAGAACTTTGTTGACACGAAGGTGCCTGACTATATTTTTCAATACTCTAAAAACAACTCGCACCCCAACAACTCATTCATGGAAGTGAGATTTAGCTCCAAGGAATCGTCCATGGAGAAATGAATTTTTCTGTTTCCCACATATTTATGTTGTACCTCCCTAATGTGGGCCGCATGCACAGTTTTACCCAAAAAATGTGAATCCGGCTGAGATACGGTACCACAAAGTCTCGGTCGGGTGGGCGGGGCCCAAGCAAGTGCCCACCCCGTCGTTTCGCCGTGGTCGGAGACGCATTGTAAGGACAGAAATTCACGTGAACAGTTCCACTCATCGTTCCGAGCCGCTGATGACGACTGGGCGGGGCTTTTCTCGGATGCCCCGCCCTCCCGGCCGGGAATCTGGAGAGCTGTGTCTTAGCAGAAACCTCAATTTTTCGCTTCAAACTTTGCATGCGGGTCTTATTAGGCAAATACAACATAAATATATGGACAACAGAGGAACTCATTTTTCCGTGGACTATATTCCTTAAATGAGCGCAGCATTTCTGCACAACTACTTCGCATTATTGTGGAGTCAATGAATGCTTTTGCTAGGGAGTATTTTAGACTGGAGACAAGCTTAGAATACGGGAAGCGTAGTCGCTGTGGTTGTGCTGCCTGCGTTCACCTACCGGGGAAGACTCGTTTATCCTACTCCTTTTCTATACGGTTTTGGTGTTTGGTGGGATAATTCGAAGCAAATAAGCAGTTGTTTACCTGTTTTACCCGTTTTGTGTGCAACGTGAAAGGTATAGACACATGGAAGCGCAGCTTATTCTGAGCGAGTGAAGACTCAATAAAGCAGAAAGTAGCTACGGGCTGAGTGTGACCGAGAATGTAACGTCCGTTATTGCGGCTCCTACCCGTTACCTTACCCAAGTGTACTTGGCCATCCCATCATGCACAATACTGTTGGCTCATGACTAGGATGCCAGACTCGTCTCATTGCTCTCCTTCATTTACAACAAACATGACTTCCCAACTTCTGAATATCCACTTCACTCTTCGTGGCAGGATCAAGTGTGTATCTTTCAATATTCCCTAAGAGTGAATGTCGTATTTTTCTGATTTTCAATTTTTTTTCATGTGCAGGACGTTTTTAGAGTGAAAGTACTTACCCCCCTCACCCTACAGCTCCTTCTCTTACCTAAGTCTAAGTTAAGATGCACATAACGCTTTTTTATGTGTGGGACATTTGTGCGTGGTGAAACAAGACAATCAATGCGTCATTAGACGTAAGTCGCATCTCTTTACTCCCTCCCCGACCCATATTAACCAGTACATTATTAATTACACAGAAATGTTCAACAACTGTGGTTCTCAAGTGATTTTAAGGGCGGTTTGAGGCTTTTAAGGATCCTTCGAGAAAGTCGCTTTTTGTTGTTTCTTGAAAATGCACTGGTATACCTTTTTCAAAGAAATTCTCGTATTTCTTCTAGTATATTTTTTCCTTTGAAAAAATTTGTTAATATGTTGGTACCATCTGTCACTCACTGTATAGTGCAACGCTTGACCTTGCATAGAGGTGACTTTTTCTGAGTTCGGTCAAAGAAGGTGAGAGGAAAAGTGCATGATCATTTAACAAACCACTACAGGACTAGTAAAAGTATTTATGATTTTCCGCTCACGCATTGACGGCAATTGTCGATTAAGCGGGTATTCCACATTCTCTAAAATCTACGGCGTGAAGAATTCGGGATGGAAGCCCCGCTAACGATCCTTTAGTGATACGAATACATGTTGCATTCGCTTGTTTACAACGAATCGTAACAACATATTCGATTGCTAATTGTCGTTTACACTCGTATAATGGTCCTATGATACGAGGGCCTAATACAACTTGCTAATGGAACTCCTCAAAGTGACGGCCGACGAAGTGGGGGGGGGGGGGGTCCGAGGGGCCGTGGCCGCGATGATTCTAGGAGATACTCCGCGACGGGCACCTCTCCAGGGACGCAGAGTAAGAAGCAATCAACATTTGGCACCAAAATTTGCACTTCACTCCGCCCACCGGGTGCTGTTCATATAATGCTCGGCAGAAATTTGTTGGAGTTGCTCTATTTCCAGTTTTTCTGTTTCTACTTCAAGACAAAGTCGCCAGCCAACACAGCTCTCCCCTTTTTTGGGCCCAACCCGCAGCTTTTGAGAATTAACGGCTAGAAGAGGGTCTAATTTCTCGGGTTTTTGACCGTTTCATTCCGTTTTTGCCTCGTGTTAGGTATCTACTTGTCACTGAGATCATTACTCGCTGATCTGACGTTCGCGCCCAAACCAGGGTATATAAACCCAATAGTTTATCACTTATCAGAGTTCATCAGTTCGCTCATCAGTTCTCCTGTTATTCGGTTCGACTGATAAATCTCATGATTATTCGCTGCCTATCGACTGCCACGAGCGGCCCACAAACGTAATAGTGGCGATGAGGATGGCGACAATGACGGACCAGCAGTTCCAGCAGCTTCTGATGACGTTTACGGAAGCTCTCAAAGGGATTGCTCAGCAGCAGTCGCAGCAATCGACTCCACACGCCACCGAACCGACAAGAGCCTTCGACGTGCTCGCGGGACGTATCGCGGAGTTTGTTTATGACCCCGACGCCGACCTCACGTTCGAGACATGGTATCAACGGCATCAAGACATCTTCACGGAGGACGCCCAGATGCTCGACGAGTCAACTCGAGTGCGACTCCTCCTTCACAAGCTGGATGCTACATCTTACGGCGAATACTCCAGTTACATTCTACACAAAACGCAACGAGATGTCAACTTCGAGGAAGCCGTCTCCACGCTCATGCACCTGTTCGGACCACAGCAGTCGTTATTTAGCCGCCGCTACGCCTGCATGAAGTTAACCAAAGATCCGAATGACGACTTCGTCACCTACGCGGGACATGTCAACCGCGAATGTGCGAAATTCAAGCTAGCTGAGTGCAACGAAGATCAATTCAAGTGCCTAATCTTCGTTAGCGGTCTACAATCCAGCGACGTCGCCTTCATTCGACTGAAACTACTAGACAAAATCGAGGCCGATCCAAAGTGCACCGTTCAGTCACTCACGGAGGAATGCAAGCGACTGACTAACCTAAAGCAGGATACAAAAATGGTCGAGGATGGAACACCTGGCGTGCATGCAGTCAAGCATTCGCCTATCGGACGCCAACAGCAACCGATTCAAGCAAGTGAAGTGCCTCATTCAGTCCACAGCAGGAGCGAAACTCGATCCAGACACTCGCCGAAGCCGCCTCCAACTCCCTGTTGGTTGTGCGGAGCAATGCATTTCGTCCGATTCTGCTCGTATCGACGACACAAATGCTCCGACTGCCACAAAGTAGGTCACAAGGAAGGAAACTGTGACACCATACGACAACGACATCGCTCGACGCGCCCCAGTCGTCATTCCACGAGGGCCAACCACACGATCTGATGCCGTATTCACTGTGTCAAGTGTACATGGCAGCTACCGAAGATTCGCTACAATCATGGTGGACGGAAATCCCATACATTTTCAAGTGGACAGCGCAGGGGACATCACGATTATCGACGAATCGACCTGGGAACGGATAGGTCAGCCAAAGCTACAGCCCCCAGCGCTCATCGCTCACAGCGCCTCAGGAAATCGAATCCAGTTTAGGGGACAACAAAATTGCACTTACAGCTTCAATTCAAGGTCTGCTCAAGGAACGTCTTACGTCGGCCGTACTCAGCCAAATCTACTCGGTGCGGAATGGATTTCCAAGATGGGACTCTACAGCATCATGGATTCACTTCCAAGTGAAGACCCTGCACAATCGGCCGCAATCAACGTCAGCATCAGTTGTTCAAGCAGCGAACGGATCGCGAAGAAACTACAAGAGATTTACCCCGGAGTTTTCAACAGCGACCTCGGACTGTACAAATTCTCAGAAGCCACACTTCGCCTCAAGAAGAATGCGAAGCCAGTTTTCCGTCCGAAACGACCGGTGCCGTATGCCTCTCTTCCAGCAGTGGAAAAAGAGTTGGAACGACTTGAAGCGAATGGAGTGATTCCAAAGGTCAATTATTCGGAATGGGCCGCATCAATAGTTATCGTGCGGAAGACGAATGGATCACTGAGGATTTGCGCCGTCTTTTCAACGGGCCTAAATGATGCCCTGGACTTGCATCAGTATCCCCTACCTCTGCCCGAGGATATCTTCGCAACACTTACCGGCGGACAGTACTTTTCTCATATCGATTTTGCTGACGCCTATCTTCAAGTCGAAATGGATCAGCAATCGAAGCAGTTGTTAACAATAAACCCCCACCGAGGACTATATCAATACAACAGGCTACCGCTCGGCGTCAAATCGGCTCCAGCTATTTTCCAGCAAATTATGGATACCACCTTCGCCGGCCTGGAAGGACTTGTAGCCTACCTCTATGACGTCATCGTTGTGGGACGCCGCACAGAGGAGGAGCACAGGAAAAACCTCCACGCCGCCTTCAAAAGAATCGCCGACAGCGGGCTTTACGTACGCATGGAAAAGTGCCGCTTTGCAACTTCTCCTATCCACCACCTTGGATACATCATCGACAAGCACGGGCGACGCCCCGATCCGAAGAAAATTGAAGCGATCATCAAGATGCCGCCTCCGAAGGACATCTCACAGCTTCGTTCTTTTCTCGGACTTCTGAGTTACTACGGCAGATTCGTCAAGGAAATGCGAAGCCTGCGTGCCCCTCTCGACGCTCTCTTAGTGAAGAATACTAAATTCAAGTGGACCATGGAATGCAACAACGCTTTCAAGCGAGCAAACGCCATACTTTCTTCAGATCTTCTGCTTGCGCATTATGATCCAGACCAGGAAATCGTCGTAGCCGCTGACGCATCAAACTACGGATTAGGCGCAGTGATCTCACACCGTTGCAAAGACGGATCGGAGAAGGCTGTCGCACACGCCTCTCGCTCACTGCTACCAGCTGAGAAGAACTACAGCCAAGTCGAGAAAGAGGGACTTGCGCTCATATTCGCCACTCAAAAATTCCACAAGATGCTTCATGGACGCAAATTCACGCTCTTAACGGACCACAAGCCCCTGCTCGCTATATCTGGCTCGAAAAAGGGAATCCCGGTCTACACTGCGAACAGATTACAGAGATGGGCAACGACACTTTTGGCGTACGACTTCAGTATACAGTACCGGACGACAGAAAGCTTCGGTCAAGCAGACGCACTTTCACGCCTTATTGCAACTTACTCTGCTCCGGAAGAAGAACGAGTTCGCCATTTCTGTGGATGAAGAAATCAAACACACATTCGGCGCCATTTCTGTGGATGAAGAAATCAAACACACATTTGTCAATGCAGTTCAAGCAATACCCGTCACTGCGGATGAGGTCAAGAAATGGACAGCCAAGGATCGCCTCCTCCAGCAAGTCAACAGCTACATAAGAGGAGCATGGCCGACAAAAATAACAAACCCGGACTTAACTTGCTTCTACAATCGTCGAAACGCGCTCTCAACGCTCGATGGATGTCTTCTGATGGCCGATCGAGTAGTTATTCCAAGACAACTGCAATCACGCGTTCTTCGACAGTTACACAACGGCCATCTTGGAATGGTACGCATGAAGGCCTTAGCGCGCAGCTATGCATACTGGCCGAAAATCGACCAGGACATTGGAAACGCAGTTCGGCGCTGCGTCAGATGTTCGACAGTCGCAAAAGCTTCCAATAAAGGCCACTCTCGCATCTTGGCCTCAACCTAACGCGCCATGGACGAGAATCCATGTCGACTATGCCGGTCCATACGAAGGAACTTACTTTTTAGTAGTGGTCGACGCCTTTTCAAAATGGCCGGAGATTTTCAAAACCAACAGCACCACGACGGATGCCACAATCGCGCTTCTACGGGAAACTTTCGCAAGATATGGAACTCCGAAGACACTTGTCTCTGACAATGGCACACAATTTACCTCGGAGGAATTCAACAGATTCTGCGCGAATCACGGAATTCAGCACGTCTTCTCCCCACCATATCATCCACAATCAAATGGACAGGCGGAAAGATTTGTTGACACGTTCAAGAGAGCTCTTTCCAAACTTAAGGGAGAAGGAACACTATCAGAAAACTTGCAGACCTTCCTCCTAACGTATCGCTCAGCTCCAAAACCGACAATCGAGGGAAACAAATCTCCAGCAGAACTCTTCATTGGACGAAAACTGCGGACAGTTCTGGTCTACTCAAGCCGATGGCACAGCAGACGCCAAGGCACACTCAATTGATGGAATCACGGTACAATAAACATCATGGCGCCCGGAATCGCATTTTCAGCCCCGGAGATCTGGTAATGGCCCGTCAGCACCATGGAAATCGGGAGGAGTGGAGCAATGGAAAAGTACTTAGACGAGTTGGAAAAGTACTCTACAGAGTCCTCGTCGGCAACAAAGTTTTGGTTCGACATGCCAACCAGCTCCGACTGCGCTACTATGACGATGCTTCTTCGCAACGCCAAGATATTGACACACTTTTAGAGATGTTCGACCTGCCACGGCAACCGATGGCTTCATTCCAGTCAACTAGCCTGTCACCAGAGCCAGTACAGCGCGCCGAAGAAGCAGTATCAATGGACAACATCCCCGACTACCAGCCTCTACGATCGATGCGAACAGACGACCGACAACCCGTCTCCGGATGGACCCACACCAGAAGACCTATATTCGATCGTGATATAGAGTGATCAATATTGTGTGTAACTTTCTCCTAAAAAGGGGAGGTGTTAGGTATCTACTTGTCATTGAGATTATTACTCGCTGATCTGACGTTCGCGCCCAAACCAGGGTATATAAACCCAATAGTTTGTCACTTATCAGAGTTCATCAGTCGCTCATCAGTTCTCCTGTTATTCGGTTCTATTAATAAACTTCTGATTATTCGCTGCCTATCGACTGCCACGAGCGGCCCACAAACGTAACACCTCGATTTCGTGTTATTGAGCACTTCGAGTTTTATATTTGACGATCTTTCCATATTCGGCCCGAATTACTCCTATCACTGCCTTCAAAAGAGATTATAATCATAGATCGTGATTTATTCCTTTGACTTTGACTCTGAAGAGAATTAATATCAATACCGTCTCCACTTTAATGACCCTGCTTTCGTAGTTTTTTTTAAAACCCCATCACTATTTGTATTAGGTTGATTCATAATAAATCGGACAAATTGACCAATTTTAATCATTGTCTTACAACTTTTTCACGACAACAGGGATTCACTTGAAATATATTCCGTCTTTATCGATGACCTTCTGCCACGGTATAGGCAGATCATGGATGCCCTTGCTCCAGAAGGCCGGAAGCTGGAGCTCGAAGAAGTTGCCGAGTGCCGCCTTGACCTCGTCGCGAGTTTTGAAGTCTTGGCCGTCCAGGTGGCGTTGGCTGTGGGAGAAAAGGTGGAAATCTGAAGGGGCCAGGTCTGGGGAGTACGGTGGGTATAGAAGTACGGTCCAACTGTACGACAGCAGCTCGGCCTTGGTCGATCTTGCGAAGTGCGGTCTGTGGAAGTAGACACGTTGTCGTGCTGGAAGTAGACATGTGACCGCCGCCGTAGCGAACTTTGGACATTGGCCTTCAATTCTCGTAATTGACGAACGTAGACGTCGGCGGATACTGTGGTACCTTCATCGAGCAGCTCCCAGTACTCTACGCCGTGTACGCTCCACCAACCGCGGTTTTCGTCTTCGATGTAATAGTCGCCTGACGCAAACTTCGAATGCTACAACTACAGTGTACTTCTGCCGGGGGCATGCTCCTTGTGAACTTCTATCAGACGTCTGCCGATATCCGCGGGTTCCTGGCCAGATAGCGATATAAATAGTATGACGTTGCGGATGTGGTCTCTGGACCGCTTGAAATCGTGCGGCATTGTGACGGAATGAATTTACTTTGGAGTGATTATTTTGCGGTACTTTGAAGAGCTTTTCATACTCATTCCAACGGTACCTTGCGCGTCCATTTTCGTTAATTCATTACTGAGTTATGATCTCTAGAAATCATCACTACCATTTGTCCGATTTATTATGAATCAACCTAATATAAGAAGCATGTGTGCCATATGCTGACTGGATGTCCTATATAGCTATTTGATCCTGTGCTCACCAGGCCTGCCACAGTCACGTGAGGCGAATGCTCTCATAACGATCGGCACCAATTTTAAAGTACAAATCGTAAAATCTATTTGTGTGGCAGGCGCTCTATGTTCGTATGTGTTCGTACGTGCGTATATGTGTATGTATGTTCGTTTGTTCATGAAAGTGCATCTGTCCAGCATAAAATCCCCACTATATATAAAACGCTTCGTCTGTCTGTCCCTTTGTCCGTCCGTCTGTCACAAACTTGGGTATTATATGAAAAACGACCTGTGGAGATAGGAACAAGTGTGGTATGGGTAGGGCATGGGACAAGAAGTAAAGAGCACATATGGATCAATAAGCCCCGCCCACGGTGGGCGGGGCGTGCCCTGGAATGCTCCGTTTGCAGACCGAAAATTGTTAGTTGGATTCCAGTATGACCCAAACGTGGAAGGAAGGTGAATTGAGGTCGGGAATGAGTTTTTCAAAACCATGAAGGATGCGTGAGCACAGTGGATGGAGCATTTGTGGCGGTGGGCGGAGCTAGGACGTTACATGAAAAACGAGCTGTGGACAAAGGGACAGTTGGGATGGGTAGGCATGGGACCTAAAGTAAAGACCACATAGACCAATTTAAGCTCTGCCCCGAAGCGATGGGCGTGCTGTGGAATGTCTTGTTTTCAGACCGAAAATTGTTAATTGGGTTCCAATATAAACCTAAAGTGGGGAGAAGATGGGTTTAGGTCGGCGATGAGTTTCTGATGGTCACGAAAGAATCCTCCTGTGGAGAAAAGATCAAGTTCGGGATGGGTTGGCATGGGACAAGATTTAAGGAGCACCCATGCACCAAGTTAAGCTATTGCCACGGTGAGTGGAGCGTACATGAATACTCTGTCCACATAAAAAAGCAATTTCGATTGACCTACCGACGCACATGGCGTTTCGCCCACATTGTATCGCCAGCCAACTGGTGTACATATAAGCAGATCAATAACAGGACATGCATTCAGTCTCCATTCATGCGCTCTGCTATTTCTTGTTGCTCTTATTAACGGGTTTGGTCATAGTGGTAGCAGAGCTGGTAATTTGGTAGCGCTCATAACCCGAATGCGCGATATAAGACGATATTTCCTGAAAATAACTGCAGAAACGTTTCACGCTTGATGCGAATCCAAAATTGTTTGGTCCTTCTCAGAAACTGCCCATTTTTTTCACTCCAAGCAATATGTCTGGTTACAAAGTCGGTAAACGAACTACATGATAAAATTTTGTTATATCCCGTTAAACATCGTTGTTGGAATAGGAAGGTAATGTAAATACTTCGAAATACTTTCGTCAAATCGGAGAAGGGCACTCGGTAGCTAGTAAGGAGCCGGTTTGCTCGTACTTTGCCTCTCGTCCAGAGTTCCAAAACGTTCCTGCTGAAGACCGTACTCACTCCCTCCACGAATAACTCGACCACTTTCGGGACGAGTACAACTTCCCTCGGATTAGGCTCTTGGAGAGAAGAGAGAGAAGGAAATCGATGAGGATCAAAAATGGAACAAGACACCCTAAGCCTTCAACTATGTAGACGTGGAATGCATTTTCGCAGGTTTCGAATCCAATTCTGCAGCTAGTAAACGTTGTTTACAAGGTTCACTTTGGACGTGAACAAAATCAAGATGACTTTACATTGATAGCGAAATTTTGTTGCCTTTTTCGCAACAACAATTTTTTGGCGCTAGTGATATTGGAATGGGAAATGTGCTCAGCTGCTGATGAGCATCTAGTATTCGAGTTGCATACCGCAACAGCGCTCGACTAGGCCAACCAATAGCATACAACTATAACAAGGGACATCATATTTACGACCACTTGGTGCTGTGCATTTTTACTCCAGAGATGAAATTGAGCGAGTGAAAATGGAGAGGCATGGTCGTAAAATGATGTCTGATACCAATGAGATTTACTCTTGTGATGTGTATGCATTGTTGTGCAAAAATAAGCGAACCCTTGCGAAGCATAAGAAGAGGAAGCACGCGGATCAAGAAAGCATAGATGTGCAACGGTGCCTTCTGTGTCCATTATGTGAGGAGCAGATAAAGGTCAGTCTTGCATTTTTTGAGAATCTTCAACAGTTCGGAATCACGAAGTGCACAGGACTAGGTTATAAAGTACCAGTTGGCTGGCGTAGATTACTGCGCGCGATTCATGGCGATGTTGTGCAAAATGGGTGCGTTCGGCCCGACCACAGCGGAGCGGAGATTTCCTTCCCTCTGCTTTCAGCTGAGCTATTGACTTGCAAGAAAGCAAAGTAGATGGCGTGATAAAAAAGCATTTTGGTATCAGTATACTTTCGCTTTGCATGGAACCATTTTGCACGTAATCCACATGAATCGCGCGCAGTAGTGTGCGCCAGCCAACTGGTCATCATTGGGAGTTTGGGTAGTTTGGAAATCGATAGTTTTGTATTCGACCGCATCGACTGGTAACAAATAGATCACTTGCTGAGAATCTAATTCGTACACATTGATGGTAGGCCATATCCCGCTTATCCATGTTTATTTATTTATTTATTTACTTATTTATTTATTTATTAAATACACACGAAGGTGCGTACAATAGAACAGAGGAACAAAGGTGTGAAAAGCATAGGCAACTACATAGCTACACTCGGGCTCATCACCTATCGATTCATGTCACACTTGGGCACACCTGCATAATGAGGCATGGTAAAGATTTGAATAGGAACACAATACAGAACAAAGTCCACACTATCCACGCGAATGCCATAAGAAAGAGCATCATGTGTTAGGAGGCGGTCGAGGAGGTTGATTTGAATTATAAATGGTCTACATGGGTCAGGTAGCTCAAAACAAACTATTTCAGAATCTCTACAGCTGCAAAAAAAGTGTGACCGAAAAAGTGGTAAGTGCGGTAACTCCTGCACATTGCAGTCTTCTACCCCGCCTGCAGCCGTCCACGTCCTCGGGTATAGCGGACGTGGGCATACCAGCGCTCAACCAAGATGACCGCAGTCCGCCCGATCGTACCGCGTCCTGACGGCCTGCAGAGCGTGAGAGTCAAGCACTCACCCTCAACAGTCCAGCCTGGCATCCTAGCAGCTTTCGCCCGGTGCCCTTTCCTCCCGGAGGGAAAGTGTATAAGCACCGACTGGCAGAGGCGGCTCAAATATAGAGTCACGACTGGGGGCGAAGCCGGGTGGGCTGTGCGCCCACAAGGACAGTTGCGTTCCGCGGCAAGCCGGTTGATGATGCCTTGAGCAGTGACCTCTATGTAGTCATTTACCACCAAAAGCTTACGAAGATAGGTTTTTTTGTCTTCAAAAGAAGTCTCTCAATCCACTGAGGCCTTTCGCAAAGCATTTGTGGACAAAGGAGTAGACAACGGTGCATTAGGCATAAAATGGTCGGCATTGAATGAAAGTAGCTCTTGATGAGTAGTTTCTAGTTTCGCCAGATGTTTATCCAATGACCATGATTTCTGACAAAAATATACCACTGACACTGATGTTAGTTGGGGATGTTAGCTGTTGAACCAGAGTGTAGCTAGGATAATTGCATTTGCAACGGATCAACTCCAAGATGACTGTGTTTCTAGTATGCTTACAAATCATTGACATGTCGCTCAGCACAGGTACTCTAGTGAACCATATCTGAGTCACAATGGATGCTATCTGAATGAAGTTGTGTAAAGAAAGACTATTTAAAAAAGCTAACAGGAATCTTCTTCTCTGAAAATCTGCAACAGATCAATTTTATCAATCCTTCTCGCAAAAATGTGACCATCCTTTGCGTTAAGTACTTCACTAGGTAAGCGTTGAAGCCACCTTGCATCACGGTAAAGAACAAAATTGAACAGTTGCGCATAATGCTTTCTCTTAATATTAGGGTAGTGCAGATTGAATCGACTGGTTCTTTCATGACATGGCATAAATAGCCAATACTTGCTTGGAGATAGCACAATTTCCATGCGTAGTAGCCGAAAGCAAAAGCATAAATCAGCCCTAACTCGCCGGTATCTCAGAGTTCTCAAACCCAATTGATTTAATCGTTCCCTATAACAGGGCAATGGACTAGAAGTCAAACCAGTGGTTTTTCGATAAAACAAGAGCTTCGTGAATAACTGTTGCACTTTTTCCAGTTTGAGAATATGTTTTTTGAGGGGTGGATTCCAGATCTGCGAGCAATATTCTAGATGGGGCAATACGTAAGTTTTGTACAAGCGAGTTAATATAGTAGGATCAGTGGTGTGGGTGCTCCGAAAAACAAAGAAAAGGGCTGAATATGCTTTCTTAGTGACACGATCGATGTGATCAGCGAATCGTAGGCCTGAGTCAATTATAATCCCTAGGTCTTTGGACATATTAAGTTTCTTTAAGCACACATCGTTAATTCTGTATTCGCTTGGGAAGTCTTCACCTAAATGCAACACAAATGTTTTTTCTGTGTTAATCACAAGGTCCCAGATAGATGCCCAAGATTGCAAGTTTTCGATAGCAAGTTTAAGGGCCGTCTGCACCTCGTCATGGTTATCTTGATTATATATGCCATATATTTTGAAGTCATCCGCGTAAGCCTGCACTTTGACATATTGAGATGTTTTCAGAATTCGTGGTAATTCCATTGTATAAATGAGAAAGAGTAAGGGTGACAGTACTCCTCCTTGTGGTACGCCACTAGTGCAGCGATACCGCTTGGAGAATTTTCCGTTCACTTTGATCGTCATATGTCTTTCCGATAAGTAAGAAGTGAACCAGTTCAACAGTTTCTCCCCAATACCTAGAGAATGTAATTTTTGAAGGAGTTTTTTATGGTTCACTTTATCAAAAGCTTTGGAAAGATCAACATAAATCACATCGCACAAATTACCTTGGTTCAAAGCCAAGTGCCAATCGTATAAACTATCAACAAGATTCGTAGTTGTGGAACGTCCGGGAAGGAATCCATGAAATTCTTTAGGTACAAGATTCATTTTGAATAAGCTAACTAAAAGTTTTTCTCTGATTATTTTTTCCATCACTTTTATAGGTGTTGGAGTTATACTGATTGGTCGAAACTCAAATACAGAATGAGCATCATCAACTTTAGGAATTCCTGTTACTAACGCATCTTTCCAAAGTTCGGGCACATCACCTAACATGAGCGAAACGTTGAAAATGTGTGCAAGAGGTTTCGAGAGGGATTTGGCACACTTTTTGTTTATAATAGGAGGTAACCCATCATATGGCTCACTACAAGATGGTTCTAACTTCTTTAAGATGCTCTTCACGTCAGCTGGGTGAAAGTAAATATCACTCAGTCCTCGCAGGGTTGGTATACTCTTATTAGACCAGTCAATTGGAGTCTCTGAATCTGGGGTGAAGACACTGGCGAAAAAGTTTCCAAGTGCTGTAGCTTTATCTGAATCGGAAGTGCATATCATACCGTTCAGATCAGTGAGTGGTGGAAGAGTCCCCTTCATTTTCATTTTGTTATGTAAGTAAGCATGGAGTTTTTTCATAGAATTATGCACGGCTAATCGCCTTTCAGTATTGGCCCAGTATTTCCTGTGATGGTGATCGATATTATCGCAGACTTTTTTATACAACGGGTTACATAGTGGGTCAGATGACGCTTCGAAAATACGTTGTTTTTGAGCCAACAATTTTTGTATCTGAGAGGGATAGCGGATTCGATGATGTTGATGTTCTTTGAAGGGTACATACAGTGCCAACTTTTGATACACAATGGAACAAAATCTCTGGTAGAGATCGGTAACAGATTAGTAGTCATTGAAAACTTCTAACCAATTCACCTCACTGAGGCTATTATCCAGAGTAATGAAATCCGTATGGAGAAAGTCTGGTTTGGGTGGTGACATGGAAGTAGGGTAAAATCTTAGTATCTCGAATTCGACCATGCAATGATCTGATCTAGACAGAGGAGGAAGCAATTTAACGTTTCTAATAATTGGAGTGATTGTTAAAACAATATCTAGAGTGCGGTCTTTATGAGTTGGTTAGAGAACCATCTGTTTGAAGCCAGTGTTGCGAAAAAAATTCAAAAGCAAGGATGAGTCAGAGCCGCTAGGGTTTGAATTCCGCCAGTCGACATTTATGTTGAAGTCACCCAAAATTATGATGTCTTGGCCCGTACTTGTCAAGGAAGCTAACAGATCAATAAGTTTTTCATCGTCAGAAAGTAAAGAGTCTGGAGGCCGGTATACAATTATAAATCGTAAGCGCGAGTGACTACAGCAAGGCATTAACTCTAAACAAAGAATATCAGCTTTGAGGTTGACATCACGTTGCATTAGTAGTGAAGGGAGTTTATTGTTGATAAGACAGCAAACTCCACCACCTCTTTTTTCCTTTCTGTCAGAACGTATAATATCATAGGGCAAATTGCAAGTAATTTCAGAATTTTTGATTTTGGTGGTGAACCATGTTTCAGTAATAAACACTAAATCGGGTTTATTGACTGAAAGGAAATGCTGGAGGTGATGGAGCTTGTTAACTAGACTTCGGGCATCAAATAAGTAACACGCTAAAGGTAGGAATTCACCATGCAAATTTAAGCCTTTCCCGAATTCCTGGGAAGTTCGGAAATGTGCTTGAGCTGACCTCGGTGTACGACCCATTCACGTTTTGCCATACCCTTATTCTTTTCCCTTGCTAACTGCCTCAGCTCAAAGTCGACATTCCTCTCTTCAGCTGTCATACTCTTCCGGATGAAAATGTTGGTAAAATCTGAACTACGAAGTAGACGCGAATTTGCCAAAGCCTTTCGCCAGTGAGCCCGAGATGGAAACACAACTTTGATCAAACGTGGACGTTCAGTATTGGGTTTTCCAATTCTATAGATTTCAGTGGCTTTGCACTCAACCTGTAAAACATCTAGCACATCGTTGATTTTCTTTTCAAGGTCCGATTGACGTTCAGAAGGTGACAAGCTCTCTGGTGCCTCTTTAACTCCTGCCACTACAATACTACGACCACGTTTTTCAGATTCAATGTAATCTGAAAACTCCTTGGGTATTTTTTCAGCTAACGCACGTAGCATTTGTACAATGACAGGGTCTTTGTTCTTTTCGATCATGTTTTTAATGAGTTCATTTGCTGACATTTTCGAGAAATCTACTCCAGCTACGTCCGCTGGACTCGCTGGACCCAGAGTCTCAGCCGAGGTGTCCAATAATGCTTTACTATTGTTGGACATCTTTGTGCGTGTTGCTGGAGGCATAACTTGCTGACTCTAGAATGCTAGGACGTGCTAAACTTACAACTCACTGTGTACTCGACCGTCTATGGGGAAGACAGGAATGAGAATCAAAAATTTTATCGTTTTCGTAAACATGCTTCACTACTTGAAATTTTACATAGTCTAGCGGTCGATACCCAGTGTTGCTGCAATTACCGCATTAGAAAATGATCCCGAGTGAACCGCTTGCTTTGCTATCACAAAAATAGGTTGTATCATGATTATCAATGGAGATCGCATTATCAAGAGAAACGCACCATTTTTTGAAACGTCAGGCATTCAGCGGTCGATACATCGGTCAGTGATATCAGACATAAACAAAATATGTTCACCCGATGCCACTGCGCATCAGACGCTTTTGCTAAAGCGGTCGTGCAATGTTAGCAAGGATTTCATCCCATCCAATTCCTAACGGTTCTTACCAGTCACTGTAAGCCGTTATCAGTTTCACTGAGGCTCCTGTACCCAACAGTACCATTGAGGTACCCGTACCCTACAATACCTGCGAATATGAACATTCCAGTGTTAGCCGTAGAAGCAAGCCGGCCTCGGTGACATTTCCCTTTCTCACGCTCCTAATCGAAGCTTATCAACCATTATCAGTTTGGATCACCCACTATTAATGTCTCCGTCCCACCCTGCCAAACACCCATGAGTGTCAGCACTCCTGGATCAACGCGAAAGGCGAAACGAATTTGACGACTTTAGCCTTTTTACGCCCCTTATCGAATCTTATCAACCATTATCAGTGCGGGTCACCCACCATTAATGTTCCTGCCCCATCCCGCAAAACACTTATAAATGTCAGCGCTCTTGGATCAACGCGAAAGGCAAAACGAATTCGACAACATTTGCCTTCTCGTGCTCATTATCAAATCTCATCAACCATTATCAACTTGGATCACCCACCATTAATGTCCCTGACCCACCCTGCTAAACACCCATGAGTGTCAGCGCTCTTGGATCAACGCGAAAAGCGAAACAGATTTGACGACTCTAGCCTTTTTACGCTCCTTATCGAATCTTATCAACCGTCATCAAGGTGGATCACCCACCATTAATGTCCCCGTCTTACCCCGCACAACATCTGTGAGTATGAACGCTCCGGGACCAATGCGAAAAGCGAAACAATTTGACGACTCTAGCCTTTTTACGCCCCTTATCGAATCTTACCAACCATTATCAGTGCGGGTCACCCACCATTAATGTTCCTGCCCCATCCCGCATAACACTTATAAATGTCAGCGCTCTTGGATCAACGCGAAAGGCAAAACGGATTTGGTGACATTTGCCTTCCGAGGCTCCTTATCAGCCCTTATCAGTTGCTATCACTTTCGGTCCACCACCGCTGAGGCTCCCTTGGCACCCCCTATATCACTTGTAAAATTCAGCGTCCCAGCTTTGCTGCGACGCGAGATATGAATTTCGTGACAGACGGACAAACACACACACACAGACATACTAAGCGAATTACATATATACCAGCTGGCGGGCGCACACTACTGCGCGCGATTCATGGCTACTGTGCAAAATGGGTTTCATCGGCAAGACAACCGTTGTGTATGGAGTTGAGTGGAAACTTCCTTTCCTAAGCTTTCAGCTGTGTTATTATTATTTGGATAAAAGCAGAGAAGATGGCGATAAAAAAGCATTTCGGTGTTATCATACTTCAGTCGCTTTGCATCGAGCCCGTTTTACACGTTATCGACACGAATCGCGCGCAGTAGTGTGCGCGAGCCAGCTGGTTTAGGTCATCATTGGGAGTTTGAATAGTTTAGACATCGGTAGTTTTGTACCCGATCGTATCGACTGGGAACAATTTGATCATTTGTTGAGCATCTAATTCCTACACATCTATAGTAGATCCAAAACCCGATTATCGACGTATATCGTTTTTTGTAAACCTGTTTCACTATTTGGAATTTTGCATAGTGTAGCGGTCGATACCCAGTGTTGCTGCCAGTACCGCATTAGAGAATGAGAATCACTTGCTTTGCTATCACAAAAATAGGTGTATCATGGACTATCAAGAGAAATGCACCATTTTTGGAACGCTAGGCAATTCAGCGGTCGATACATCAGCCGGTGATATCAGAATAAACAAAATATGTTCACCCAATGGCACTGAGCATCAGACGCTTAAAGCGGTCGTATAGTAGTATCAAGCGATGTAAAGGATTTCATCCCATCCAATTCCTAACGGTTCTCATCAGAATCTGTAAGCCGTTGCCAGTTTCATAAGGCACCTGTACCCAACAATACCATTGAGCTCCTCATACCCTTAAATACCTGCGAATGTGAACATTCCACCAATAGCCGCAAAAGCGTACCGGCCTTGGTGACATTTTCCTTCTCACGCTCCTAGTCGAATCTTATCAACCATTATCAGTTTCGGTCATCAACTTATGAATGTCCCCATCCCAGTCTGCTAAACTGAGTGTCAGCGCTCTTGGATCAACGCGAAAGGCGAAACGATTTGACGACATTCGTCTTCTCATGCTCCTTATCGAATCTTATCAACCGTTATCAGGCTGGATCACCCACCGATATTGTCCCCGTCTTACCCCGCAAAACACTTGTGAGCATGAACGCTCCGGGACCAATGCGAAAAGCGAAACGGGTTCGACGACTCTAGCCTTTTAACGCTCCTCGTCGAATCTTAACCGTTATCAGTGCGGGTCACCCACCATAAATGTTCCCGTCCCACCCCGCACAGCACCTATGAGTGTCAGCGCTCTAGGATCAACCCGAAAGGCGAAACGACTTTGGTGACATTCGCCTTTTGAGGCTCCTTATCAGCGCGTATCAGCTGCTATCAATTTCGGTCCACCACCGCTGGGGTTCCCTTGGCACCCCCTATATCACTTGCAAAATTCAGCGTTCCAGGTTTGCTGCGGCGCGAGATATGAATTTCGTGACAGACGGACAAACACACACACACACACACAGACATACTAAGCGAATTATATATAGTAGGATAATAGGATCACTATCATTCAGAACCACTGGGATTTGATAGGGCATGTTAACGAGGAGCATTCTACCTCAGATGAGCCTTGTGTAGCAGAAGCGGAAACATTTGACGATAAAAAAATTCGAAGTGGGTTGAGACTCTTTTGTTAACCCTCTTTTCAGTTTCTCTTTTTGCATTTTTCTATTGAAACCAGCTCAAATCTATCTTCTAAGTCGCTTGTTATTTAGCACTGGAAAGTGCAGCTCGAAAACGAAGCTGTTATGAGATTTTCTGTTGTTAGTCGTCGAAAGGTCGCAGGTACTCGGTGACTTACATGCGGTGCGGTCGCGCGAATCCGAGTTAATCGCTTCACTCAAAGAGAGATGTGGAAAACAGAGAAAAAACCAAGATGTAGCCCTTCTGAATCCAAAAATTGTGTACTGATCATCATTGTTATAAAAAATTGTGATCACCATTCCACAATCAGTGACGATGCTACCATAGATCAGGCTTATTCTCGATTAAGTAATTGTAATCAGTATACTCCTTAATATTTTTAATCTTAGGTGTATCGCAAGCCAATATAAAGCTCTTATTCGTTACCAATTGGCTGGCGCACACTACTGCGCGAGATTCATAGCGATGTTGTGCAAAATGGGTCTGATCGATATGACCACAGTTGTGTATGGAATCGAAAGAGAATTTCCTTTCCTCTGCTTTCAGTTGAGCTACTGGCGCATAGAACCCATTTTGCATGTTATCGAAATGAATCGCGCGCAGCAGTGTGCGCCAGCCAACTGGTTTGTCATCATTGAGACACTACTACGCGAGATTCATAGCGATGTTGTGCAAAATGGGTCTGATCGATATGACCACAGTTGTGTATGGAATCGAAAGGGAATTTCCTTCCCTCTGCTTTCAGTTGAGCTACTGGCATAGAAAAAAGAGAAGATGGCGTGATGACAAAGCATTTCGATATTAATATACTTTAGTAGCTTTGCATAGAACCCATTTTGCATGTTATCGAAATGAATCGCGCGCAGCAGTGTGCGCCAGCCAACCGGTTTGTCATCATTGAGAGTTTGGATAGTTTAAAGATCGATTGTTTTGTATTCGATTGCATCGATTGGTAACAATTTGTCACTTGCTGAGCATCTAGTTTCTACACATTGATGGTCGATCGATATCCCGATTATTGATGTTTATCGTTCTCGTAAATATGCTCCACTGTTCGAAATTTTACATAGTCTAGCGGTCGATATCCAATGTTGCTGCCAGCACCGCATTAGAAAATGATTCCGAGTAAGCCGCTTGCTTTGCTATCACAAATATAGGTTGAATCATAATTATCAATGTAGATCGCAGTATCAAGAGAAATGCATCATTCTTTGTAACGTTAGGCACTTCAGCGGTCGATACATCGTCCAGTGATATCAGAACTAAACAAAATATGTTCACCCAATGGCAATGAGCATCAGACGCTTTTGCTAAAGCGGTCGTATAGTAGTAGCAAGCGATGTGAAGGATTCCATCTCATCCAATTCCTATCGGTTCTTATCAGCCACTGTGAGCCGTTATCAGTTTCACTGAGGCGTACCCTACATACCTGCAAATGTGAACATTCCACAGCTAACCGCAAAAGCGAACCGTTCTCGGTGACATTTCCCTTCTTGTGCTCCTTATCGAATCTTATCAACCGTTATCAATGTGGATCACCCACCATCAATATCCCCGTCCCAGCCCGCAAGAGACCTGTGTGTATGAACGCTCTAGGATCAATGTTAAAAGCGGAACGGATTCGACGACTCTAGCCTTTTTGAGGTCCTTATCAAATCTTATCAACCGTTATCAAGCTGGATCACCCACCATCCATATCCCCGTCCCAGTCAGCAAGAGAGCTGTGAGTATGAACGCTCTAGGATCAATGTTAAAAGCGGAACGGATTCGACGACTCTAGCCTTTGTGAGGTCCTTATCAAATCTTATCAACCGTTATCAAGCTGGATCACCCACCATCCATATCCCCGTCCCAGTCCGCAAGAGAGCTGTGAGTATGAACGCTCTAGGATCAATGTTAAAAGCGGAACGGATTCGACGACTCTAGCCTTTTTGAGGTCCTTATCAAATCTTATCAACCGTTATCAAGCTGGATCACCCACCATCCATATCCCCGTCCCAGTCCGCAAGAGAGCTGTGAGTATGAACGCTCTAGGATCAATGTTAAAAGCGGAACGGATTCGACGACTCTAGCCTTTTTGAGGTCCTTATCAAATCTTATCAACCGTTATCAAGCTGGATCACCCACCATCCATATCCCCGTCCCAGTCCGCAAGAGAGCTGTGAGTATGAACGCTCTAGGATCAATGTTAAAAGCGGAACGGATTCGACGACTCTAGCCTTTTTGAGGTCCTTATCAAATCTTATCAACCGTTATCAAGCTGGATCACCCACCATCCATATCCCCGTCCCAGTCCGCAAGAGAGCTGTGAGTATGAACGCTCTAGGATCAATGTTAAAAGCGGAACGGATTCGACGACTCTAGCCTTTTTGCGGTCCTTATCAAATCTTATCAACCGTTATCAAGCTGGATCACCCACCATCAATTTCCCCGTCCCACTCCGCAAGAGACCTGTGTGTATGAGCGCCCCAGAATCAATGCGAAAAGCGAAAGTGGTTCGACGAGTCCAGCCTTCTTGCGCTCCATATCGCTCCTTATCAACCGTTATCAATGCGAGTCACCCACCATTAATGTCCCTGGCCCAGCCTGCTATACACCTGTGTGTGTCAGCGCTCTTGGATCAACGCGAAAGGCGAAACGGAATTGGCGACATTTTTCTTCCGAGGCTCCTTATCAGCCCTTATCAGTTGCTATCACTTTCGGTCCACCGCCATTAGTGTCCCGTTGCCACCCCCTACATCACTTGTAAAATTCATGGTCCCAGCTTTACTGCGACGCGAGATATGAATTTCGTGACAGACACACACACACGGACAGACATACTAAGCGAATTATATATAGTAGGATAGCACAATATAAATCTATACGGGCGCTCATGTCCTATGGGGGTGGCACTCAAAAACACATTTGAAATTACGATAGCGAATTAATTCCACTACAAATCATCAAAACATGTAACATTAACACGTTCGATTGCATTAGCATGTTTTTATTTTGAAACGTCGAAAGTAAACAAACAAACAAAAACCTACCTGCCATTGATGATCTCACGTGTTTGGAGTGTTTCCCCCTCCAAGGCTTAGGCTAAATCTCACGTCCTAGTTCGCACGCACTTCCTCGCACCGCCAAGAGTCAATACGAATGCAACATTATAAAAGAAAACGAAGGTGTGAAGTGGGAGTGAAAAATGAAGGCGTGAAGTGGGAGTGAAAGTTGTTCTGTCAGGACGTGTCAATAAGCGTCAGCACGGAATGGATACGGAATGGATCGTGTCGCAGGGCGTATCGAGCGTGCTCCTTCTATTAACACGGCTTCACCTGTAGGTCAAGCTACCAGTTTATTTTTTGTCTCTTTTTTGTTCTTTCGGTTTTTTTATGCGTGTCTGTTCTAGTATTATGTTTTTTAGTGTGTTGGAAGGTACTAAGATATCAATACAAACCGGGGAATGTGGTTTTAGCCTAAGCTTTGAGGGGGAAGGAGCTTCGGAATAGGTGAATATTTTTTTAGTGTAGCAAATATTTTTTCATCTTTCTTTCGGTTGAATACACTCCTAGGAGCTCCTTCTTAACCTCTCAGGGTGAGGAAAAAAATTTCACTTCCTATAAATTGTTTTTTAGTGCCACCCCCATAGGACATGAGCGCCCCAGTTTCTATTTCCTTGTTTTTTTTCTCTCTTTGACAGCTTTTGCAACGAATGAAAGTGAAATATTCGCGAAATCACGTGATGAAGACTTCTTAAATGTGATGGTCTGATATGTTTGTCTCAGAGGTGTCTTTTCAGACCTTCAGATTGCTGACTTTCGATCGCTGTGGTGCTCGGTTTATTCAAGTTTTCATGCACTTTGTCAGATATGAGCAGTTGGTTCAATAAGCCGGATCCTAAAAGTAGTTCCTATGCATCGTATAAAAAACTGAATGTGTTCAGTTTTAAATGCGTATACGCACGGGCTGGGCCATTGTACCAACAGCTTGCATAAGGGAAGAAGGAGCTCGTTAAGGGGCGAAGCATTTTCCTGTGTAGGTAGGAATTTTCATCCACTCCGAAACTCCTTGCTCAGGTTAAGAAATCATCATGCGCGTAACCTCCCATTTTGTACCATTGACTAATCATCAGTACTTTCAGATCAAATGCGTGAGAATAATAAGAATGTTCGAAGAACTAATTGTGAAAGCGATCGAAGAGCGCTGGAGCGTCGAGAAAAAGAACTGCTTTGTTGTACTCGCGAAACAGCTTGTCCAACTACGCAAGCAGAAGGCGAAACGTGTTGGAATGAGCTCCAGATTAACGGGCATTGGTGCTCAGAACAAGTATGTGGTCAAAGTGATTGTTTCTCTTTATCTGATTTGATATCTCAGATAAGTGATGGACAAGCACGTTGAAGGTTAAGGGATTGATTTGATCCTCTTCATTTCGGTATCCCATGTTCATGCAGAATCCTAGAAATACTCGAAAGTCCAGGCAGCACTTGAATCAGCGTAGTCTTTTGTTCATCATAAGTCTTTCCCTTGAGCTGGATCTGAGTTCCGGGTTTATGCTGGTGGTAGCTAATCACTACATTACTGTTTTCAGCCAGATGTATAGTATGAACAAGATGTCTCAAGTAATGGACCAAACAGTTGGCACAATGAAAAGCTGATGCCTGTGGAGCGAGTGCAAATAAATGAAAGAGGTTCAGATGGCGCAGGAGCGACGTGGGTTATCAGAAGAGGTATGTTTTACTTATGAATTTTTGTTGCTGAAAATCGTTAAGTGTAGCATTTCTCCTAGTTCCCTAAGGCTATCAACTTCATTTTGAAGATGATGATCGATGCCCTCGACAGCATTCTCGATGAACCCGGTGTCAGAGCAAGGCTGGTTTAGTGTCCTTTATTAAAATCCTGAATTGAAGTTATTGTTTTAGTTAGCCGCCGTACCGAAAGTACCCACATCCGTTGATGCAGTTTCCAAACCGATGTCGGGCAGGACATAGAAAACATGTTGGCGCAGCTCAGAGGTTAAAGGTTTCTTGCCAGTTTTTGATCAGTAAATAATCGCAGAGTATGTATTTTTTGAATTCTGGATGTTTTATTACGTATCGTTGTATGCAGAGAATTCATTGATTGTATATTAATGTATGTATGTATGCAATTGTGTATGTATGTATATGTATGTATGTAATTTTCTGGTTCACGTTTGCATCTTTTATGTTCATTCCGTGCTCATTCTTGTCTCATCTTACTTGACATACTGGGATTGACATTTTCCATAAACTTAACCCAATTGTTCTTCTTTATTGTTATTGTCACAACCAGAAAAAAAAGGCTGCGTTCATACCGAACTGAACGAGAGTTTTGGCACATCGGCGTTAAGGTAAATATACGTATCGATCGAGCGCATTCGCGTCTTGCAGAGGGATGTATCGACCAGAAAAATGAGAGTATTGGCGCATCCGTGATTCGTTTTTCACTCACACAGTCCCTGAAGCCCCCGAAACGAATTTCCTTTCCATCTTAACAACGCGTTTTGAGACCTGGTCGATCCAGGTTTCTGCCAATCTAAACTATCGCTCTGAGGCACTTATCGTGCTTAGCTTTCCAGTCTTCTCATTTTTAAAATGAACTATAGATTCAGCTAGCTTCACACGTCCAGGGTTCTAAACAGTGCTCAAGCCATTATTGAAATAATCGCTTGGGGTTACAGCCGAATAGGTAATAAAATAGTAGCCAGATCCAAAAGATTACAGAGCGCTGATTTCAGGAACCGTGAGCTCACCAAAACCCATATCTTCTGTGAAGACATCTCCAAATTCCAGTGCATCCACCATGATAATAGGGGCAATTAACCACTACAACAGCAGTAATACAATTTAATGCTCGCACTAAATCGGTAAATCAATGGCCTTCGAAATATACGTGTATTTCGTAATGTGTATACTTGGGAACGGTCACCACGGGGAAGCCCCATAGTAGTTATCAACATCTTACACCATTGTGACCGAAACACGCGAAAAATATTTAGCAAATACAAGTAAATAAAGCTCATAAAATAACGTATTGCCTCGTGCGCATACCGCATCATGTTTTGAGCGTCAAGTCCGGCGCGAGTACGAGCACTCTACGTCACGCACACCGAAATTGACGACTGCGGGTTTCGGTAAATGTTTGGTTGGGTACTGAAGTTAGCTGCTTGTCACTCGGAGCTCCTTCTTAACCTCTCAGGGTGAGGAAAAAAATTTCACTTCCTATAAATTGTTTTTGAGTGCCACCCCCATAGGACATGAGCGCCTCTATACGGTAGCTTATGATATTTGGTAATATCGAACTACTCCGAGATCATAACACAAATGATGTGCACAACAAAAAGGAAACGGTGAGGGAGCGAAGGATTATAGATTGTCGTCTAATCCGATGTTCTGTAGCCGCACTACGGCTGAAAAGATTTTCTTTGATGTTCCTTTTTGGACGTCTTTGACGTTTCGTTGATGGTTCCTGTGGGTCTCAATGGTTTTGTGGTGTTTTCCAACAAGGTCCCGTCCTACTACACCTAATGCATTATCTGTCTGTCTCTCGGTGTATGCGTGTGTGTGTCCGTCTGTTTGTCACGAAATTCATATCTTGCATCGCAGCAGGGCTGGGACCCTTAACTTTACAAGTGATGTGGGGGGTGGTGAATGGACCAGCGGAGGTGGACCAAAAGTGATAGGAGCTGATAAGGGTTAATAAGGACCGTCAAAAGGCGAATGTCGTGAATTTGTTTCGTCATTCAGGTTGATCCTAGAGCGCCGACAGCCATAAGTGTTCTGAGGGGTGGGAGGGGCACATCAATGGTGGGTTGTCAGCGGCGATATCTTCGATATCGGTTAATATTCATCACTTGTATGTAGAAAGTAGATGCTCAGTAAAAAGTCAAATTCGACCATTTCCCCATTACATAATTCTATTGTGTTATTCGCGCAGTACTGTGCGATAGCCCAGCTGGTAAGTAATAATCAATCACGAAAATCTGAGGGCTCGCTCGGCGATGAGGATGAGTTGCTTGACGCAGAAGACGCGTCGGACGGTCTGGTGACAGCTATTTCTTGAGCCCCATTGGCAAATTATCTGAAAGAGGCCGCTCCTAACGACATGCACATGGAATATTCGTGCGCTTTCTTCGAAAATGCTTTGAAGGCACACTACGCGATAATCAGATTAGTGGCTTACTATTATACCAGTTGGGCTGGCGCACACTACTGCGCGCATCGAACAGGGGAGCACGCAAAATGAGCTTGATCGAAATCGATGGTTGGGTATCATCATTCAAACGGTTTGCTGAAAGAGACCCATGCAGAAAACGGAGAAGGGAGCCAAAATCCTGTGAGTTCCATCCTCCCCCCCCATATCAATCGATATCGATCAAGCACATTTTGATAGTGGTGGTAGATCCATATGCAGTTATTGATGCTTATCGTTTTTGTACACATGCACCTCTTTTTGGAATTTCACATAGTCTAGCGGTCGATATCCAGTACTGTTGCTGGCCGCATGAGAGAATGAATCGCTTGCTTTGCTATCACAAATCTAGATCGTGTCTTCATCATCCACGTAGGTCGTAGTGTCAAAAGGCATGCACTATTATTCAGAAGGCTGGACAATTTAGCGGTCGATACATCGGCAGCAGATGTCAGAACATAAACAAAATAGGTTCACCCAATGGTACTGAGCAACAGACGCATTTACTATAGCAGTCTTATAGTAGTAGTAAGCGGTGTACCGGACTTTATCTCTTCCCCATTTCCTGATGGCTCTTATCAGCCCCTGTAACCCGCAATCATGTTTCGAAAGGTCACAATTAAGGTCTCCGTACCCCGTGTACCTGTGAGTGTGAACGCCAGAAGAGCCAAACCTATTTGGTGACATTAGCCGTTTGACCTCCTTATCGTGTCTTATCAACCGTTATCAATTTGGATCACCCACCACTGATGTGCCCGTCCCCCCCCCCCTCGAAACACGTATAAGTGTCGGCACTCTATTATCATCTTGAAAGATGAGACGGATTTGACGACATTTGCCTTGTGACGCTCCTTATCGAATCTTATCAACCGCTATCAATTCGGATCACCCATCATTGATGTACCCGTCCCACCCCTCAAAACACCCGTGAATGTCGGCACTCTAAGATCAACCCGAAAGGTGAGGCGGATTTAACGACATTTGCCTTGTGACGCTCCTTATCGAATCTTATCAACCGCTATCAATTCGGATCACCCATCATTGATGTGCCCGTCCCACCCCTCAAAACACCCGTGAGTGTCGGCACTCTAAGATCAACCCGAAAAGTGAGGCGGATCCAACGACATTCGCCTTGTGAGGCTCCTTACCGAATCTTATCAACCGCTATCAATTCGGATCACCCATCATTGATGTTCTCGTCCCACCCCACAAAACACCTGTGAGTCTCGGCACTCAGGGATTGACACGAAAGGTGAAACGAATTTGGCAACATACGACTTTCAAGGCTCCTTATCAGCCCTTGTCAGCTGCTATCACTTTTGGTCCATCACCGTTCTGGTCCCCTTACCACCCCCTATATCACTTGTGAATTTCAGGGTCCCAGCTTTGTTGCGACGCGAGATATGAATTTCCGGTCAAACAGACACACACACACAGACACACCAACAGACACCTTTAGCCGATTATATAAAGTAGGATCTTGGATTAAGTAGATCCTTGGATAACTGCTCAAACTGCTTCTTTGTTGCGGCAGCACGGTGCATCTCCATGGTGTTGTGCCTGTTTGAACACGACCGAGCCACGCTCACCCCACCAGATTACACCTGGCCTTAGACGAACGAATTCCCCACGTAGCGCTCACTTGGAGAAGGAAATTTATAGTAAGAGAGGATAATTTAATGAAATAGCCATTTCAATGATGAAAGCAGCTTCCAGGGCGTGGCTCGATTGTGTCAAGCAGGCACAACACGGTGAGAGTGCACCGTGCAGCTGCAACAAAGATGCAATTCGAGTAGTTCTTAAATCTACTTTACCTACTTTCCGAAGGAAGTAAAGTACTAATATGACTATCGTGTGGTGCGCCTTTAATTCGCCTTGAACACTTAAAACCGCTGCATTTTTCGTGTTTGAAGTGTCCCTTTTTTGTCCGCTGGCTTGACCGGCGACACCTCTACAGGGGGTGCCAAAAAAAGTAATTTCGCCCACGGCTCACATCTGCCATTTATACAAAACATAGGGAAACGAAAGAGATAAAAGTATTGGGGCTAAATATTCCCAAACTGTTCCTCTAAAAGCAGGAACAAGCTGAGGCTCACTACTTTCACTTTCATAAAAATATGGAGCCTTCAAGCGGCGCAGTCGGGCCTCAGAGCACCTACGGTATCAAGGTCCCTTTAAAACCGTGAAGCCACGTTCTGTGGTAGGTCTTCTGTGGGAAGCTTCCTGAGGATTGGGCCCTCGGTTCGTGGAAGTCACAGAGCCCCTGCTGCTTGGGCAAGGCTGCTTTATCCGAAGCAAAAAGTGGAGGAGACAAAATTACTTCTTTTCGGCACCTCCTGTATACGACTTGTAAAAGACGACTTAATTATTTATCGTGGATTAGAAAAGCATCATTTCAGAGGTCATGCGCTCGGATGACGAGCCAGGAATACTAACGGCATCATCGACGACGTCTTACGGTGGAATAGTAAATGAGTTGTTCGACCCAAATGCTATTATCTCTACTCAGGTTGGTGGTTTCCTCTAGCTTTACGCTGCAGGGAAAGTTTCAGAAGTTCATAAAAGTACACAGAAAATTGCAGTACCCTTAGTATTCCGCAGTGCCAACGCATTCATCTTTGTAACTTATCTTTGCACTTACATCTACAAGAAGGCATAATCTTGGTCAAAGTTGGCTAAGAATCATTTAATAATGAGCGTTCGTTGAGCCACTGCATTCACGCTTAAAAGATTTGCTCGACATATCCATGATTTCGCTGGGTAAGACCATCGTCAGGCTGCTTTCACAATTCGTTTTATACGGGGCCTGTCGATGAAAGGCGGCGGACATGAATGCAGCAGGGTCCCTTGCGATGAGGTTCCACGTGCGGACTGGGTTAGATGTGCATCAATCAAGGGAATTGTGAATCTGGTAAGGTTCTGGTTTCCCCATTCCTCTTTAGTGAGTGGAACCAAAACTAGCGGGTACTTTTTCCACGGATTCGATCAATAGACGTCCTTCCCACAGTCAACACCCCACAATTTATTCTGCGGATCCTCCTTATTTCAGCAATTTCGTTAATGCCACTAATGCCGCTGTTAGTCTGCGACCTGACGTGTACACTGTATGTAGTAATCTCAACCAGACGTAGGACTTCACTCTGACTGCACTCCAGCACCGCAGAGTCGCGAAGTCTGACAGCGACCACCAATAGTAACTATCGCCAAGATTGCTGGTCGGTACTTGTTACGCTATAAATTGTCTTGTGGTGGGATTCAAGGTTATGTTCACACAGTTACCGTGTTTCGCTTCTTTTACCAATTCCACCACCTCGATCACGAAATTGACAGGTGAAATGTCCTTGTGCCTGCGCAGAACTACGCTCGCTTGGGTGATGCAGCCAGTAGGGATGGGGCTGCTCCATTCTAGAACGGTAGATGGTATGCTAGATTTGAGGGAACCAGTGGTAGATGTGTTCACAGAAGTTTCACATTTGGCTCGCATTGCGCCAAGGTATTTCACGTGGAAGAATTGAAGGACTGATGTACATGTGATAGCATGAAATGCAGCTGAATCAACGAGTCTCCTTTCCTGGCATTTTTCTGTAGGGACTGGACTTTCGAACACATCATGTTCGAAGGAAAAGGACTCAAGGGGCAGCGGTAAACGAGTCACCATTTTCGTTCGGACATTTCGGTCTATCTTCGTATGAAGTCTAAAACATTAACTGTGATATTAGTTATCATGAAATGCGAAGTTCCATGTAGCAGAATTTCTGTCCAAAAATAAGAAACCATCCAATTTCTTCGCGTGCCGTCTGGTCGTGGTGCTGATCGATCACGATTAAGTAAATGATGATATGCGACATATGAAGAAGTCAGATATATTTCCAGCCGACAACTAGCAATGGAAGCTCAATGCCAATTGGACAAAAGCCGAAAATCTTTGATGACAAGCCGCTTATTTTTGGTAGGTGACCTTGAAAAGTCTTTTATTCTTACTTTTGAGCTTTTTCATTGGTGATAGCTTTTATCTTGTCAGTGGTAACTATATCGGTGGCAATTGTTGGCTGTTCATGAACATCAAGTCCGTTCTCGAGAGAATCGTCGTTGGTCTCGCATGTTCTTGCTATTTGAGAACATTTTCTCGGCAAGAGCGCGTCCTGTAGTTATGAAAATTTATATTCTCTCAGTTTCACTGAAGAACAAGAAATTCTCGTTAGGATAAGTGGTCGACATCCGCAGTACATCGACTGGTCGCTACGCATATGGAGCTGTTTTGTATCTGAGTCATTCTGAATCAATACTTTTGAATAGCCACTGTTTGCCAGATGCGTGAAAACTGGTCAGATTAAGTGGCCGCATCATGGTAAAAATCAGTGATTCAATCTAAAACGTGTGGGCTTGGAATACCCCTCCCGCTACACTGGGCTCTGGCGGGCTTCGTCGAAGTAGTGCTTGGTGCTAGCGCTTGCCTAGCCCCTCGATCAAATCCTCTTTCAAGCCACCACCTGTTGCATACTACTCTTGTCAGCTCTGTGATACCACATTATCTTGATATGAAAATACTGTCTTGTTAGTTGCTAGCTTCCAAAGTAATTCTTGGGCTGAATACCCATTCATGTGCCAACAGTAAGTAAAAGTCGTGTGCGTGACGTTTTCATAAGGTAGGTTGCTGAATGCCAACGATTTCTTTGTACTGCTCTTAATGCATCTCATTGCTTCTCTCTTCTTTGCTTCTCGTGAGTCCATTCGTTTGTTTCAAAAGCCTATGATAGCGTACATATAATTTTTCATGAGGCCCAATAGTGAGCTGTTTTTACAAAAGAGTTGATTCACACGACGTGTGTTGTTTTGGGTTACAGACGCGTCGAACCCTCTGGCTGGGGATTTCTTGATAGCATTCGACAATATGTATTCCGTAGGAAGCCGAACAGATGTGCGATTTATCAGATGAATAGGTGAAGCGCTACTGAATAAGGGAGGCACCGAAGAGGAGCGATTATCAGAATGAAGTGCGACAGAGTGATTTTGAAACTAGCATTCCGGAAAATGCGATACTCAGGAATACTAGATATGCAAATGGCGTTCCGTTTCTATGTAATCAATTACGTACTTTCGATCGTGTTGGAAGCTGCATACGACCACTTTGGTGTGATTGTTGTGCCTGTTTGTCTAATAAGTCAATTATTCTGTCAATAGGACAGATGGCGGAACATCATTTGTGGGAATTCCCTTTGTGCATCCTACTACTGCACGGTGAAACATCGACTGTGGATAGTGGATTGTTAGTGGACATGTTAAGTGTTGTTGTTCGCTCAGTGTTGTTGATTGTAAGCTAAGTTTAGTTAACATCGGCAGGCTGACGTATCACGCGTGTAGGGACTCAGCTTAACTATGTACGGTGCCTAATCACTGCTCTTTGTCAATTTCTTTGGCAATGTTTACACCATTTTTTTCATTGAAAATCGGGAATTTCCGAATTGTCATCCATGCATTGTTTTTTCCTCCGTATCTCTCCCTTTTCACCTTGCCAGCATATTATTCCTTTGTTGGTTTCTCCATCTGCCTACTGCAAGGTGATCCCATTTCAAATTTATAGCGAAACCGCACAAGCGACAATCTGATAGTTTATTGACTGTTGTTTTCCTGTTGTTTTTTCGTTTTGTTTGTGTTGTCTTTCTTCAATAATCTCGGTCTTGGATGGTAAAACACTTTTGCCTCCGTTCAGTCACTCAGTTTACTGCTAGAGATTTTGGCACCCACGACTCACCAGCGCCGTGGAGCACCTCTTAGATCCAGTAAACGCTGAGAGACGAGAACGAGAAAGGAGAAGATCGAACTGGCCGAAGGAGACGTGTTCTGTGACCAAGAGTAATTTGAAGAAGCCACGCAGAAGGGTTTACAGAGTCTGTGTAACGGTCCGCCGAATGTCATGAAAAATGGGAGAATGCGAGTCTCATATATCGAGGGCCCGCTAGTTAATACGCTCGATAGTAGTGGAAACCCAGCATAAAATTATGCTCTGAAAAAATGCTGGCAAATTCAAAACTTTTAAAGCACGAGGAAATCTCGAAATGGTGCTAGACGACGAAATCAGCATTGACGAGTGGCCAGCCAACTTCAATATTCGAGCAATAAACTTACCACCTCTGGTCTATTTGGTAAACAAAGGTTTCATTAGAACTGATTAGCGTCGGCTTGCCTGAATCCTCACCCATTGAAGAGAGCCTTCCAGCAGATTTCAACGCGTCATAATTGCGTTTCACTGCCAATGGAAAACCTTTGCTTCCTCAGGGATCCACACTAGGCGGCAAAAATAAATGCTGTCCGCACGCTTATAATCCGTTGCTAGGGGAGAGATGTAAACAGCCATTATGTGGCCGATGCCAATTGACCGTTTCCATACTGAGGAATTATGGTAAAGTGTTATAGGAATCTGCCCTACTTCTTCGTTATAGTCCCGAAGTAAAAGAATCTGCCCTACTTCTTCGTTATAGTCCCGAAGTAAAAGGTCCCCTTTATCTTTTATCATCCCTTCAGATGCTTGGTTTTCATGAATGATTTGCAATTATTCGGTGTTTAAGCGATATTAATGCTTTAATTCTGGCCAATAATGATCACACCTTTCAACCTACAGATGTTCATAAGCGGGGTAAATCGACTTAAGTATGAACACCGTCCGAAACGGCCACTTTTCTTCTGCAAACTCATTTTACTTCCCTCGCTTCTGTTGTCTGTTAGATGGTCACCGTTAGGGCTGCGTCACGAATATTGATCACGGCCGAACTACCACGCCATTTAGATAATCTGGTCATTTCACGGTGTGCACCATTGCGATAACAGTTTCGACAAGTCGCGGTCATGCGCTGAAGCAACCTGAACAAGCTTCCACAGCAAATGTAACTGTTGCTAGTCCCTTGTCATACGGCGGTTGCTCTTGAGAGATTTGGGAAGTTTTTTTTCGGCTATTTGTCATTAATGGGATCCAATATTTGCATTTCGCTGTCTCTTGTTTGCCTTGTCCTGCTCCACGCTTCGAGCATTACTTCATGCGACTAAAGCAACTTTCGAATACTGTCCGAATAAATTTTTTTAGATCTTTATGTCGTTCTTGCGACAAGGGTTAACCATATTTCAGCCCTACAAACTGCTCATGAAAAGATTCGCTTCAGTAGTCGTTACCACTATACCGAACCTTTTTGTAGCACGTACTCTAACGATCACGGCCCGCGATTGCTTTTTTTGGCGTGTGATCGCTTTTTGATCACTCTCTGAAATCCTTTTCTCAACCTTTGGTCTTGAGTCAGCAAGATCGTGGTTAACGTGATCTATGTGAAGGCAATTGGCTGGCAATTTCTTCTGTAATCAGTTGCTGATTATCGCAGGGGCTGTTCCATCTTCCTACATTTCTATCACATAAAATAAGAAAGAAGAAACAAAAAGCTCAACAACGAAATGCTTGTGAAATTGAAGTACCGCGAGATGTCTATCCATATCATAGCAAAGTTTTCCTTGTTGCTGGTATTTTTCTTTTTGGCATATTACGCAGTGCTGACTTTGCTTGAAACTAGCTGTAAACCGCCCCGTCCCCTAGCTTAGCCTCGTTTCTAGTAGAGTTAGTTTCGAGTGTATAATTGCATATCGCCACGTAAAAAGAAAATATGTTGAGATTTGCCCGCGTAATGTCGTAGTGGATTCGGCAGTTATCGCTGCAAGATAGCGAAATCATGTACACTATAGATAATGAATCAACTTTTCCCTATGAGATGCCAGCATCAATGGAAAATCGGCAGGGTGAGAGTACTATTGATTTTCCGCTAGTTTCTTTTAATATGAAGTCATTTGATCAATATTTGACTGCATGTATTGTTTTTCAGACGACGATGTTGCTGGCCATAGCAATTTGCCAAATGGTGGAACTTCGTCTCCAAGTGAGTTTTTATAAATATGTTGAGTTGCTAGCCCGACTTTTACCATTCTTGTGATTATAGTACTCATAACTTTTCGTTTTTCTTTCTAAGTTGATAGAATATCTTCTATGTCAGTTGATAGAATATCTTCTATGTCAAAATAGAGAAAATTGAATAGAACATATATTTCAAAATAGAAACTTGTTAGTTTTGTTCATTTTGGAGTTTTTCCGTCAACTTTTTTTTTATCCATGAGTTTTTTATCGGGCATTTTCATTTTCTCAGCTGGTAAGCGAAAATTGAGTGATCAGAAATGTAAATATTGTAAATATTTGCTATTTTTCATTCTATAGCGTTACGCTAACAGTGATATCAATTCATTCTCTCCATTGAAATGGGTATAGTTTGGTGGGAGTTTACTGAGCATAGTTTGTTGTGGTATCGAAATGCAAACATTGAATCAAAGCGAATCGAGATTTGTCGAGCAACCAACTTTAAATCGCGATGCATTTCTTTAAATTCGACACCAGTCCACATAATGGTGATAGCAGCTTGCTAGCTTTCTTCTCTTGTTCAGAATCACAAATTATGAGTGATTACATTCCTTTCTAAATCGATTTTTAGGTATCGAGTTCTCACAATCGCGACCCAATGGCCTTTCAACCATCTCTGGAGTATTCGCTCCCGTTGCCTTGTCAATGTTCAGCATCCTACTTTTCATGAGAATGGGTAAGTTACTTATGAACGTACAACATGTTATCCTCGGAACAACCTGCCTTCTTAGTTCCATGCTCGGCGATATAAATATTTTATCGTCTGGCAAAATGAAGATGCACTTTCGCCGTTTCGCGGTTTTAAAAATCTTCTCATTGAATAAATAAAGACAAGTGACACGGGTGGGAGTATCTACACAAATCATAACACGAGTTTCTAATTTTTTTATCGTTACGGTTGGTACACCCTTCGAAGAAAAAATGCTGCCAGTTCATCACCAGTGCGATAACTACACTCTCGTGCAGGTTTTCGAGTGCCTCTGTAAAAATGATAATAAGTGAAGCCCGAAGCTTAAAGGAGTTTTTGCAGGATTTGTCGTAGGTCAGCTCGGTTTCCTTATGACTGTCGTGCAACTGCTCATGGCCTACGGTATTGTGATGTTGACTGTGCTATCTCTTTGCGCTATATCATCGAATGGAGCAGTGGAAAGCGGAGGAGTTTATTGTTAGTTGTTACCTCTACTGCCTCTTATCGTTCCGTTATTGGAGATTAATTTCCTCCCATTTTATTTCATCCTTTTTATTGTGCAGATATGATAAGCCGATCGTTAGGACCAGAATTCGGTGGGGCTATCGGTGTGTTGTTTTTTGTTGCTAACGTCTTCTCATGCGCCTTGTATATATCGGGATTCACAGAGGCACTTCTCAACAACCTTGGTGGAGGCCGTAAGTGTTCCAGCTCGCGTTGTTACGAATTAAGTTGAACTGTCGGCGACTGCAGTCGATTTAGAATTGGGTTCATTTTTTGCTAATTTCTACTTATTCTATTTCGCATTTCAAGAGTTCCCTGACTCCCCCACATGGCGATTTTTGTACTGCGTGCTGGTCTCTATTGTTCTTCTCATCGTTGGTTTACTTGGCGCTGGCATGTTCGCTAAAACAGCCCTATTCACTTTCATTCTAATTTCAGTAAGTATGTAGGGGCACTTTTGTTTTTTGGCTATCTCTATTAACGCACAATTTCTGCATGCTATTCTATTACAGATATGCTACTCTACTTGGCTTTTTTCTGTTATATTTGATGGACCTATGCAAGTGCCTATACCGAAAGTAAATACTCCTGCTTATCGTGTACACGAGAATGCATCTGATCCTGGAAGTCCCATGATACTGCAGTTGAATCAGACTCTAACCGCCAACTATACTGGATTCAGGTACGAGCCTTTGTAGGAATCTGCTCCTTTTTGATTCTGAATGTACAACTTCACCGTTCTTAGTTTTCGAACACTCGGTGGAAATATGTTCCCGAACTACACAATGGATTATACAACTGAACGTCAAACGGATTTCGCATTGATGTTTGCCATCATTTTCTCGGGTGTAACAGGTTAATGCACGTTTGGTTTCCAATTTTCTTGGTTTAATTTGAATTTTGTGTTACTCGTTCTTTTCAAGGACAGTGGTAGGGGTAATATGGGCAATGAGGGACCCTTGAAATGAGCCTTCAATCAAAAATTGGGGTTTTAAGAAGACAGTATGTGGGGAACTCCTCTGTAAAGCAGCGTCCCGAGTTTGGAGCAGACATTGCGTCTAGGAGGCCCCACTTTCATAACAGAGACCGTCTTCTAGGGTCGACTTTGCCGAAGAGCGACTAAAGTCTAAGGTAATAGGGATCATAATAAAGGGATACTCATCGTACCGTCTAATTGCCGTATCGTTGACATCACATGGTGCTTGACTAGTCGGCTTCCGTGGTGAAGACGTCTACCGGTCACTATCAAAGGTGGGAATGATTGACACAACCGAATTATCCCTACCACTGCCTTTTGAGACAGTGATATAGATAATGTGGGTGATAAGGAATCTCTAAAAGATGTCATTCCCTCGAAAATTTTGGGCTAGGAACTTTCGGGGCGATATCTTCCTCGAAAAAGGCGCCTCTGAGCTGTGGCGGAGGCGACTTTTCAGCTCTAGCTACCTTCCTTACACCTGCCCGCCTCCTGGGGTTGACTTTGCCAAAGAGTAACTGCTGAGGCGTTGAGTAATGAACATGATAGCAGAATGATACTCATCGCATTGTGTTAATGCCGTATCGGTCGAAGTGACGTGGTGCTTGACGTGTCGGCTTTCGTGGTGAACACGTCCACCGGTCAGTATCGAAGATAGAAGTGAATGATGAAAACGAATTATTCAGTGTGCTTCACCGCTCGTCCCTACAATGTATAAAACGCTTAGACTGTGTGTCTCTACTTCCGTCTCTTCGTTCTCCCCTCCGCTATCACGAAATTAGGCACACATGAAACTGTGGGAATTGTCAGCATCTTACAGGTCGTTTTTCATATTAAGACCGCATAAAAAACAATCCATGGAGAATGCCTGACTCGATCCAACGCAACATAGAGGCTAGGAGAAATAGGTAGATATAACCAAGACTAAAAAGACTTATAATCAGACTCACCTTGGACTCAAAATTCGTAGTGTGGTTCTGAATGTCTGAGTCCGGGAAAAGTGATGAACAAAAGTGAGGGGCAAATGCCGCTCACAAAGAATGGGCCCTCTTTTGATACTGCCCACCTCCCCCCCCCCTCTCTCTACCATATACATTTGTGGAACTATTGAGGGAAGGACTATTAGTTTACATCAATAGGTGAGTACAACTACTCAGCCAATTTTGCAGTTTGTGGGCACCGATTGATATCGCTCGAAGTTATCCCTTTTTTCCAGGGAGACGGATAGGTAATGACTCATGCCCGTGGATGGGATTTGCTACAGAAATTTTATGGAACCTCGTGCTGAAGATGATTGACCGTGATATTTTGTTGGTGATTGCTATTGCTACTGCTCAGAGTTCACAGAAAAGAGGAATTCCTACTGACCCCCATCGTGTAATGCGCGCAGTAGTGTGCGCCAGCCCACTAGTTATCTAATAGGCGGCTTGTAAGCAGGTGCAGCCTTAGTTCTAAAGCGGCTCGGTACGCCAGCAGTGCTCCTAATTGATTGAAGGTATCGGGAGGGGTAAGGAGAAAGTGAGAATTGGGAATACACGTCCTCTAAAAACAAATCTTCCACTTCAGAAGAGGTGATGTGAGCGGCACGCATTGAATAAGGGCGGCATGGAGACTTATCACGACACCGCAGCACGGCTTGTCGTCTTGTAGTACTATAGCCGTGAGAGCTGCCAGCGAAAACAGCACAACCTTTGCGGCCGACTGATATAGCCTCTCCGCCCGTCTGCAGTCTTCCTCCGGCTAGTGATGCGAAGGGGCGCGAAAAAGAACGGGGGTTTCCGAGTTCCTATTTCTCGCTTTCTTTTACGGGTTCATTTTTTTTCTCCACTGTGCACTGCGGAGCGCCCCTACCTTCGCATCCCCCAATGTGCCAAATTTACCACTCCCAGTGTCTTTAAATAGTCTTCTTTAAAGGTCTGATGGCTGGCGCAAATATGTCTGGCGAACTGGCTCGTCCTTCAGTATCAATTCCTCGAGGCACCGTACAAGCTGTCTTGGTCACATTGTTCGTTTATATCACGACTGCGTTTTTGATGGCCGCCACATCAAGTAGATATCTTCTTCAAAATGATTACACCGTAAGTCAATCAGTCTCATTCCATTTTCTCTTTCATTTTCATGTTTCCATGATTAAAAAGCATGAGCTCTCTCTTTTATGGCTTTCAGGTTATGATGGATACAAATTTCCAAAGATGGTTCATTCTTATTGGGATATTTTCAACTACTTTGTTTTCTTCTATGAGTAACCTTATAGGTTTGTTTGTTACACGACGTGAATTCTTTTTGTTACCGAGTTGTTAGCAAGTGTTTATTACCAGCAAGTGTCTTGTAGAACCATTTTTGGAGAATATGCGATGTCATTCCTGTGCCCATGCTGATTTTGCACCGTCGACAGTAACCCTCACTTGTATCGGGAAAACCACCTGTGCTCACTAGAAGTTACCCGAAATTAATACTATAGAGAGTGCGATATTGCGCATAAGTTTTAAATGAATTGGCGCTAAGATAGAATGTCTTGGAACAGCAGTGTATTATGTTACATAGTAGTGTTCATATGAGGGTCATTTGGACACTGCATTTGCCGCTCATTAGTGAACGCTATTCGTAAATGGTATATCGTCGGGATTCGGAAACTGTTTAGTTACTGTGTTGTGTAAGGCTTTATGCAGGATAGGTATAATATCAGGAAGAGCTTTCTGTTTCATCAGGAAGAGCTTACTATATTTACAACTTTAATTCCGCGCCATCTCCTCACGCGCCGCTGACACTGCCAGAAGCGGACTTCTCATGAAACAATCTGAGAAGTCGCTCGGCGGTGTGGCTTAACAAACGTGTACAGCTACGACTTCATTGAATGACTACTTGTGCGAGCGGCACCTCTGTAGGCGCGGCACATCAGCCATGGAGTTTGACGTTCTGCAACGCTGCTGGTGTGGCCCATTGCCCGTTTCTGGCTGCTTCACAATATTATCAATGTGATGGCCCGCTACGCTGACCATGGCTTGCTCACACAAGAACTTGCAATCATCATTTTCTCGACTTCCTTTTACCGGCCTGGTATTAACCGTACTGTTCTCCTGGCTTTTTTCACATCTGCGCACATCGGCAAACAGACAAAAAGTCAGTGGTTTATGTAACAGAATGGTATCTTTTACTCCCCAGAAAGCGTTGTATGTACTAGTTGGCATTTTGAATTTAAGAGAATTTCATATTTTGATAGCATTGCGGGAAGAATCCTCGTGTCACACCTATGTTTACGCAGCAGTGAATTGATATTTTCAGGATCGTCACGCGTACTTAATCGTCTCTCACATGACAAACTTTTCGGATGTCTCTTAAGGCCCGCAAAGATAGAGATTGGGGATCGAAACCCAGTGGTTTCTGTTATCATAACATGGCTTTGTGTGGTGGTATGTAATTTTGACTACTTGAAGTATATAGGGGGTGCCAAAAAAAAGTGATCTTGTCTCGTCCACTTTCACCCCACTTTAGTCGAACTACAGCAAATTCTGTTGAGGTATTCACATCCCCAGATTCAAGAGCAAACCTCACCCTATCACTATACTCCGTGGCAGCCTTCTGCACGAGCAGGAACGGGAGCGATGAAAGAACGAACAAGATGTGTCACCTCAACTGGGCAAATCCGAAATTTCGTCGCCCTCGTTCACAACCTTGCTGAGGTTCGTTCACTCTGGGTACCTGAGGGGATTCATACTGGGTGGTGTCCTTTAGGATCCCTTTTTTCCGGGTTCCCAGCGCCCTTCGTTTCCAAGAGCCAAAACGTGCACTTACCATTGAAACCCCTCCGAAGGCGGTTTTGGGCATGAAAATGATACTTCGGATCATAGCAGCCTTGTCCAAGCAGCAGGGGCTCTGTGACTTCCATGAACCGAAGGGCCAGTCCTTGGGAAGCTTCCCACAAAAGACCTACCATGGAACCCGGCTCCACTGTTTTGGAGGGACCTTGATACCGTGGGCGCTCCGAAGCCCGAGTGCGCCGCTTAAAGGTTCTATATTTCTATGAAAATGAAAGTAGTGAGTCTCAGCTTGTTCCTGCTTTTAGAGGAACATTTCGGGATTATTTTGCCCACATACTTTCATTTCTTTCGTTTCCCTATGTTTTGTGAAATTGGGAGATGTGAGCCGTGGGCAAAATTACTTTTTTTTGGCACCTCCTGTATAGCATAGCATTATGAGCTGAATTTTTAAGGGCGTATTCCTGGTTGGAGCAATGAACAAAATCGCCAAACTGACCTCGATATTTTTCCTGCTCTCGTACATGGGAGTGAATATTGCTTGTCTTGCGCTGGAGCTTACGAGCGCTCCGAACTTCAGGTAACTTGCCCTATGCCTTCATGTGTTTAATTAAGATTTGTTATGGGAAAGCTTGAATTGCCTTTTGGTTCAACATAAACCTTCTCGTCCGTTACTTTTTTGAGAATAACAGTTCTGTGAGAGTTGGAAATTGAGTAAAAGAACGTGAGAACTTGTTATACAGATTTCCTCGAACTAACCCATGCGACAGACTCGTGACCAATTTTAAACTCGCACCGTGCAAATCCATTTTTGAAGGATGCAATAGAAATTAGGCTCATATTAAGTGTTTCTTTTGTATGATTGTTTTGTAGGCCGACATTCAAATATTTTTCATGGTGGACATGCGCTCTTGGTGTTTTATGCACCACAACGATGATGTTAGTGGTGGATGCATCGATGAGCGCCATTGGCGTTGTTGTGCTAATGTCACTCATCATGGTCTTACACTATCAAGTGAGTTAACTCTAAAATTTCTAATGGCTGTGTTTCATTTCGGGCATTTTTTTTGCTCCACTTTCAATTTTTTTATTTGTTGCTTTTCTCAGGCACCAGCTGTATCATCAGGTTCTATTTCGCAAGCCTTAATTTATCACCAAGTCAGAAAGTACCTTCTGCTATTAGATGTGCGAAAAGAGCATGTAAAGTAAGTGGCTTCCGATGTCTGTGGACTACATCGACACCATACCATCTACAGAAATATTATAACGGTTTCGTAGATATTGGCGGCCACAGATCCTGCTCCTTGTTTCTCGGCCATCTTCATCATGCCCATTGATGGACTTTGTCAATGATCTCAAGAAGTCGGGACTCTACGTCATTGGACATGTGCGAAAGGGCGAACTAGATTCAACTCAAGCTGTTGATCCACTTCAGCAGGTTTGATAAAAGTATTGTTTTTCTCCATTTTTGTAATAAATGCCACTTTAAAACTGATTCCCATACTTTGTGATTGAAGGTATTTCCTTACTGGCTTTCTCTGGTGGATTATTTAAAATTGAAGGCCTTTGTTGAACTCACACTTTCAAATAGTATTCGTGAAGGCATTCAACAGGTTAGTATTCATTAGGATTTCTTTGTGTTTAATAGTAAATGAGCCAACTGTGGCTTAATAATTGCATTTATTGCTTTTACGCTTTAAAGCTTATGCGCTTATCTGGACTGGGCGCTATGAAGCCGAATACAGTGGTGTTGGGATTCCATGAAGCCACTCCAATTGATGTGACGCTACAGGCAAGTCTTCTTTTAGCAACATTTTTGTAATCAACGCAGTAGAGTTCTTGTTCTCTACTGTTTCAGTATTCAGCTATGTCAGTATTGTCGTAAAACTACAACTAGTGCTATTGTTGTTGGTTCTCTTTTTCAATATTTTCTCTTAATAATAACGCCACCTTTAAAGCGTAATTAGTATTAAACCTCTCACTTGTACGAGCTGTAGAGAGAATGAACATACGTTTTCGCATTCACGGCTAGGGAAGGCAGAAATACTGAGTTTTGATCACTGAACTGCTACATGCTTCTGATTTGTCATGTATCTCCCTTCTCCTGGAGGAGACTTTGAGAAAGCTTCTGCTGATTCAATATGCTTGGAAATTGCTACAAACATCTCGTCTAAACCATGTCACCGTCGTGTTTTTGGCAGAGCGCTCAAGTGTCAGTATTTAGGAGTCACAGCTTCTGAAAGATTTACGCTATTCGAAAATTGATCGCGCTGCTGTGGTCGAATACTTTACCGCTGGCGACTTCATGCCTAAGGTTAGTACTTTTATCCATTCGCGAAACGACGTTTTCCATTTCCGCTTTGACAAAGGAACACGGAGTGCCTTTTATTTAGGAGCTGAATGGTAATATGGAAAGGCTGTCATCGTCAGATTATGTGAATGTTTTGAAAGATGTGCTGCATATGACAAAAAGCTTGTGTGTAGCAAGGCACTTCCATAAAATGGATAAGGTTCGTCGGGATTAATGTTATCAGTACTTCAAGCATTTACTTCACAACGTAGCTGACAAATCGATTTTGATGTTTCGGTTTTTGTTAGCTATTTTTTCGTCGCATGCGATGCAAAAGTTGTTACAATGGTGCTGAGTTATGGGCAAAAGTTTTAGTCTCGAACTGGACTCGAACCCACACTCCATACTTTGCCGACATATGTGCTGATCTATATAATACCGAGACCTCCTTCACCTCAACTCAGTTTCTTTTGTATCAGCACATACACATTATACATATGGGTGCTGATGAGTTATGGTACACCAAAAAGAAGCTAATTGTTAATGTGAAAGAGCTCTCAGTAGTATGTTTTGTTAGCACGTATGCCTGAAGCGTGGAGGATGGCAAGTCCCGTCCGAGACCTTAACTTTTGCCCACGAATCAGCCCATTTCAACAACTTTCGCATCTTAGCTGAAATGAATTGTGGTCAAGGTGATATGTAAAGGTTAGAGGTTTTCTTGAAGAATTTCACATTATTTTTGGGGATGAAGTTGTTTTCGCTTTTCGAATCCTGTTTATTCTGTGCTAGTACCTTGTGGTGTGAAGTAGCCACGCCAAATGCTCCTAAAGACAGTTGTAGAGATAGTGAGCAACGAGGAACTCTCAAGGTGAATATCCAAGTAAAATTAAAGTGCCTAAGAAGACTGTCTATGGCGGAGTTCGTGGTGAAGAATGAACCCCTGAGCGTTAGAATCGTGGGCTCTTCACAGCAGCCCACGATTCTAACGTGGCCCGCTCCATAATTGAGGAAGTTTGAGTTCCAGCGGTGAAAAGGGTGTTCTCGCTAAAAGTTCTATTGAACACCCTAACATTCATATTCGGTGATCTTTTTACATTCGGCCCGAATCGCCCCTCCCACTGCCTTCAAGTTGATGTGTATCTGTATGTAGCAAAATAATACAAATGACAGTTTGTTTGTACATATTCCTTACGTTCTAAGAGTATTTTTCCGTAGGTGTTCAGTGACGAAAGTTATGGCCACAACTCCTGATCCTTTTCAGGAATCCCTTTCACAGACTTGGAATCAGAAACGTTTCATTGATGTGTGGCCAGTCGATCTGCAGAGGCCTGTTGAAACAGGGCTGGGTTGGGATAACAGGTTTGTCATATTTTTGCTCGTGGCAAACGTGTTGTGCAAATCATCAATATCCTTTCAGTTCCTTATTTTTGCTGCAGTTAGCGTGTATTCTTTCAATGTCATCGCGGTGGCGCTCACACGCTCGCCTTAGAGTATTCATCTGCGTGAACAGTTTACAGGTATGAATAGTTTCAATCGTTGAGAGCCTCTCTCATGATCATATCACCGTCTTGTTTTGAAAATCAATCTTACGAGTTATTCTCATGAATTTTCCTTTTCTTTTAACCTATTTTCCTTTTTGGTCGTTCGGGAAGTTTTTGCAGTGTTGAATGCTCCACTTTCCGAGTTATTTTCTGGCTCTCCCCCAGAGTTGCCTATACCAGCACAGTAAAGTTTATTCCTCAAAATGAATTATGAATTTCTTCAAAGTCTTTGGAACCAAATGGATAGACGGTACCATACCATGTTTCGCACATCCTTCTTCTTAGGCTCGTAGACGATCCATTTCTCAACCGCATTTTCACTTTTGATGAGAACCGGAATGTGTAGGAAAGGGCATCGATCCATACAGTAGTTGGACTTAGATTAAACTCGTATCAGCCTCGTCAAGATGCTTGCGGTATGGTGGTCTACGGCTGTTCTAATCTGCTATAGTTACATGGATCCCGGGAGAACTATTACGGCTGTATGTATCGTGAAGAACTCCGTTATTCTTTGCCAACTGCAGATCATGAGCTCATTATCGGCTAACGAGGAGGAACATTCTTTCTTCACAATAGCACAGGCTCCGGGTTGCACAAACACACTAAAAAAGCTCAGTGAGACGGCTAAGCTGCGCGATCCACCATGACTATTTGACCTGGTCCCACTGGTTCCAGTCTCGAAGAGTCTAGCTTTCTTTGGGAGAAACGCTTTTAGATTCAACAGGACAAATTCATTCTTCTAGAGCGCCGCAGCTCTGGACAGCCGGATAAGCGAGCTTGTATCTTGTTAGCGAAAGTCTGCTAGTTCTTAAGATTTTTTTTCTCGATTGATCAAACTTTATATTAGCCCAGATATATGCATTTGACGTGAGGGTTGAAAACTGTGAGAACTTTCCGAACACCCTTGAATGCCGTTTCTTTCTGACTTGTCTTATGTACAAGAAAAGGATCCCAGGTTGCCATGGCCATACCAGGTGAGATCTATATATCCCAGTGCAGTTGTCAACGGTAATCTCAAACCTTCACTGTTAATAGTTGTGGGAGCGAAGTTATAGAGGCGTGTGATATACGGAGCAACCTGCACTTCAGGCCTTATACTAGTTGCGAAGCAACACTGCAGAGTTCGCATGGGGTAACGATTAGCGGGTAGGGCTTCTGATCTCAAAACCAAGGTTCGTATTCTTGATATATGCGTTAGTTTTGCTTTTTCTTGAAGTATTAGGTTGATTCATAATAAATCGGACAAATTGACCAATTTTAATCATTGTCGTACAACTTTTTTACGACAACAGGGATTCACTTGGAATATACTCCATCTTTATCGATGACCTTCTGCCACGGTATAGGCAGATCATGGATGCCCTTGCTCCAGAAGGCCGGAAGCTGGAGCTCGAAGAAGTTGCCGAGTGCCGCCTTGACCTCGTCGCGAGTTTTGAAGTCTTGGCCGTCCAGGTGGCGTTGGCTGTGGGAGAAAAGGTGGAAATCTGAAGGGGCCAGGTCTGGGGAGTACGGTGGGTATAGAAGTACGGTCCAACTGTACAACAGCAGCTCGGCCTTGGTCGATCTTGCGAAGTGCGGTCTGTGGAAGTAGACACGTTGTTGTGCTGGAAGTAGACATGTGACCGCCGCCGTAGCGAACTTTGGACATTGGCCTTCAATTCTCGTAATTGACGAACGTAGACGTCGGCGGATGCTGTGGTACCTTCATCGAGCAGCTCCCAGTACTCTACGCCGTGTACGCTCCACTAACCGCGGTTTTCGTCTTCGATGGAATAGTCGCCTGACGCAAACTTCGAATGGTACAACTACAGTGTACTTCTGCCGGGGGCATGCTCCTTGTGAACTTCTATCAGACGTCTGCCGATATCCGCGGGTTCCTGGCCAGATAGCGATATAAATAGTATGACGTTGCGGATGTGGTCTCTGGACCGCTTGAAATCGTGCGGCATTGTGGCGGAATGAATTTACTTTGGAGTGATTATTTTGCGTTACTTTGAAGAGCTTTTCATACTCATTCCAACGGTACCTCGCGCGTCCATTTTCCTTAATTCGTTACTGAGTTATGATCTCTAGAAATCATCACTACCATTTGTCCGATTTATTATGAATCAACCTAATACTTTCCAAACGTTTGCGAATTCAATAAGAAATGGTCGAAACTAAAGAATTTTTTGACCCTTGACCTACAGCCTCCCTACCGTCGGTCCTTCACAGCTCAAAGGGGCGCCTTTGCGGGGGATTTCGCTATACAGAGGCCTCTCCGACCCGTAATTTTCTCAGTGAATGACTCCTTTTTGGACTCTATCACCCATATAGCCCCCATCGCTGCCTTTAACTTCGTTCACAGAATCCTTTGGCAGATTTGAGATCACAGTTCAAAATTGCATTAGGCCATATCCATCTTATCTCGTATGGCCTCTGTGATCTAGAGCTTTTCCTTCTTAGTGAAGCACCATGCAGGTCTAGCAGCCAACTAAACATAGTCGCGTCTCACGTTAGCATGCTCAGACTCTGTTTTAAATTTTCAATTCATCAGTGACCATTCGAACACATTTTTAGAAAAAGCCACTTTTATTATGCACCAACCCAAGATATATCCGATGTGTGGGAATTCCATCTAGTTCTTCTTCGCAAGTTTCCCAAACTAAAAAAATCGGTATAAGACCATATGGACGGAAGTACGTGGTTTAGGGTTAAATCAGAACATTTAGAACATGCGCACTGTTCGCAATATGTGTAATACTACTAATATTTTTTTTTCTACGGCGTCAATTTTTCTTCGAGTTGTGAAAGAAATTATTGAGTTGGTAGTGATCAGGTGCTCTCGACTCGTCCTGTACGATTACTCAAAATAATTGTTACGGCACTTCTCTGGAGATGATCACAAAATACTCACACCTTCCACATATCTTCGTTTACTGTTTGGATCTTATGTTGCCTATTTTACTGATCGCCAGATCTTTTCGTCAAATATCCTTCATGAAGCCGACTTAGGACATGCATCGTCGTGATAGGCAGCTGAAACAAATGCTAGATACTTTGCGTATCAAGGCAGAATCAATTGTTGTGCCGTGGGATCATGTAGTCTGTCATTTCCCACAACAAAGGGGACCTGCACTGACGGTACAGCGGTACGCTTGTCTGTTTCCAGTACTAACGTAACAATTAGAATCACTGTGCACCTAAATGATAAGTTCAGACCTACGGTTGACTTGCCAGCACCTTACCTTACTGCATTCAACGACATGATCAAGCGATACAGCGAGGAGGCAGCGATAACTCTTCTGAATCTTCCTTTACCTCCTGATGAAGCGATATCAAATGCTGATAAGTTGGTATTATTCTGGTATTACATTTTTCAGGCTAGAATGTTCATTTTATTCATCAGTTAAAACCTCGGGGAATTTATCCGAAAACTATAGAACTCACAATTTAACAGGTATTTGGATCAAATTCGTCGTCTAACAGATGCACTTCCTCCTACGCTAATGGTTCATGGAGTATCATCGGTTATCTCCACGGCGCTCTGACTTCTTCCAAAGATGATGGATTCTCAGAGTGGTACATTTTGCCCACGCTCTTGGTTTGGGAGACGGTCTGATTGGTGCTACAGTAATAATACATATATATGTATATCCATGATTTCTCTAATTATTCGACTAAGTCGTTGTTGCTATTTCAATCCCAATCAATATATTGAAAGCCACGGGCGCCTTTTATTAGTGTCGGTATTGCAAACGACAGAACTAAATGTTGAATTTTTATAGTACACGTCAAATTCTTATACATAGTACACTGCAATGTTATATGAAAATGTGTGTATTAATTATTCACGCCTACTGCTATTGCTATTCATGTTTATTCTTGACTTTTTCTTTACTGCTAGTTGTTTTGGAATCCCTTCCAAAACGGTGTTGCACGTCTTAATAATCCCCAAAAATTTCTGTGAAAACTTCTCAGCATAACTGTGACTTGTGATAACGTATCGCTGTTTATAAGTGAAATGCCAGTTTTCTCACATAAGATTTTCTGTGATCAAAGGTGGTTGTAGCGAAAATGAAACGGTGTGTGTGGTTTAATAAACAATCCAGCAGTAGTTGAACAAAAATTTTTAATCCTACAGCTAAGCCCCAGGGAACACAGGAGCACTGAAATTCATAATGGACTCATTCAATTACGGAAGTGCTTTTGCTTGCTCGGTTTGTCGAATTGAGGACCACGACAGTCATTACGTCATGCTAAATTTCCATGCTTGCCGTAAATTTGTGATCATGTTCACGAATTGAAATAGTTTCCTTGAATTTCTGAAGACGAGCGGACTTAGGAGATATTCTATAACAAAAAGGACTTAATCTTGTTAGCTAAATGGAGAAAATCATACCTTTATACAATGTAGGTTAACTAAGGCCATGCCCACGGAGCCGAACCAGTTTGCCTTTGATGTCCGTTACCAAAACCGAAAGCTCGCCCTCCACTTCGACCAGACCCTCCAAAAGCAAGATCGAAATCACGACGAATACCTAGACCACCTACGGGTGTTTGGACGCCCAAACCGGTTGCAATGTTAACGTCCCCGAGACCTAAATAAATCGTGTTTCATGTCTCCATGCTTTGAAAGAAACTGATTGTTTACCTCGTCCCCAGGCTGGACCCGCATCAGATATGAGTCCTGTGCCTGCTTCTCCCCTTTCGTAGTTCTGCCATCTAGCAAACTCGCGAGCACTAGGTGCCGCCAGCCGACTGCCTCCAGATAAGTACCTTTTTCAGAAAAAAAAAACATGGAGATTGAGAAACTAGGAAGGCCAACCATTGTGCGCATGCACTTCTAACGAAAATTAGTTTATCTGCTAAAATGTTATTTGCAAGCTGTGTTCACCTGGCTGTGAATGGTGCCCCTGAGCTTGCTTTGTACGAATCGCAATACCGTGGGTTCAAATCACATACAATTTCTATGAGACTTCTACCCTCAGCTGCTGTAAATACTATCCTATAACAACCTATAGAGTTAACAAGTGACTAGAGCAACTTACCGGCAGATGCAATTACCAAAACTACGAAGAATCTCATTCTGATTGATAAAAGAATGCCGGCAAACAACAGCGTGATCGACAGCTAGAGAAATTTGTCAAGCCACTAGTTTACACTGCAGCATTCCGCCACGAACATTTTGTAAATGGATAAGAACGATTTATCATACAAGTATACAAAGTTAAAGCAAACTCAAAAGTTAAAAATTAGTCACCATTTGCTTATAAAGTGACATTTAAGAACAAGTGGAAAGAACAAAGAAAAAAAAATTTAATAATACACTTTGAACGGACAAATCAGTCAGTCCGTTAGTACGTCGAAAGACACGTGATGTCATTAGTCAGTCTCAAAAATAGTAGCCAGAGAAACGAAAGTTCTGAGAAACATCGTTACGCTTATGTACAAAAAAAATGCAGTCAAAGTAAACAAAACCCGTTCTGTCCTGAGTAAGGAAGTTGGACTCGAAGAAATGAAAGTTCCAAGAAAATCATCTTTTCGCATTAAAAGAAACGAGAATCTGAATATATCAAAGGCAGCCCTCTCTTCCAGCGAGCAGCAAGCTAAAAATTATTTTTAAGAGGTCCATGACGTATACCGTAACAGTCTTGGGAAACCTAGCGCGCGCTGATCACCAGTCATTTGACCTAATGACTGCTATCGCCTTTTGTGCTTTTTATCTTTGAAAACCGATTCTGCCTCATTCGCTTGGACTTCCCAGGTACAAAAATAGGATGTTACGGAAAATAATACGGAGTAGTGCTTCGGAAAATTTAGGATTAATCTTCAGTAACAAAAATGCAAGGCGAACAACTAAGATAAATCCACTGAAAAATTTCGAGTAAAATTGTGCATATGACTCGAGTGTTGAAACAAAAAAAAAAACTACCTTTTGGAAGCATGCTGTATCAGCATCGGGTCTCATCCAAAACTCTAACTGCCGCTCACCAATTACCATAGGCGATGCCATTGATCGTTCAGTAATAGCGACATTCAACACAGCATGCAAGCACTGGTTCCAAAGGGCGGAAGGAATGGGTGAGACATTCTCTTTCAAGTAATAACTGAAACAGAGCCTATGTCATTATAATGCACAATAACCTATGGCATGACAATACAGAATCCCTTCTGACAAGCTAACGTTGTTGTCTTTCCAAAAATAACTGAAGGGGCAGTTCTGGCCGATTGTGGAATATGATCAAGGCATGAAGTAAGGGAAAAGAGGAGAAAGGAATGAAGAGGAGGTTTGAATGACCAAGGGACCAATAAAATTCGTTCACGTTCCCATGTCAGTTGTCCTGAATGCTCAACGTGAACATGGTTCGGACTCCAAAACCAGTAGGAATTCTCCGACCGCTAAACTACGTGAAGTCCTGTAAACTTGTACAGGGAGTCTTCCAGGTCATGACTCGCTTTTGGAGAACGGTTTTTTCCATTATTTGGGGTACCTACATGAAACATACAGTAGCGGTCAAAAATACAATACCGCTCCTAATTTCTGCCAAATCGGCGGGTGGGGCAGATAAGTACGCCGCGCACCGGTTTTTTGCCATAACTTTAGCGGAGATGGTCCAATTAGTTTGAAAAATAGACCAATGGATAGAGCTTTTGAATAGGAATCTATGTCTGTATGAAAAGTCCATTTTTCTCTGCTGGATCATCTTCATTTTCAGTGAACTGGGAAATTGACTCTCCAAGGCGCGAGAAAGTACCTACGGGCATGACAGCATCGTAAACTCTCCACTTCAGCTGAGAATTTCAGTTTAGGCGCTTTAAAACGAAAAATGTCAATGTATTCGACAAGTTCATGATTTTGTGATCATTTTGATCCCATTCATGAATGGTTTAACTTAATTTCAACCTGAAAATGGCCTTTCAAAGCCGTTTTTTTCAAAATTTCACGCCTCTTTGGAGCCGCATTTTCTGTGAAACACGAGTCATTTTAAGTCGTTCATTAGTGCTGCTGATGGGCTGCGAAAAAACTTTGTAATATTTTCCCAAAGGTAAGAAAATCGAACGTTATTTGTCTCAAATCCTTTAAACACTATTTGTTTAATCGGTCTTTTCTGCAAAAATGTCGGTCTCTGCACAAAAATGGACCGATTTTGGAAGGTGGCTGTAATTATACCTAATAAATGTGAAAACTTTGATTATACTTCATAAAAAGCAGTCTTAGGGGTCAGTATTTCAAGAAAACTGTGCGTTGTTCCTAACAACCTGAGTCTCAAGAATTTGAAATTTGGTGAAGTGCGTAATCAAAAAAGACATGTATCACAGCTCATTATTATTACCAAATCAATCTGAAACTTACTCTGTCTCGATTAACAACAGATTCATTTACTCTTCCATTTTCTTGTCACTCGGCTAACGGTGCATAACCGCTGACCCCTCACTATCGATCTCAGCCGGCCAATTGCCTTGGCTATCGCCACATCCCTTTTGAGATGCATGACTAGTGTGGTGCGACATTCAGATGATCATCGAATCGACTGGAGAAGGATTTATCCAGTTTGACTGCTGGCAAATCCTTGTCCTTCTGAAGTTCATATTAACTTTTCAGAACCTTAGATAACTGCAGTGGCAAGAGCCCTCAGGTCTCCACACCGGAGCTTGTGAGGGCCAATATTAGTATGAGGCAGCCGTATCAATGCAGAAGTGCACACTGCACCGCCAAAGTCGCCCATTGAGATGAATTCGACGTTTGCAAATGAAAAGCACCTTGAGGGATCTGAACCCTTCGGCTCGCCGAATCGCAAGCGTCTAGAGCGAAACCACTGGCACTGCACTATTCGATCAATGGTTAATGTGAGTACACTTGAGATTCTTGTGATAACGTGTGAGGCTGACAGCCTTAGTTAAACACCCTTGTGAGAACGTGTGAGGCTGGCTGCCTTTGTTATCTTGTGAGAAGTGTGAGGCTGGCTGCCTTAGCCAGTGCATCACTGTATTGATTGACCTCTTACACGTCAACTGATTGTGTGCTATATGGAGTGGCATTGTGAACAGACCATGAAGCATTTACAGAAAAGGGTTCAGACCCCTCAAGGTGCTTTTCATTTGCAAACGTCGAATTCATCTCAATGGGCGCCTTTGGCGGTGCAGTGTGCACTTCTGGATTGATACGGCTGCTTCATACTAATATTGGCCCTCACAAGCTCCGGTGTGGAGACCTGAGGGCTCTTGCCACTGCAGTTATCTAAGGTTCTGAAAAGTTAATATGAACTTCAGATGGACAAGGATTTGCCAGCAGTCAAACTAGATAAATCCTTCTCCAGTCGATTCGATGATCATCTAAATGTCGCACCACACTAGTCATGCATCTCAAAAGGGATGTGGCGAAGCCAAGGCAATTGGCCGGCTGATCGATAGTGAGGGGTCAGCGGTTATGCACCGTTAGCCGAGTGACAAGAAAATGGAAGAGTAAATGAATCTGTTGTTAATCGAGACAGAGTAAGTTTCAGATTGATTTGGTAATAATAATGAGCTGTGATACATGTCTTTTTTGATTACGCACTTCACCAAATTTCAAATTCTTAAGACTCAGGTTGTTAGCAACAACGCACAGTTTTCTTGAAATACTGACCCCTAAGACTGCTTTTTATGAAGTATAATCAAAGTTTTCACATTTATTAGGTATAATTACAGCCACCTTCCAAAATCAGTCCATTTTTGTGCAGAGACCGACATTTATGCAGAAAAGACCGATTAAACAAATAGTGTTTGAAGGATTTGAGACAAATAACATTCGATTTTCTTACCTTTGGGAAAATATTACAAAGTTTTTTCGCTGCCCATCAGCAGCACTAATGAACGATTTAGAATGTCTCGTGTTTCACAGAAAATGCGGCTCCAAAGAGGCGTGAAATTTTGAAAAAACGGCTTTGAAAGGCCATTTTCAGGTTGAAATTAAGTTAAACCATTCATGAATGGGATCAAAATGATCACAAAATCATGAACTTGTCGAATATATTGACATTTTTCGTTTTAAAGTGCCTAAACTGAAATTCTCAGCTGAAGTGGAGAGTTTACGATGCTGTCACGCCCACAGGTACTTTCTCGCGCCTTGGAGAGTCAATTTCCCATTTCACTGAAAATGAAGATGATCCAGCAGAGAAAAATGGACTTTTCATACAGACAAAGATTCCTATTCAAAAGCTCTATCCATTGATCTATTTTTCAAACAAATTGGACCAACTCCGCTAAAGTTATGGCAAAAAACCGGTGCGCGGCGTACTTATCCGCCCCCACCCGCCGATTTGGCAGAAATTAGGAGCGGTATTGTATATGCGGTTTTGATTTTTCGTCCATAACTCTAATCAACCTCCACGAATATCTTAGCGATTTTGATATGTTCTAAAGGCAAGCCTCTTACATCGAATAAAATATTCTCATGAAATAAACTGTACGAGGGAAGCTGAGAAAACAGCGGTCAAAAAAAACATGCGGTTTTGATTTTTTGCCTATAACTCTAATCAGCCTTCACGAATCTCGTAATTTTAATAATTTTGAAGGCAAGCCTCTCACATCGAAATGAAAGATTGTCATGAAATGGTGTGTACGAGAAAGCTGAGAAAGTTATTTTACTGAAAATGCATCAAAGTGACCAAACTCACCAAAAAAATTCAAACAGTTACAATAAGCATACAACTCAACAAAACAATTAGGGGTACAAAAATAACTGTTCCTCAAGGCTAATACTTTGTTGCATAACAATTAAATTCAATCACAGCTAAACAGTGCCTGGGCATGGAGTCGATGAGAATCCACAGTCGACTGAGGGATCGACTTTTTCCAGTTGAGCAAACTCACTTCGTCGTTCGTAGCCCTTTTTCCTGCCAAACGTTTCTTCAACTATGCCCATAGTGGCTCAATGAAGTTGAGGTCAGGAGACTGGCCTGGCCGCTCTATTAAAGGTACTTAATTCTAGGAGCGGTTTGGCCGGTCTTCTGATGTAAAAATTTGCCGCAAACCTCCTAATCTGTAGATTCCTAACAAGCTTCGACGTTTCCACCCTTTCGCAGTCAGGTACTTGTATGAATTTTTTTAGCTCGTTTGATTTCGGTTAAACAAAGCTATGGTCCTAAATCAAAAACTGCATATATTTTTGACCGCTACTGTGTATGACTTCCATTTTGCTGAACTTCTGCACTTTTTGTTGAGCTTTTGCATTTTTAACTGCTGAACTTTTGCATTTTTTGCCTCCACTTTTTCATCTTCAAATATGCCTGTTTCTGGCTTCAGCCACGAGGAATCCCCCTTCCGTTCAAGAACCATAACGTCCCATCACCTCGAAACCCTTCCAAGGCGGGTTTGAGACATAAAAAATGACACTTCGTATCACAGCAGCGTTGTTCAAGCAGCGAGAGCTCTGCGACTTTCATGGACCGAAGGGTCCGTCCTCGGGATGCTTCTCACGAAAAGACCTACCACGGAGGAAGTTGTCTCTGCTGTTTTAGGCGGACCTTGATGTCATAGATAGATGCTCTATAGCCCGGCTGTGCCGACGAAGGCTCCATATTTTTATGACGGTGAAAGTGTGAGCCACGGCTTGCTCCTACTTGTAGAAGAACATTCAAGGAATGACTTGCCCCAGCACACTTATCTCTTTCTCTACACCCCGTTTTGTACAGTGGGCGGATGGGTGCCGACTCTTTTTCTTTGGCAACCCCTGCACATTGACACTTTTTGAAAGGAGTCAGCAGATCCGATCCCACTATCCGACTGCCTCACTGCTGCCGCATACCCTATCCTACCGAATTACTGGGGGATCAGAAATAGTTGACTCATCCCGGTCTAAACATTCAATAGTGTGGACGTGCTACGACTATGGCGAGATACGATATCACACTGTTTCCCTTTTCATTAACTCAGGAGCCTTCTGAGTGAGGAAAGCGGTACAGTGCCCGAGACGAACTGGCATTTATAAAATTTGTGATTTAGAGACACCGGGAGGGATAAATTAGGCAAATTGGGAGATCATGAAAGCAGAGGTGCTCAGCAATATAGGAATAGAGGAAGAACGACATAAAACTTCGAAAAAAAAAAACGAGGAATAGGAACCGAATCCCCCTTCTCTCTCGCGTTCCCTTGCGTCACTAGCGGGGGTGAACTGCAAACAGGCAAGAGGACGAAGCAGCCACCCGCGATCGTTTTTCCGCCCCTCCTTGGCGACTCGCCCGGCCGCGGGACCGCAGGACGAAATGCTGTGCTGCGGGGTCGTCGGAAGACCCCAAGCCGCGTTTTTTCAATGCGATTTTCGCCTTATATAACCCCTTCTGAAATAGAAGGTTCGTTTTCAGAGAACCTGTACTCCCAAATCTCAGTTCCCTTACCCTTGCTGATGCCTTCAACTGAAGCTATACATGAGGATTTCCGCTGTCAACTTCGACAAGTAGTTGTTCTTTAAGATGCCAAAAATACTGCATTGCAAAAAATACTGCATCGTGAGGTAGAATTTCACAAAGAGTAAATGAATGAAACAGAAAACAGGAAGGAAATAGAAAGGCAAGGCAATAAAGACAAATTACGGAATCATGAAAGTGATCTAGAGCAGTGCAGGAGAACAAACAACTGCGTAAAAAAAGAGGAGAAATGCTAAATGCTGGGAAGGTCAGTGATTGGAATGATAGAAAGGCAGTGCAATTAGAAACTTTCGAAGTTGGTGAGCAGGGCAAGCAGGGGATCGACGACAGGCTGAAATCCACAGGAAAAGAAAGCAGAGCAAGACAGCATGGAGCTCAAAAGAATAGCACAAATAGGAAAATTGTTAGCTTCGAGTGTTCGGCGGTGATTTGGAACCCATCAAGATCCGAGTACGAAAGGAAGCAGAGCACTCTAAACGATCAAGAGTTACCTGTGAAATGCCACAAGTGAAAACAGCAAGGCATTGTAGACTCGTCCAATAACAACTTGCTCTTTCTGCCACTAAATACGACAGTTTAGTGGTTTGTTTTGAGGCTACTCTAGCAGGAAGCAGGTGCTATGGTAACTGACGTCAAATTCAATTCCATGAACTCCGATGAGTCGCAGTGGATTCCTTTGAGCATATTCGAGCAACTTGGTCACTTCCGGCAATGGAACACTCAAACGTTCATCCAAATAAACAATAAAACCATCGCCGATCGCATCTCGAATACAATCCACATCAACACCCTGGATAAAAAAACGATAACGTCTAAAGGCGATGGAGTCTCTTATTTATTTCGACTGCATAGAAGCTTCAACGTGATTACACTTCAAAAATTCAATGAACCACTGCGATCAGCGTGTCTCCTTGAAAACACCGGGAGGAATGCAATTTCGGTTCACGGTATGGAATTACGGTGGCTTGCAGTAGCCGCAATGCACACACGACACCTTGCCAAGACGTCGAAAGTGAATTCATTGAGTTTTGATGACCACACTTTTTTCTTACGCTTCCGCTTATCCTTTATTTGATTGAGTATTGTTCTATCCCGAGGCCGCGCCAATCTCAATTTGTAAAGAACAAGGCTGTAAGGCTCCAAAATTCAAGAGAGCGAAAGGGCTTTGAGCCATGGCGAGCTTTCGGCGCCTAGCGCCTTTCTCAAGCCTGAAACAAAGCAATTCATTTTATTTTATGCATTAGCACTTTACGACATGAGTCAGTAGATTTATATCTGCCTGACGCTGCTGTCATCTACCCTATACGGTGTTTCTGAAAGTGGAGCAAAAATGGCTGACCCACCTTGATCTAACCCTTCAATAGCGTGGACGTGCTATGATTGTGGTGATATCTGATATCATTTTCATTCCACAGTGCAAGTCAGTCTGTGATTAAGTGGAAAGAGTCACGTAGCTCTTCCTTGCTGTTTATTCCTGGGATAATTTTCTTATTTCTAGTGCCACCAGTATTTTCCTTCCTACTGTGTTTTCAATGGAGCGGTGCAGCACTTTTACAGAAGAGTTGGGAGGACTTTCACGGGTATGTATGGGTTCTGTGCTTGGAGAAACTACTGTATAAATGATGCGAGATTTTGCAAGCCTCTGCGGTGTTCGTCAAGTCGTTTAAAAGAAGCCTTTAAGTTTATACAACATATTTTTGCCCATCATCCTTGGCATATAACCAGGTACAACCCCCAGAGTTGACAGATTTCATTATTACTGCAATAACCGCACCCATCCCTGCCGCATTTAACCTCGTAGGGCCTGAAGTAGGTGAGTAACTGTCTTAGATTTGGTAGTGGTCTAAATATAAGTTTTTTGGGAAGCGAAGAATTCATCACCACAAGTTGACCCTGATTGCTGTTCTTTCATTTACATACGGCATACAAAAACCTACCCACGAAGGACCTTCCAACTTTACTGTAGAAATGCTGCACCGCTCCATTGAAAACACAGTGGAAAGGAAAATACTGGAGGCACTAGAAATAAGAAGATTATCCCCAGAAATAAACAGCAAGGACGAGCTAAACTTTTTCCAGTTAATCACATTACTGACTTGCACTGTGGAATGGATGTGATATAACATATCACCCCAGTCATAGCACGTCCTCGCTATTTAAGGGTTAGATCAGGGTAGACCAACCATTTCTTCTTTCAGCAACCGGATAGGGTAGTCAGATATAAATCTACTGATTCATATCATGAAGTACAAATATATGAAACCAAATAAATCGCTTGGTTCAGGCTTGAGAAAGGCGCTTGGCGACGAAAGCTCGCCATTAGGCTCAAAACCTTATAGCACTTTTTTGAGTCTTCCAAAAATAAATTTTGGAGCCTCACATTGTTCTTCATCTAATTGTTACACTTGTTTGTTGATGTGTGTTGCTTCACTTATCTCACATCATCACAAATGCATGAATACACTCTACGAGACAACAAATGTCGTCCCTACAGCGGACAACTCGGAAAGTCAGTGTGTGAAGTTTGAAGTGCGAACACGATACGAACACACATCACAGCGTTGCGCTTCCAACCGGGCTTTTCCATCGATTATCGCTTCTAACCTTGAATGTTCGTTACAAAATGTTCATTAATTTGCATCATCCTCTTTCTTCGGACCCGTTCCCGTTCCTTTAACTTCGGTTGGCTGCTTTCGTTACCCTTGGCTTTGCCGCCCATCTTCGACACTTTGCATTCCCTATCTCTATTTCGGCCGACTTCCTCGACTTCTGATACTTCACTATGAGAAGGAGAAGACAACCAGACAAACACGTCAAACTGTGTTTTACATAGGGTTTAACGAACCAATTCCGAGCTTTCGATGAACATCAGTGGAGTCTTCACTCCGAAGTCGGCTCCTATGGGAGGAACTCCTCGCTTGCGTGGCCACAGAACGATAACCTTAAATACAAAGTGTTCCTACACAGTAAAAAGGAACATGAAAGACAAGAGGCGCTGAGTGAACACCAATATTTTGTACTCGAATGCCTATGATTGCAGTACTATATTGATTGTCTACTTGAGTGCATTAACAATCCCAACTCGCTATGCAGGCCTGATACTAGTTGTCTGAAATTGCAACAAAATGTGGTACACTGATAAATTATTGTGCAGAGCAGCAAGCTGTTCAGAAGAATCATGTTAAACCTTAAATTAGGCCGATGCATCGTATTATACAAGCAAAACGTACTAACATTCTGCACTTATGAATACTGTTGATTAGAACCTGTAGACTTACTTTGCTCAGACCATCCATGACAGCTATAACCGAGACAGTCTTCTGCAAACGAGAGGATGGCTTTTCTGCCGCGCTAATAACAACGGTGACATCTCGCAGTACAACCGAAGTATCGGAGAATTGGAAATGATTCCAAATTCTACGATTCAAAGCCTGAGAGATCCGAATTCTCTCCCAGACAATCTTGAACGAACTGCATTACCACAACATAAGTTTCACTGTGATGCAAAAATCAAGGCAGTGGACCAACCTCTAGAGCGGTCACTGCGATCTTTTCGACACTGCTGAAGTATCGGTAGTACAGAAAGAAACCTCGCTGTTTCATTTGAAATATCTTTTCAGGTGTATACGTGTACAAGATATCAAGAACCTAAAGAGTTCTTGTACATATCAAGTCAGCCATGTTAAGTCAAGCAGTAAATGCGAGAACTTACCAGAAGTACACTGTCTTCGGGAACAATGACGGCAGCCGCAGACCAGTCAATTATCTCATCAAAGGGAAGAACCCAGTCATCAGACAGCACAACGGGAATACATCCTAAGCGTAATGCTTCGAGAAACCTGAAGTGAATGATTTTGTATTCATGAGACATTCTAAAATCCGCCCCTTCAACAGATGGATGTACGATAGCGGAAACAGGAGAGGGAGATGTTGCACGCAGGGGAACAGGAAATTGTTCCCATACGTGCAACATCTCCAATTGGTTATAAACTGAAGGCATTCTACCACTGACCAAACTCTATTAACTGCTCTTCAACAAACCTCCAACTTAAGCATTGTCTTGTTCCGAAGCCTCATGTTGATCTGAATGTGTATAAGGCAATGTGAGACTTCCAAAATTTATTCCAAAAGACTCAAAACAGCTTTTACAAAACCGATTGCAAAAATTGGTTGCAAAAGATATTTTAGCCTTATAGGCAAGCTTTCGGCGCCTAGCGCCTTTATCAAGCCTGAAAATGTACAAATTAGATTTTAGTAATAGACTCTGTTGGAGAGTCTATTAC